>CM062628.1:33943951-34247277 GCA_025617555.3 Puccinia polysora
TTTCTATTTTTCTTTGGGAAGTCTTGAATTCATGGCTCTGGGTTGCAAACAGGTGTGAAAGACTGTTTGCAACCCATATGAGTTGTGAAAACAGGTTAAAAACTCAACAAGTTTCAAGCAAAGTCATTTACAACTTGCGCAGCCCCTGGGGGGTTGCAAACTACCCTTTTGCAACCAATCTGGGATGCAAACAAGTAGTTTTCAACTCCCAAGGGGATGTGGGAGATGTAAATGGGGTTGCACATGCCTTCCCTGGAGCCTTTGGCCCATTTGGGGCAAAATATCCCCAAATGGGCCATTTCAGGGCAGGATTAGGGGTACCTAGGTACCCCTGGACTGTCAGCCTCATGGATGCCAAGATCCTTGCTATCTTTTGACTACCAGAGGTGATAGAATAAATAATAAATATATTATTATAAAAATGCAGCAATAATCCATAGAATATTTGGATAAAGCAAATGCAAGGCAACATGGTTTGGATATTAATGATTATCATTAATCAATATTAATAAATTGATTATTAAATAAATAAAAAGAGGGGCCACAATAATATTGGGGACCCTTAAAACCTCTTCTTCAGTAAATTCACTTTGAAATACATAGACCTGGTTACTTTGGAACCTTTAATTTAAATTCTTAAGGGAGTTATTGAACAAAGATAATATATATATAAAATATATGGTGGAGTGGAAGGGCTTTGTAACCAAGGTGCCACAAAATAAAAAGTATAATAAACTCACTTGTATGTTATTTAATCCTTTGGGTACCTTTTTGGGATGTGTACTGATGGGTTAAACTTGTATCTGGGGTTGAAAGGTTGTTCAGCAGTTTAAATTGATAAAAAGGGTTTGGGATGGATAATATTAATCAGAATAATACCATAAATCACTTAATTATCTCTTATAAGTAATTTATTACCTTGGCACGGTGTCTGGATGTAAATATAAATGGTTCTGGGGTTTCAATAACCTCTAAAAGGGGCCTTTATTTATATCTTTTTGGGTCCCACTACTGTCATTCTGAGGGCTATAGGGGCTCAAAGAAATGGTTGCTTAGGCTAGAAGGGTATCCAGTGGTAGCCCATCACGTTTTATTGGTGCTATAACACGGGTAGGATCTAGTTACACAGGATAATGGAATTATTTTATTATTTAATTGAGTTTATTGGCATGTAAATAACACCTTATTTAACCCCCTGATCCTTATTTCATTAATTATCCTTATTAAATATTACCAGGTTGTTTATATGTCTTCTTGGTAGACATTCCTACGGATAAACTGATGTAATATAAGTTCCCATTATGTATTCACTGATGGGAACAAAATTACAATAATGATTTTGGTCCTCATTCTCAAAATTTTGTTCATTCATTTAAAATTATTTATTAAAAATATATCCTGTGGGATGATATGGAATATTTTTATATATTCAATTTCCTTAGTGTGCCACCGTCATGTTGATATCTTGAAATTCTCTCATTTGTGACTTAAAGATATTCTAAGAGATTTATCAAGCTGTTGTTATCTATTTTCAACATTTCTCATGTTTTTTATTATATTTAGTAAAAATATGCAAAAGGTGTTTTTATGTATCTTTTTAGTCATTAGGTAGGTTTTTAATCATACTTCACCCATGGAGACATTTAATACATATGTGGTATGTCTCCTTCTGGGTAGTAGCATGTTTAGGTGGTACTTCCAGTCTCCCACTGTCAGAGTGTCAAGGTAGCCCGTGGTCCCGCGGCTGCGTACTTGTCAGATGCACGGGACTGTATACCCGGCCTGTCATTTCATGTAGACAGGGTGGCAGTGCTGCTTCTCAGCAGTGCACAGGGATATCAGTTGCCACAGCTGCATGTGGGAATTGTGACAAATCACTTTTCTGCAGGTAACTGCTCAAATATACAGAATTCAAAGATTCTGAATAAATTTTCAATGTGAAACCTATACATTGGGTTTCATGTGAAATATTAAAATTGCCAAAATCTCAAGGATGTGCCTTGTGGCAATTTTTCATTAATTATTTAAAAATATACGGGATGGGAATTTGGTGTAGGTGTTAGTGAGTGACCCTACCTTAATTTTGATGGAGAAGCAGAATTTGAAATAATATTTTTACGTTGATTTCCTCTTCCATAATTAGTTATTTATTTTTGTATGTTTATGTTGTTTTCTGTTACTTTTGCAGCTTGCTCTGTAATAGTAGCAAGCTGACATTCCCCCACTCCAAGATATGACCATATCTGAAAAAAAATGGGGTAGAGAAAAAAAATCCATGTGTACTTTAGTTTCTCCTACTGGCTTTATAGTTTCTAAGATGTATTGGTCCATCAGGTATGTTGTTCTCTGGCAACCATTCATCTTTTTCTGCAGATTCTCCTTTGTATCTGACTAAGTATAATCTAACATCTTTCCCTTGGATTCTCTCTTTCTTTTATCTTAGTATCCTGATTAATTTCCTTTGTATTTCACAGGGCCAGATTCAACTGGGATTGTTACTGGAGGGAGGTTGCTTCCTTCCCTGTGATGAAAGTGCTTTACCAAACTAACAGGGAATACTGGGCGCTTCCTTGATAATTCTTCCCTCAGAACTACTTCTACAGCATTTTTGCCATGTATTCCTTTGATAAACAAAGGTCCCACAAAGGTTGGCTTCAATTTTCTATTCCCAGCTAGGTTGTTAAAGTTGGTAGTATATATCAAAATCTGATCTCCTACCTTAAAATCAGGTTCTTTATGTGTTTTATCCCATCTCTGTTTTTTATATTCCACTGCATCTTCCACAAATTTCTGGGAATGATTATTTTCTAGGTCTAATTTTATTGAAATCAAGAGATTTAGGGTGAATAGTGGCCAAGTTTTGGTTTAAGGTATTCCTAGGGAGTTTTGGAATCAATCCTCTTTCCAATATGTACAGGGCTTCCTTAGTAGTAGAGTGCTTACTAATATTATAAGCCATTTCTAGGGCTGGGGGTAAACCTACCCAGTCATGGAAGTATCCATCTACATTCTTGTATTCTAGACCAAAAATGCTGAATCTTCTCAACATGTCTTCTAAAGTTTTTATCATTCCCTCAGCTAAACCATCAGTCTGAGGATGGTATGCAGTAGAAAAGGCTATGGTAGCCCCAATATATCATGTAAATTCCTCCAGAATTCAGAAGTGAATTTGGGGTCTCTGCCACTGATTATAACTTTTGTTATACCTACATCAGCTATAATCATATTCCAAAATAGCAAAGCCACATCCATAGCAGTGTCTTCTTTGTAGTTAGGTAAAAACTTTGCTTTCTTAGAATAAATGTCTACTATGACTAGGACAGAGTTATAGGAGTGTGTTCCACCTGGGGGTAGTCCTGTGACAAAGTCCATGTTGATAATCTCCCATCTAGTTTTGGGTTCAGCAATCTTCTTTAGAAGTCCAAATCTCTTGCCAGTAGTTCTATTGGATTTCTGGAAAGTCTCAAAACTAGCAACATAATCAATGGTGGCTTCTCTACAATATATCCACCAAGCCATCTGTTTCACCTTTTATAGGGTCCTATCAGCAGAAATATTTCATGATGAGAAGTTATCATGGCATTCTTTTAATATGTGCTGTATGTGATCTTTTGTACTTATGTTTAGTACACTAGAGTGTTGATGCCTATAATATAGGAGACCATCCCATAGAGTAAATTTTCCAGCTTTTTATGGTTTGAGGAGTGAAGCAGGTAAGCTATTAATCAGAGCTGCTTCTGGAGACTCACATTCCATAATAGTGATAAAGAAACTAAGATCAGGGGGTTAGTATCTCCTTCCTAATTCAAATAAAGCAGTATCTAATTCACATATGTGAATTGCCATGATTGGAGCTTCTAATGCAAGAAGATTTACATTCAATATGGGAAAGATATCATGATCCTCTGGATCATAAGCTGGGTTTCTGGGATCATTAGGGAAAGGATTTATACTTAAACTGTATGAATTCTTGTGCTTAGCACAAGCTTTATGAACAATAGTCATCTGAACTCTGTACTGTTGTATAGAAGTTTGCCATCTGAGCATATGCCTCCTAGGGCTCTTCATATTCATTAGGGTCCTTACAGCATTTCAGTCTGTAATTAATTAGAATTTTTTACCTTCCAAGTAATAGTTTAGTTATTCTAAGGCCCATACTAAAGAAAGGAATTCCATTTGACTGGCTCCATATCTTTTCTCAGTATCTTTGATCTGCCTGGATATGAAAAGTAAAGGTTTATCAACATGTTTTTCATCTTCTATCCTTTCCTGGTGTAATGCTGATCCTAATCCATCTGTGAAAGCATCAATTTATATTTTAAATGGTGTGGATTAGTCTGGTTTTATTAGTACTGGGGAAGAAGTCATAGCTAATTTTCATTATTTGCAGTCTTTACACCTCTCATGACTCATTTCAAAGAGAGTATCTCTGTTGCATATTTCATACAAGCTTTTAGTGAGAAATTCAAAATTTGAGATATACTGTCTTTAATAACTACAGAAGCTAAAAAAGGATAGAAGCTCTGTTTTATTCTGAGGCATTGGTCTATTCATCACAGAAGCTATCTTATTCTGATCAGCAGCTAGAGTTAGTCTAGAAACTATATGTCCCAGAGCTTTCAGTTCTCCATACCCAAAGTTGCATTTCTTCATGGATACTTTAAGTCCTACTTTGGAAATTTTTTGGAGGACTAATCTTACCTGATTCATATGAGTATCCCAGTAATCAGATTATATAATGACATCATCTATATAAAAAATTATCCAGCCTTGCCTGATGTAAGTTCCTAGAACTTTATCCATCATTTTTTGGAAGTGTGATGGGGCATTATTTATACCAAAAGGCATTCTGAGGTATTCATATATACCTAGGTGACAGATTATTCTCATAAATTTTCTATTTTCAGTGCTTATTGGTATTTGGTGAAATCCTTTAAGCATATCCATAGTAGTGATGTATTTTGATTTTGAAAAGTTATGCAGAGAATGATAAATCTAGGGCATAGAATAGTGGTCTGCCTGTGTATAGTAATTCAGCATTCTATATTCTATAACCATTCTTGACTTATCATTATGCCATGCTATTATAACAGGATTGTTTATATCTACTTGCTTTTTGTGTCCTACTTTCCTCAATACTTGCAAATTTATAATTTCTTGAATATGCTCTTCCAGAGCCAACCTAGATTTAGGACTAGAAGGATAGGAAGGTCTCCTCAAGTTGGATGGGTAAGGATGTTTGATGGTTAAGGTCAGAAAAATGTCATTCCCTTTGATATTACCAATGGGGTGATCTTTGGTACAGAAAGCATTTTGATTATCAAAACAAATGGTCAGTATATCTGTCTTCTGTTCTTCAGAAATTTACTCATTCAGGGAAGCTTGAGAGAAGTATTCTTGATTGAATTATTATAAGTGTTTCTGATAAGTTGAAGAGGGGACATTGGTTTGGATAGTACATATCTTGGATTTCTTGTCCCAGTTACCTTTTACAGTAAAGTATCTTCCTTTACTTTGGAACACATCAATACCATATAGGCATAAAGTATCATTGCCTATTATAAGGTAGTCACACAACCCATTGAGAAACACTACAAATTCCACTTGAATCCTCAGGGATCCTTTGGTGTGGGGAAATACTATGGAGGCAGTCTATACTCTAATAGCACTCATAGTTGAATTGAAAGAGCTAAACTTTGCCTTTGTGAAGGGCAGCAGGTGATCTTTCCAAGTGGGATCCCATTTGTTCAAGAAATCAGTACAGACACATGAACAAAAAGCACCACTTTCAAGCAATAACCTTATTGGTTTTTCTGTATAAAGTCCTGTTGCGTAGCAAGTCTGGCCTGTAGTGTAACTTTCACCACTCATAGGTTTCACTGTTAATGGTTTAGCTTCAGTTATATTTCTAGGAATTATGGAAGGGTCCCACTGCTGGGGTAAACCAGAGTCACCATGAATATTATTGATAACTACAGAGGAACCTATATCACCTTCTATTACACTAATACGATTGGTCATTATCAATTCACATTCTGATATTGATCCTTCAGTATCAGCTGCTTCTTCATAATTCTGATTCTCCTCATTCTCTGTTTCTCCTTCCATGACTGCTATTTTTCTTTTTGGTAAAGGACAATCTTGTCTCATGTGCCCAGTTTTGTTGCAGTTCCAAAATGTTCCAGGTATTCTTTCCTTATCCTTATAATCAGTAGGTTTCTTATTATCAGGGATGATTATATGAGGAGTTTGTTCCCTGATTTTGTTGGTATTAAAGCTCTCTTTAGGCCTAGAGGGAGCCTTTTTATCCAATCCATTCATATCTATTGATTCCTCTAACACATTGATCAGTGTTGGTAAGTCAGCATCCATATTCATCCTGCATCTTACACCATGGTTAAGATAAACAGGAAAAAGATTAAGAAGTCTTTCATTAACCTCTTCCTTGTCAGCATCTGGGTTGAAGCAGTCTGGTTTCCTCTTTTGTTCTAAACACCATTTGTGAGGTTTATATTTGGAGGGTTAAAATAAGGAGTTTTCAAAATTATTCATCATTTTTCTTTTCCACATACTAGAACCAAACTGTTCCTTGATTAAACGTTTCCAAGAATTCCATGGTAAGGATCATACTTCTTCTCTCTTGCTGACAAACCAATCTAAAGCTACTCCTTCAAAGAGCCTAGGCAGCCTGACTACAGCTATAGCCTCCAGAAGGTCATAGGAATTTATGGTATAGTCAATAAATTTGATGAAATTTATATGATTGCATTCTCCTTCACTGGAGAACTTAGGCCATTCAGAGATAGGGGGTAAAATTTTGAGGGCTTGTTCCATCTCAGGAGTAGGACTAGGCCTGAAAGTGCCACTCCTCTGCATTCCTGTTAGGGGTGGTGCATAAGGGGTAGTGGTTTGTCTGTGAAATTTTGGTTACTCTGTGGTACTCCCCAAGGGGTTGGTCAGATGGACTTTTAAGTCCCTAAGATCATTTTTGACCAAATTAAGTTTCAGGCCCACTTTACTATTAAGCAGATCTAATTTTTCATTAAGAGGAAAAATGGAATGTTTAGTAGAATTATTTAATTATTCTTTCAATGGCTGGATGGAAATGATAAAATCTTCTTGAATAACTGATAACATGTTCTCAATTGTTTGGATTTGAATGGTTTTACCTTGATCTATTGTTTGCAATAATTTTTCTGTATGTAACTTAAGATACTCCATCCCCACAGCCTTTGATTGATTATTAATTAATTTTTCCACTGCTGAAGTTAAATTATCCAATTGAGTGTAAACAACATCCAAATTTACACAAACAATTTGGAATTTATGATGCATATCATTAGAGAAAGAAGTAATTACATCTGAGGTTGATTTAGACAAAACACTAGGTTCAGGATTAGAAGCTAATTGTGGTAAACCTTTTTCCACTTTTGAGCTAATGATACTATCTGATCCCAATCTTTCTTTCACTTGGGATTTGGATGGGAAAAGGATATCTTCTTTCCTGATCCTCTGCCTTTCAGTTGGGCTAATTGATCCAAAGGATTCCATTTTTCTACTTCGGATTCTACCTCTTTCCTGGGGATCATCTTCTGAAGAGCTATCTGGGAAGCCTTTTCTTGGGATATTATCTTTTTCATGGAGATCAAGTCCTCTTTGGAATGGGCTTCTTTGAATTATTCCCAGAATTTCATGTGCTCTTTGACTAAGTCTTTGATCCTGGCTTACTTGGAAAGATTCTGCTGGGGTGGCTGCAGAGAACCTTCTTTTAATGGAGGAGGGTTTGATTCTACTACTTTCTCCAGCACTATGTTTGGGATGGGCAACAGTACTGGGTTCAGCTCCTTTTCCACCGACATTGGACTAACAGGCTCTAACCCCCTCATTGTTTTAATTATGGGCTGCCTCACGGTTACTGGGAGCTCCTGGCAAGGATAAATGGGAGGGAACTCTGCATGAGGCCCTTGTGTTGCGTCTGTTCATATTAAAATATTTATAAGTATTTTTCTTGCTAAGAAAAAAATCTGTAATAATGAGATATTTTAACTTACTTAAGTTAATAGTTAAAGGCAATAAAGCCTTTACCGGATTGAATTTATCTTGAAAAGGTAATCCAACAGGGTCTTGGTGCGTCCCAATAAGGTCTTCTTGAGTCCAATCAATGTTTTCAGGACATCCAGAAATATCTGGTACTTGTTGATTCAAAAGATCAGTTTCAGGGGCAGTTGTTTCTGGGATAAGAGCGCTCACTGATAGTATAAGAAACAGATTTTATTGGTTAATAAAATATATTGATATTATTTTAATAAAATAATTTTGTAAAAGATTTTTAATTACTTTTATATTTTAAAAATGACTTTATCTGTTATTTTTTCCAAGCTTTGTGTTTTCTTAATAGAGCTTGAAAGTTAATACTCCTCTCTAGATCTTCTTGTTCAAGAAGTTTACCTAGTTTTTAACAGTTAAGAGAGATTTCAAGTTGTTCAGCTGGTGTTAAAGCTTCCCAAACTATTGTTTTATAGTTTTTAATATATTCTTAGTTTCTTATTTTTGAGAGGTTTAAATAATAAATATTAGGGCGTATCAGAGTTAGAAAACCCGCCATTAGAAACCCGCCATTTTTTTTGACCAAACCCGACATTTTTAATGGCGGGTTTCTGAAATACACGTACCCCCTAAGTGGTGTATTTCAAAATGGCGGTTGTCATGAAAATGGCAGATTTCAAACATCAAACCCGCCATTAAAACCTCCATTTATGCATGATCATCCATCCACCATCCATCACATCTAAAACACCCATCCACATCAGAAAATCCATAACAATCCCATCTTCATTGCTTCAGGCACATCTCATCTCCATTGCTTCACATCTCCATATCTTCACATCTCTATTTATTCACATCTCCATTGCTTCAAATATCTATTGCTGGAAATCTCTGTTGCTTCAAATCTCCATCTTCACTCAAACCCCATCATCATCTCATCACCCCACATCAAATCACCGTCTTTCTCAAAATTTCCAATCAAACTTCCCGCCAGCAAGTTGAAAATGCAAAAAAGCTGACTCAACTTTTGTTAGTATTTGACTCCAATTCAGATTCCAATTCAGAATCCAATTTGGAATCAACTTGGTTGGCTTTGAATTCTCTATTACAAAAGCAATACATGGTTCCAAGAAGACAAACTCTCCACAACCCTATGTATGAAAGGCAAAAGCTTCATCTCCTCCCCAACTTAAGCTTCCAGCAACTTCTCCAAAATCTATTGCCTTCATTCATAAAACTTTTGGAGATGATTGAAGACCACAACATCTTCCAGAAAAATTCTTGGAATCATCAACACAATCCAGCCATCCAACTTGCTGTTGCTCTTTGTAGATTGGGATCAAATGGAAATGGAGTGGCAATTCATCAATTAGAAAATCTATTCTCAGTTGGTTATGGAACCATTGACTCATACACCAAAAGAGTCATGATTGCTATCCTATCTTTCCGTTGCTCAGTCCTTTCTTGGCCAACCAAGGAAGAACACAAGGAGATATCTCAAGTAATGGAGACTGAAGGCTTTCCTGGTTGCATTGGGTTTTTTGACGGAACCACCATCCCTTGAGTTAAAAACCCAAGCTAGATGGCAACCACTATTTTGATTTCAAAAAAAAGGCAACTGATTCATTTGTTTTCCAATGAATTTGATAACACTTTTGATCACACACTGACCAAATATGTTTTGTCTGTTTGTTTAGATACTCTGTGGCACTACAACCTGTTTGCAATAACAAAAAGAGGTTCATATCACTCCATGCTGGTCTTCCAGGTTCTTGTCATGATCCATATGTTTTCAATTGGATGCAGATTGCCCAATGACAAGAGAACTACTTCAACCAATATCAATAACTTCTGGGAAACTTAGATTATGCTAGTGGAAAATATGTGGTTCCAGCGTACCAGAATGTTTTGTCCAACAATCAAGGAAAAACCAATTTCAACTATCATCTTTCCCAATCACAAGTTTGGATTGAGCATGCCATAGGAGTCCTGAAAGGAAGATGGGCCAGCTTAAGGGAAATGCAAAACCAGCTTCAAAATACCAAAGACATGAAGTTCCTCATCCACTGAATTATCACTTGTGTAATCCTTCAAAATATTTTTGCCAACATCAAAGATGAATGGGACAAAATATTTGAAGATGATATTCCTGATCTGCCTCAAGTCATCCCAGTATCATCTTGTCCCTCACCTTCTTCTATGAGAGTGTGGATTTTAACCCTCACCCTTTCCCACTTTGATGAGTAAGATTTTTTTTTGAAATAGGTAAAAAATGTTTTTTTTTTTTTTGGTTGTTCAACCAAGAATACTAGGCTGACTCACTCCATTTTTTTTTTTTTTTTTTTCTTTTTCTTTATTAGACAAAACTGACCCAACACGTCACACCACCACATCACCCACCTCACCCTACATAACCACCAGTTCAATCTCCTCCTCAACCACCACCTCCTCCTCACCCACCACCTTCTCCTCACCCCCCACCTCCACCTCACCCACCACCTTTGGAACCCCTGGTAATCTCTCCTCATCCTTTAAATCGTCAGAAGCTTACCAATTGTTCCATCCCCCTCCAGGAACCTTCAGGTCCTCAGGTAAGCCCCCCCTCCTCCCTCAATCCTAGCTGACTCCTCCCTCTTTCTTGCTCCTTCACCCCCCCTCCTTGCTTGCTTGCCGGCCCCACCACCACCCCCAACTGGCCCCCGCCACCTTGCTTTCCGGGCCCACCACCCTTGCTTGCCGGGCCCACCACCGCCCCCCCCTTGCTCGCTTGGCAGCCGGCCCCCCCCCCTTGCTTGCTTGGCCAACCACCCCCCCTTGCTTGCTTGGCAGCCGGCCCCCCCCTTGCTTTCTTGGCGGACCGCACCCCCCCCTCCCCTCCTTCAGCCGGCCAACCAAACCCCCCCCTTGCCTCCTTCAGCCAACTGAAAATGGGCGGCCCCCACCCTTGCTTGCTTGGCAGCTGGCCCCCCTCCCTTGCTTGCTTGGCGGCCCACCCCAGCATTGCTTGCTTGGCCAACCAATGCCCCCTCCCCTCTGTGGGCCAACCAAAGACCTGCCCCCCCTCCCTCCATTGGCTGACTAACAATGCCCCCCCCCTCCTTTGGTGGACCAGCCCCCCCCTCCATTGGCCAACCCGCCCAGCCAACCCAACCGCCACACCCCCCATTGAGTGACCAACCCATTGACCAACCCACTGCCCTTCCCTACTTAGCTAGGTGACCAAAGGTGAACCCCGTGACCCCCTTCTCCTTCTCCTTCTTCTGCTCATTGATTGATCAATGACTCTGACTGAACTTTTTTTTTTTTTTTTTTTTTTGGGGGGGGGCTATCATCATTGATGGACCAGTATTTATTTTTCTACTTTTTTTCATCTTCCACAATGATTGAAACATGGCTGATGATAGTTTTTTTTTTTTTTTTTTTTTTTTTTTTTGGATTCCCTGCAATGCAACACACATCTTGACCCCCATTTCTTTCCATGCCTGCCCTTTTTCTGCATGACCCATGCTTCTCCTACCATTCTCCCAATTTTATAAAACAAATAAAATCCCGTCTTGATACTCAGCCCAAGCAAAGCAGTTTCATGGGAGGGAAAAAGATGGAAGGAGATCCATTGAAAAACATGAAGAATGGTGGAAAGCAGAGGGATGATCCTTGCTTCTCTGGCTATGCTCCAAATGTTATACAACCAATCAAATCCTTTCTTGATCCTCACCCCAAGCAAAGAAGTTTCATGGGAGGGAAAAATATGGAAGAAGATGTGTTGAACAAGATCAAGAGAGGTGGAAAGCAGAGGGCTCTTTGGCAAAAGAGGGCCCAAATGAGAGAATCCAAAATATCTTTGGAAGTGGCTGAAGAAGGGTTTTTGGAAAAGATTCTATGGTCTAGAGGAAAACTGCAACCTTTGGATTTTTACCCTGCTCTTTCTGCAAAAAAGAAAAAGAAAAAACAAAAGCCCACCCCTGAAGAGTTTGAACAGGCCAAACAGAAGATTGAAAAGTTCCATTTCTTCACTGGTGCAAAAGTTGCCGTTCTTGACCAAACCAATCATGAAGACTCTCTTGTGGCCATAATAAAATTTGTCCCTTTGAGTAAACTCTCTGAGGAAGAGAAGAAGGAAATCAAATTTGTGACAAATTTCCTTTACCAATCAAAAAAATTTGTCAACACTGTTGGCCCCTCAAGATCTTGGGGTTGGAAGATATGGGATATTGGATGGAGAAAATTTATACACCCTTCTGAAATGTTTGGCTGATATTTGAATAAAAAATCTATTCCAATTTCCCCTCAAGAGTATGCTTTCCTCAACCTTAGGTTGGGAAAAGCCTCTCAAATGCTAGGACAAATTTTTCAAAACTTAGCCTAACTTGCATTTGATTCCAACCAGGAAATAATGATGGACCACTACATCCCCTCCTTCTCGTCTTTGGAATTTGCATCCCGCCTCACTGCTTTTGACTGTTCACCACATTTCAATTTTGCCTCCAATGGCTTCTACAACTGTCCCCATATTGAAAAAGGGAACCTCTCCAACTATTTGTTTTTACTTGTGGTTCCAACAAAAAAATCTAATGGAAAAATTATTGGCAACAAGGATGAATATCAAGTATCTGATGGGCAATTTGTTTTTCCTGACTTAGGTTTTGGTATTGATTTCAAAGAAAAAGGTATTGTAAAAATTGTTTGGGAGGCAAATAAGTACAAGAAATGTACTTTTCCTGCTGTGGACACTGCCACTCATACAAGGATGGCTATGTCCATGCAAATCAGCAAAACCACCAGGAACACCTGCAGGGACTCAAAAAGTGGGGCAATATACTCTAGAAAAAAAAGTAAATGAAAATAAAAAGTATTTGTTTATTGGTGCAGTTTCGAATAGTCTCAAACATTGTAGTAATCAAAAATAAACTTTTATTTTTATTTTTATTTTTAAAAATTTTTAAAGTAAATATATTTACAAGCCAAGCAAAATATTTTTTTTATTTTTAAAATTTTTAAATTAAATATATTTACAAGCCCAGCAATTGAGTGATTTCCTTGATTTCATCCACAGTTCTACTGCTACCAATACTTGCCTGGCTACAGATAACCTAGCTTTTTTTTCTGTGGCTAGCCTTTCCCTCTCATTTTGGAGTCGGACTTCCTCTCAATCCTTCTCCTTTTTCTCTGTTTGAACCTCTAGCTCAGCCTGTTTGATTTGCCACTCAACATCCAACTTTTTTTGATGAGCCAAACTCTCAGCTTTTTGCTTTTGACAATCCATAGCAAGTTGAAAATCCCACTTCTCCTTTTCAAACTGAAGCTTTAGAGGGGAATAGGAATGAGCTGGATTTTGAAAGCAAGGAGAATCCAACATGCTTACTTGAATCTTGCTTCTCCATGATATCCTTGAAGACAGAAAATCTTCAAGTATTTCTCCTCTTTTGACAGCTATTTGGGTTGATGTTGATGGAATTTGAGGCCTTTCACTTTCCCTTTGCGGAGGAGGTTTGTGTTGGAATGGTGTAGCTCTCATTTGAAGGGTATGTGGGAGGTCCCATTGGCTTAAGTTTTTGGCCATTCAGGAATGGATGATCCTGTTTTTTACAATATAAATCAGTCAGGATTAACCAGACAGAAGAGAAAAGAACTTGGGTGCTTACTTGAGAAGATGTTGATGGTAGTGGCAATACAGGAATAAAATCCTCCTCATTGGCCAAGTTCTCCAGTTCTTCCACCCCAGGAAGAGAGAAATCAAAAGAATGAAGTGAGGGGTCCAAGGTCCTGTTTGACTCATCAATCAATGCTGAAGTAGATGCAATTGGAGCTGACTGTGTTGGAATATCCTTCTTGGCATTGGATGGGGGCCACTCCAAGGCAAAGGTCTCATCAGGGTCCTAATTGCTAGGCTGAGAATCCACAGCAAAGTCCTTGGCATCAACTGAATCAGATTTTTGGGCATAAAAAGCAGCAAGAGGGGTGATTTTCGCCTTATTTCCAAATATTTCATCCATTTGAATATAAAAAGGACAAATGGAGTCCAACTTATCAACCACCAAGTTGATTCCTTTGGCTTTGTTGGAGTTGGTGATACCAAAGCCAGTGGAGATTGACATGGAGTGGAACTTTTTGTACTTGGATCAATAATTCTTGAATTGCTCCCTCATCTGTTTGGATTACAGATCCATCCTACCTTTTTATTATTGAGTTCATTGGCCATCAGGAGATAACCATTGACCTTAGAGGATGAAGGTTGGCCAATGTGTGTTTCATTTTCAGATCCAAAGAAAGCATTTTAGTTGGACAGAATTTTGAGACAGTTTACCAGGATGATGTGATCAGCTCTCTTGAGCTGACTTGAGCCTTTGGAGGCTGATGGGGGAGGATTGTTGGATTTTGAGTTCCTGGGGAATGTTTGCTTTAGTCCATTGGATTGTTTAGTGGACTTTTGGGGGGAGGATTGCTGAGGGGCCATTTGAAAATAGTAAGAGGGATGAAGGGATGAAGCAATAAAGTGATGAAGGGATGTGATGAAAGCAGGGATGAGGGATGAAGCAATAAAGTGATGAAGGGATGTGATGAAAGCGGGGATGAGGGATGAAGTAATAAAGTCATGAAGCAATGAAGTGATAAAGGGATGTAATTAAAGCAGGGATGAAGCAATGAAGCAATGAGAGGATGGATGTGATGAAAGCAATAAAGTGATGAGAGTGACAAAGAAAGGTGAGAGTGATGAAGTGATGAGGGGATGAGAGTGATGAAGTGATGAGGGGATGAGAGTGATGAAGTGATGAGGGGATGAGAGTGATGAAGTGATGAGAGAAATTAAAATCAAATTTTTTGGATGAGGTTTGAGGTATAATTTTTCCAATGAGGCCGGAGGTTGAAACCAGGGGTGATGATGTGGAATGACATGGTTGAACTGGTGAAAGCCTTTATATACTTTATTTGAAAAAACCCATTTATTTCCAGGTAACTCTGACATGTCTGATCTGAAATAAGTGGGTTTTTTGATTTTTAATGGCGGGTTTGAAATGGCGGATTTGGGTTGAGACCCGCCATTAAGAAATGGTGGGTTTGCTTGACTCTGATACGCCCTAATGGTGCAAGATTTGTGATTTCTTTCAGAAACATGATCTTAGGCGCCCAGCTGAAATTTTCTATCCAACTGGGGAGTCCACTGTCTTTGAAAGGATTGCTCTGGATCTGGTTCATATTAAGGCTGGTTGAGATAAGTACCTCATTGTGGCTAGAGATGATTTTTCAGGATGGGTTGAAGCAAATTTTCTTAAGAATCTCAGCTCTGAATCAGTGGAAGCTTTTCTCCATGAGACTTGGAAAATGTGTTATGGTCTGGCCCAATCTTATTCAACTGATGGTGGCTCTGAGTTTGTGGGCAAACTGGCCAAAATGATCCAATTTCTTCCTTGCCAACATGGAGTCACTACTCCTTATTATCCTGAAAGCCTAGGCATGGTGGAAAGAGGCCATGCTCCTTTGAAGGCTGCCCTTGTAAATTTGTCTGGTGAAAGTGGGAAGAATTGTTGCAAATCACTTCCTCTGGTCCTTTTTTCTGATCAAATATCAACCAAAAAAACCACTGGCTACTCACCTTAAAAAATTATATTTGGTCAAAGAGCTATCCTTCCTCTTGATCTGGAAATGTAATATTTTGAAGGTATTTCTTGGGAAAAGGTTTCTTCAACCACTGATGTATTAGTTGCCAGATCCAAGCAACTGGAATGAGGTGAAGATGGACGTGACAAAGCTTATCAGAAGACAATTTAATCAAGGGAAAAATTGGTTCAGTATTGGGAAGATAGGCATTCAAAGTAAATCAGGGACGCTTTGAATCCTGGTGATCTAGGTTTAGCCTATAATCAATCTTTGGAAGACCAGTGGGGAAAGCTTCTCCCAAATACCTGGAATGGTCCTTATTGGGTGGTACATCAAGTCAGAGGTAGATCCTATGTTTTGGAAGAGCTGGATGGTACTCAGATGGACAGAAGGCTCTCTGCTGATAAAGTCAAGAAATTTCATTTTCATGGAGGCAACTTTTTCCAGAAGTAAGTCCTCCCAATTGTGCACCACTAGGGTTAGCTGCTGCATATTGTTGCAAAACTCTACTGTATGCCACATATGCAAGCACCCGGGAAGCCCTCTTTGTTTTATCTCTGCCTTTTCTAGGGCCCTGTTTAATGGATCAAGATATTTTTTCCCAATCACTCTCAAGGTCAAATGTCCATTTTTAGGTTTCAATTTCTTTGTTTCCTTATTTTTATCTAGATTTTCAAAACTCAGGTGAAGACTAGGGACAGTCTATAAGTTGGGAAGGGATGTGGTGACCAATTTGGGACACCTCAGGAAAAGGATTTTTTTAAATCTTTCTTATATGAAATCTTTTACCCAACATCATCAAAAAAAAATCCCTGTGTCTTAATGGGAACCCTTCCATTTTTGCACTTCTCAACTCCTCCCTGTCCTAGCGGTCCAGGAAGGTATCCCCTGGCTTCTTCAAATTCCCAGCTCTTCTGTTCAATTCCTCCTCCTTGCATGCACTTGCTGCCCAAATTGTTTGGCCAAGCGGGTGCAAAAAAAATCATTCAATTTCTCCTCACCAATAATTCCCATTGTCACTGTCACCATCCATAAATATCCCACCAGTTTGATCTGCCATCATCCCCGGAAAATTTTTTTGGTAACAAGTAAACAGCCATCAGCCAATTAACCCACCATTCTCTCTCCCTCATCCGGCCAGAAAATGGCTGACATTGACAGACCATTCTCCCATTCTTTTGCAAACCATGCAACCAGTTCTGATTCCCAAAACCAAAGGACCAGAAAAGCTATTGCTTGGGGCCCCATCAATATCCTGATTTCTGCAAACCATTGCCAGTGGTCATCCTCCTCCATCCTCATTGACAACAACAAAAAAGACCTGCCATCAATGGTCAACGCTGTTGCTTGCACCACCATACATCAATTGCCAGCAGCCATTGATCATCTGCTGCTCAATATTGCTTCATCTGCCCATCAAAAAATTTATCTCTTCCCAACTGCAGTCCACTAATCACCATCTGCAACCAGTGTTGCCATCTTGGATCCGCTATTGCGCAGACGTTCATCCGCCGCCCACTGCCCTCCTTGACCCAGGCTGTTTTTTTTCCCTCATATTTTTTTCACATTTCCTGATCATACCTGTCATTAATGTTTGTTGTTTTCATTAATAATTTCCCTCATACATCTTTCATCCTCAAAAAAACAACCAAAAAAAAAACTTTCTTTTCTGCTTCCATTTGTTTTATCACTTGTAAGTAGTCTACAGGGACCCATGGCCAATAAAAGGAGGGGCTCTCCCCTACCTTTTCCAAATCATCCATGGGAATTTGTGAGTATTCCCCCCAATCATCATTAAAATTCAATCCTCATCCTTATCCTGGTTATATCTATGATTGCCCCCTGATCCATTGATTCTTTGACTCTGCCCCTCTGTGGCCTGATCCTTATCACTAAAAATAGCCTTGCTGGTTGAAGAGAATTCTGTCTGTGGAATTCTTGAGTGTGTTAAATGACTCTTTGATCTTTTTTTGACCATACTGGTCTTGAACATTCATTGATTATCTTTCTGAAGCCAGTCAACTTTGACTGAAGAGGTTTTATTAAGCTTAAAAACGGAAGTTTGTACCTCCTTTTATTTATCAAAAGTTGCATTTTGCAAGCCTATTCTTGAGTTCCTTGAGGAATGTTGAGTTTCTACCTGTTCAAATCAGTTAATGTTTGCTTCTAGAGCTTCTTAAAGAATTTTGCTTTGTCTTGTAAAGCCACCCTCAGTTATCTGGTACCCTTCAAGCGCTTGATTGTGGAGAGTTGGGCAGGTTCATTGAGAACCTGGAGGTTGGTTGGGTTTGAGTTGATCATCCCCAATCTTCTGCTGACAACAACAGTCATTAGCTTGTGGGAACTTTTTACATACAACAGGTTTGTTCTTTTGAACTAGAAACAAAATTGAACTGCTTTTGTTCAATTCTTTCCCACATAATCTTGCCTCAGATAGTGTTGTTCCTTTGCTACCAATTATCATCAACTTTATCCTCTACTCTTTGATACCTCATTGAAAAGGTTCTGGAAATTGATTCCGGTTACACCTAAATATTTTTGTAATGCTCAGGAGGGCAGCCTAAACAGAACCTTTCCCCTCCACAAAACTACCTGCAGCCTACCACTGTTTGGATTCTTACGGCGGAAGGGTGCTCCCATACCTCTTGTGGTTGCAAAATTGAGGATTTACCAGGAAGTGATGCTGAGGTGTCTCCACAACAACCTTAGCCACTGGGGCAAGATTGAGACATGGAGGAGGGTGAAAGAAAGGTTCTTGTGGCCAGGAGTTGTGTGCACAGTACAAGAGTGGGTGAAGTCACACAAATCCTGTCAACTGCATAGCTTGAGGTTGCCCAGGGAGGTTGGTCATCCTACAGGAGAGGATGCGCTGTTTGGGCGGGTGTCTCTTGACAGGGTTCACATCAAGGCAGGGAAGTTTGTGTACTTACTTGTTGTGCAGTAAAATCTGTTGGGGTGGTTTGAGGCGTGCCTTCTGGTGAAGTTTTTAGCAGAGAAGGTTTCTCAGTTTTTGGAGGATAATTGGTTTGTGCAGTACAGATTGCTTTATATGGTCACAGTAGACAGAGGTGCAGAGTTCTGATATTTTATGATGGCTCTGGTCCAGGGTTGTGGAGCAAAGTTTGGCCGTGTGATGGAGTAATATACAGAAGGCACCAGGATGATTGAGTGCAGGCATCAACCCATCAAGGACACCCTGGTGAAGATGTGTGGAGAGAATGGCAAGAGGTGGCAGGAAACGCTTCTGGTGGTTCTTTTTGTGGATTGGGTATTGGTTAAGGAATTGAAGGGTTACTTGCCATACAAGCTACTCTTTGGGAAGAAACCCGTGCCTCAAGTGGAAACTGAGCTAGAGACATTCTTGCGAGTTGACTGGTGGAAGGTCAAGACCTCTGCAGAACTTTTCAAAGCGCGTTCCAAATAATTACTGAGGCGTGATTAGATGCTGGCCAAGGCCACAGAAAGGCTGAAGAAGACCAAAACAGCATCAGTTCTCTACTGGGACAAGCGCTGTTCCCATTGGCTCCGGGATCCATTGCGGAAAGGAGACTTGGTCTTGCTGTAAAACCGTAGTCTGCAATCTCAGTGGGGAAAGCTTTTTGCCAACCAATGGAACAGGACGTTTGGCTGTAGAGAATCCTGTGGGATTATATAAATAATTTAGAAAATAGCTTTCTGGCAGTCCTTGAAGGGGAATTTTGTATTACTTCTACTCCTTTAGAGCATTAGTAAGACAAATAGTGGTTTTGAATGCCTTCCCTTCTAGTACTATAGTAAGTCTGCACAATAATTTATTTAAATTAATGGGTGGTTTCTTTGAGACTTATTATAGGTCTCTAGATCAGACCTAGATCAATTATTTAACTGTTATTGGTAGCATTTGTTGAAGAATGGACGAGATGTATTGGGCTATTGGTTAGTGGTTGATCAGATATGTGAGTTCTTAACCAATACCCAAATTTTAATGGTTTCAAGGGTTTTATCAATGGGGTGGTTCAGGAGAGGACCCAAGGATGGGTTTAGCCACAGGGGGCTGGGTAGAGGAAAAAAATTTTGGTAGTCACTTTTTTTGTGCTCTATTTCCTTGTAAGGGTAACTGTTGAGTCATGGGTGGTTTCCTTTAATTTGGACCTGAATAGTTCAGGTCACAGAAGAACCCTTATTCAAAGCACCTAATAGGGTTTTTCAATTTTTTATGAGGTTGAAATTGGTTTTTTATTTATTTTTTTTATTTTTACACTGAAAATCTCCTTTTTTATATATCTGGGTAGTACCACAGATTTTTGGATAGCAATTGGATGATGACATGGTGATGAGTGGTGTGGGATGGATGATAGTGTGTGGGGGTGATGATGGGTACAAACTGGATAGGGCAGAGAGGCCCTCCTTAAATAGAACATTCCTGCCCCCAGGGGTGCTCAAGGCTGCCCATGAGGTTCTCCCTGTCCTGGTGGGGAACAGTGGCATACAGGTACATGAGAAATTTCTGCTGGTTGGGAGAATCTAATACAGTTACATGAGGCTTTTGTGCTGGTTGGAAAAAGCTTGTACAGTTACATGAGGCATTTCTGCTTGTTGGAAAGAGGTTGTACAGGGGGTTCATGCATGCACAGCCCTCCATAAATTGCTGTGTAGTTCTGGGTTGAGTTTCTGCTGTGGTGAACTTGTACTGGTGGGTTGTTTGGTTCTGGATGGTCCTAGCTGCCTGCATATATTTCTGGGTAGTTCTGTGATTCCTTGTACTGGTTTTGGTTTTTTTACACATGGTTCAGACTGCCTGCATATATTTCTGGGTAGTCCTGTGGTGACTTGTACTGCGGGTTTTTTGGTTACACATGGTCCAGACGGCCTGCATATATTGCTGGTTAGTCCTGTGGTGTCTTTTACTGCTGGTTTTTTGGCTACACATGTTTCAGACTGCCTGCATATATTGCTGGGTATTCCTTTGGTTTTTTAGTAGTACAAGACCCTGGCTTTCTGCATAAATTGCTGTGCATAGCTGGGGGTTTTTGGTGATACATGGTATTGCTTATGGTTGTGAGTATACAGGTGAAGTGATTGGTTGTATGTTTGGTTGAGGGTGTTGTGGTTAGATGTTACTGGTATGTGTTTTAGGGATTCCAATTATACCCATATGGCCTTTCACCGGTTTGTGATACCAGGGTGTGATATGAATATGAGCTGTCCACAATTGATTTTGGCTGTATCTTCTAAACCATGAGAGATAGAGGGGTAGTTTGGCTGGGTAACTATGGGTTATTTTTGGTGTGGAATCTATTTCTGAGTTTACCATTATGATTGGGATTATATTTATACTATAAACTTGAGTCTGATGGCTACATTTAAGGTTTGGTCTACCACACCGCGCGGCGTCTAAGTTCAAGGGCAGGAATTATCAGCTTGAGGGATTGGACAGAACACCTATCAAATGGAAGGCTGCAGATTCTCACATTAAGCACTTCTTTGCGCAGGGATCCACCTTGTTTTACAAGACAACTCTGGTGATGATAGTGCGGCTTTGGGGGAGGATGACACAGAGGAGGAAATTTCTTTGTATACCAAGGAGCCTGCCCTTGGCATGCGGCCCCGGCGGAGTAGGAGGTTGAAACACTCAGGGACAGCTTCTAAGCTTGGGGGGAGCTAGTATTGGATGGGAAAGCCTGATTTTGTGAGGGGTGTTGGTATTCAAGCTCATGCTCAATTATTTCCTTAATTTTTTTTTCATCTCTCTTTCTTCTATTTCTTTTATTTCTATTTCTATCTCTCTCTGCCGCAGTTGCTATGTCTGTTATCTTGCTTCTTGTCAGTGAACCCTGCCATCTTACACCCACGCGCGCGCTTCCTCAAAGTCTGCCGCTGCCAAAACTTCAATTCTGAAGTTACCTCCTGGCTAACTGGTCAAGTTCTTGCAAGATCATGAAGGAATCATGGCCACCTCCTTCATCCATGCTACCATCAACATCAATCATCAATTGACGCTAGCCACAATATCTAACACCAGCTAAATTCACCATCAAACTACCCACTACTGTCAAGACTCATGCTTTCAACCCAATCAACATCAAGATTCTCATATCAAATTATCTCTTTTCTTTTCTTTCTGTTTTTTCCACTGTTTCTGCTAGTCTCCACGCTGTCTGGTTCTTTTTAAGGTGTTTAATCAGATTTTTCTTTTATTCTCTATTCACTCCTTGCTGAAATACAACTCCTTTTTAAGTCTGTTAAACTTTCAGATTTACAGTCCCAAGAATCTCACTGGACCAGACAGGCTCAATGTCCAACTCAGAAGAAAAACCCAATCCATCTAAACTCAACATCCCTCTGTTGAACAAAACAAACTTCCCTTCTTGGAGTCTTAGAATCAAGAGCTATCTACGCAGGAAAGGTCTTCTTGAACTCACCGTAGAACCTCCTCCATCACAGCTAACTGGTCCTCAGAAGAAGAAAATATTTGAAGCTGCGGACATCATCATTCAACACCTTGGTGAATCAGCCTTTGAGTCAATTTTCAACAACAATAATGATGGAGATCCTCACGCCACATGGGAGGCCATCCTTGAACAACATGCTTCAAAGTTCTCAAATAATGGTGGACGCATCTGGCTCAACTTCATCTGCTATCTATTCAAAGGTCATCTGATGACCTACATCAAGGATTGCAGAAAACTCATGAACAAACTCACCATTGTCCAACTCAAAGTCCCGCCTGATATTTTAAGCTACACCATTATTGCCAAACTTCCCAGATCTTTCTATCACATTGTCAATTCCTTAATTCTGAACAATTCCCTTTTTAAGAACCCAACTGGAATCCTGAACAAGCTTTGCAAAGTTCTTCATCTCAAATCCTTCTGACTACCTGATACCAACGCTATCCCTGACAACCCTCCCTCTGTTTCTCTCCACAAATCTGCTGTGAGGAAAAGACCTAAAAACCCCTGTTCCAAAGGAAATCAAAACCCACTATCTGAAAATCCAGAAAGTAAATGTTGGTTTTTGCAACTTCATCTCAGACCCGACTGGAACAAAACCCCCTCATCTAATCTTCACTCCGCAAATGAAATCTCCAACGTTGTTCTTGAAGGCAAAACTAAGAACGCCAAACTTCACTTCAACTCCCAAATCTACCTGTCTACTGATAGAAACCATTCTATTCTTCCTGTTCTGGATTCTTCCGCCAGTAATCACATAGTGAACGACCACCAGTTGCTGTTTGACTGTACTCCCATCCATCTCAAAGTTGGAACAGGTTCTCCCAACAATTCCCTCACTGCTACCCACTCTGGTTTGGCCAAAATTGTTAATCACCTTGGCGCCACTATCATCTTATGAGATGTTTTGCTCATCCTGTCCGTCAATAAATGTCTTATCTCTCTTAAAAAACTGAACTCCTCCAAAGCAACTTTCTCTAAGGTTGGATATTTGGGGTTCAAAGTAAAGCTAGATAAGATCAGTTTCATTGGAAAAATGAACAACAAATTAACCAAACTATGCAGAACCAGATTCATTCCTTCCAACTAATCCACTCTTCTTCTTAAGGCCCCTGAAAGTCTCTGGAATTTACATCTTGGTCACGCAAGCTCTCAATCTCTCAAGACCCTCAACCTGTGCTCTGAAGAACCAACTACTGCTTGTCAGATCTGTAAGACTTGCAAGCAAGTCTTTACTCCTTTCAACCACAAATTTAAGAAAGTCTCCAAACCCCTTGAAGCACTCCATCTTGACGTGGTCAGACCTTTCCCCATAATATCTAACTCTGGTTTTTCCTAATTTCTCTCTTTAACTGATAAATTTTCCGTTTATTGATCTGTTGCTCTCCTCAAGCAGAAGAGTGATGCCTTTTTGGCTATTAAAGACTTTGTCGCGCAAGCCAAACGTCAAATTGGTCATACTGTGAAGCTCCTGATCTCAGAAAACGGCGGCAAATTCATTTCCTCCAACCTTCAATCTTTCTGTCTTGAAAAAGGAATTGCTCAGCACTTTTCTCCTCCTCACACTCCACAACAAAATTTTCTGGCCAAACAATCAAATTGGCTTATTTTGGAGAAGGCTTGATGTTTTCTGAATCAAAGCAATCTTCCACTAAAGTTCTAGGATGAGGCAATCAACACTTCCACTCACATTCTTAACTTCCTTCCTTTGAGATCTTGTGGCAACCTCATCCCCTACAAATCTTGGTACAAATGCTTGTTTAATCTAAACTGTTTATGACCTTTTGGCTGCGCCGCTTTTGCTGTCATTCCCAAGTCCAATCAAACTTTCAAGCTTCTTCCCACCAGAAAAAGAGCCATCCTGCTTGGGTACTTAAATGAATTCTTGTCATTCAGACTACTTGATCTGGACTCCTCCAGAATCTTCAACTCCACCAACTTGTCTTTTGACAAACTCATGTTTCCCTCTCCATCCGGGTCCAAGTCTTCTTCTTCCTTTATCAATTCTGATAATCTTGTGCCAACTCCTTCCTCCTCTCTATCTTTTCCAACCAATATTCCATTAAACTCCTCTTCTGCTGTTTCCTCCTCTTCTACATCATTCTCTCTTCCTTCCACTTCCACTTCTACCACTTCTGAATCATCTCCTGCTTCTCATCATCCTGCTGTAAACATCCCTCCATCCATCCATGAACCTTCCCACAACAGGCTAACCCATGTGAACATCATTCCTCATCCTCAGCATCCAAATTCTAGAATTGGACTTCCCGCCATCTATCTTATCATCAAAAACAACTATTCCAATCCCACATATGTCAAGGAAGCTCTTGCCTCCAAATATTGAGAAGAATGGATCAAAGCTATGAGAAATGAGGAGCTGAACCTGCTCAACTATCAAGTTTGGGAAGAAGAAACTCTACCTGATGGCAAGTTGGGGCTCAAGTGTGTCTGGGTCTTCCAAACCAAATGAGACAATAAAAATAGGATTATCAAATTCAAAGCCCATGTCTGCGTCCAGGGTTTCAATCAGCAATACGGTTTCAATTTAACCTCAACCTTTTCCCCCACTGGAGACAAAAACTTGCTTTGAATGCTTATTGCTCTTGCTTCTCATCTAAAGCTGAAGTTTCATCAAGTTGATGTAAAAGCGGCCTTCCTGAAAGCTCCGCTACGTGAAGAAATTTACCTCACTCCACCTCCATACATCAACGTGGCTCACGGCAAACCTCTCAAGCTAAAAAAGGCGCTTTAAGGTCTCAAGCAGGGCCCTGTGGCCTGGTATGAAACCCTTAGTAACTGGCTGATAAGCTGCGGCTTTCATAAAAGCAAAGCTGATCAATGCGTGTTCTGGAAGAATACAACCTACCTTTATGTCCATGTTGATGACATAGCTGTCTTCAGTGACCAACCAGAAGTTTTCATTGGTCAGCTTAGCTCAAGATTCAAAATAAAGGATCTGGGTCCCACATCTTTATTACTTGGAATGAACGTTGCACATCTTCCAAATGGCTTCAAGCTCTCTCACAGCTCATACATCAGTCAAGTCTGTGCGCAATACTCACTCCCACCTCATAAATTTTTCTTGACACCCTTCAAGCCTCACGGCAAGTTGTACCCGTCAAGTGAAGAAGATCACAAGGATTTCATCCAATTGGGTGCCAACTATAGGCAAATTAATGGGGAACTTAACCATATCAGCACTTGCAAAAGGCCTGACATTACCTTTGCCGTCAACTACCTGGCACAGTTCTTGGTCAAACCAAATTTACATCACTTTCAAGCTTCCCTGAACGTCCTCCAATAACTTCAACACAGCCCTAACTATGGTGTGCTTTTCAAATCTTCCTCCTCTTCATCTCATCTCAAAGCATATGTTGACTCCAACTGGGCGACTTGTCCGACCACTCCAAGGTTGATCTTGGGTTTGGTTGCTCAATGGTTCGGAAGTGTTATGACTTGGATGCAGAAAGCAACCCACCTTATTTCTATCAACCACTGAGGCCAAGTAAAAAGCGCTGGGCAATGCTATCAAGGAGCTGAGCTGGGTGAAATTGCTCATGAGCAAGGTTCTGCCAAGTGAAGCGGCTAAGCCAGCCGCTATCCACAAGGATAATGAGAAGTGCATTAAGCTGGCCCTCAATCAAGCCAATCACACTACCTTCAACACAAAACATATGGAACTTTTTTTTTCACTATGTTTGCAGCAAAATACTCAAGAATTCCATCAAGCTTCAAAAGATATCCTCCAAGAAGAATCTAGCAGACTTTCTCACCAAGCCAGTGCCCCAAATAGCTCTCTGTAATGCTCTTGATGCTCTTAACATTGCGGAATAATTGGAGCAAGGGAGGCTGTTGGTATTAAAGCTCTGCTCAATTACTTCCTTAATTTTTTTTTTAATCTCTCTTTCTTCTATTTCTTTTATTTCTATTTCAATCTCTCTCTGCTGCAGTTGCTATGTCTGTGATCTTGCTTCTTGTCAGTGAACCCTGCCATCTTACTCACACCCACGCGCGAACTTCCTCAAAGTCTGCCGCTGCCAAAACTTCAATTCTGAAGTTACCTCCTGGCTAACTGGTAATTTTTTTGCAAGATCATGAAGCAATCATGGCCACCTCCTTCATCCAGGCTACCATCAACATCAATCATCAATTGACACTACCCAAAATATCTACCACCAGCTAACTTCACCATCAAACTACCCGCTACCATCAACTCTCATGCTTTGAACCAAATCAACATCAAGATTCTCATATCAAATTATCTCTTTTCTTTTCATTCTGTGTTTTCCACTGTTTCTGCTAGTCTCCATGCTGTCTGGTCCTTTTTAAGGCGTTTAATCAGATTTTCCTTTTATTCTCTATTCACTCCTTGCTGAAATACAACTCCTTTTTAAGTCTGTTAAACTTTCAAGGGGGTGTTCTAGCTGGTTCACAGATGGGATAAATAGACACCCCAGAATGTTTTTTTCCTTATTTCTCTGATTGGATTGTCTTCTTGGATTGGTACTGGCTTTGGTTTATGGATTGTTGCAGAAAAACAGGCCTGGAACAAAGCAGGGTCCGTATACTCAAGGGAAAGCCCCACAAGTGGAAGGAGGGACAAAGAGCAATGCAATGGAATGCAACAAATGGATGGGGATGCTAAAAGAAAAAAACTCTCTCTCTTTAATTTTGCTTTATGTCTGGATCTTTCCATTCTGGTGTACAAATACAGGGGCAGATGGTTGGCTGGGGTGAAATTCTGGTATAAGCTTGACTTGGTGAGGGGGTGCTCTAGCTGGTTCACAGAAGGAACAAATAGGCACCCCAGAATGTCTTTTATCTTATTTTTTCTCTCTCTCTCTCTGGTTTTGTGCATGGGTGCTGGTATTTTGGGGCTTGTTTTTCTTTACAGAAGGGGTACAGGGAACTGTGTGGCAGTTTGTCTGGGGTGGTCCAGGTACATCTACAGGAATTTATGGCAATGGTGTGCTGACCAAATTGGGACACCTCATAAGTAAAGGGCAGATTTTAAAACGTTTTTTGTATAATCTTTCATCTATCCAAAAAAAATAAATGGGAATTTTGTTCCTGTATCACAATATTTTCCTTTTCTCAAAATTCCCCCTATCCTAGCGGTCTAGGAAGCCACCTTTGAGGTTTTTAAGTCCCCAGGCCTTGCATTAAAATCCTCCTCTTTGTGCTTGGCATCCAATTTTTTTTTTGGCCAAGCGTGCACATTGATCACTCTCACTGTCACTTTCATGATCTCATCCCCAGCCCATAACAAGATCATCATCATCATCATCATCATCATCATCACCACCATCACCATCTTCCATCCATCCATTGATCACCCTCCACTCCTCTGTTACCATTGCTTTCACCCCCTTGCTCATCCACTTGCCAGCAAACCCCTTGCTCATCTGCTTGTCTGTTGGTTGACTTGCCTGATTCCCTTGTTCTGAGCCAACTTGATTGCTTCAATTCTCACAAAAGGGTTTCCCGCCTGTGGATCTAACATTGCCTGCTGCCATGAACACAAACCCCACAACCGTCAGAAATGTTGCGGCAACCCTCCAGCTCCACTTGTTATTTTCACTGCCAAAAAAGATGGTGACCATTTCCCATCTTATCCCAAACCCACATGTCCTTGCGCCCGTCTTGCCGCCTGCTGCTTGCAGTAGCTCGCTGTTTTCCTGTCACTTGAATCTCTGTTGTCCGCAAGGCTTGCTTCCGCTCATTGCCACCCACGGGCTGTTTCCCTTTTCATTTTTTTTCATTTTAATTTTTTTATATCATGTTCATTTTGTATGTGTGTGTTCTGATTTTCTAATCATTTACCATTAATTTTTGAAAAAAAACATTTCCGCTCTCATATGTGTTATCCCCTTCTAAATAGTTTAAAGGGTCTTTTCCCCATAAAAGGAGGGGCTCTCCCCTGCCTTAATGAAATCATCAATCCATGTTGGAGTGATTCTATCTACCCCCCCTTATCCAAGCAATATCTCTATCTGTCTATATCCAGGGCATATCCATGATTGCACCTCTGATCTTTGAGCCTTTGAACTCAAATCCCTGATCTGCCCCTCTGTGGCCCTATCCCTTATCACCAACCAATAGCCTTTCTGGTTGAAGAAAAATTCATTTAATTGAATTCTTGAGTGTGTTATATCACTCTTTGATCCCTTTTTGCAATCATACTGGTCTTGATCTTTCTTTGATTGTATTTCTGGAATCAGTCAGGTTTGGCTTAGAGGTTTTTTATCAAGCTTAAAAACCTGGAGTGTTAAAACTCCCTTTATTTCTTTGAAGTTAAAATTTACCATGCTACTCTTGACTCCCTTGGGAAGTGTTTGGTTATTCTGGCTCAAAATTGTTATTTCTTTGCTTCTAGAGGTTTCAAAATCCCTTTTTTACTTGTCATCAGGAATGCTGTGCATAAATTTATAAAATGTCAAAATGCTCTAAATTTTGAAAAACCTAGAACCAATCAACAAGTCCATTCTCCTTCTTTCAAAGAATCAAACAAAATTAAGAATAAAATGGAGGCAAGTTGCAGGCCAAAACCAAATACTCAGTCCAACAAAGAAACTGCTACTATAGAAAAGATAACAAAACTACTCCAAGCTTTTGAGAAAAAAATTGATCAAAAGATTTCTTGTCTTGCTAACCCTAAACCCTCTAAATGTTTTCCCAAATCCACTCTGGTCTTCTAATACTGTCAGAGGGAAGGTCATGGATGATAAGATTAGTTTATAAGAAGTTTTGTTTTGGTTTAGGTTGATGTTTTAATTGCTGATGCTAGTGCTAATTCTGCTTGCTTTGTATATACAATGATGCTAATAATAATAATGAAAATAATACGATGATTAAAAGGAGATGAGAAAACAACTTGGAGCACATGTTGCTCTATTTATATTAATGAGATCCACCCATGGGCATGTACAAAACCAGTGGGCCCGCCTCTGCGGTCATAGCACCAAAGTGACATTCCCGGTTTCCTATCAAAGCACCGAAGAAAGCTTGGCTTTCCTTCTTGCTTTCCGAGCCTCATCCTGTACTTTGCTAATGTTATCTTTCTCCTCTTACTCGCTTTTCCTTCTTCTCCTAATGCTTTCCTTTTCTTCTTATTGTCAATACTTATTCCACGAATCTTGCTTTTCATCCGGTTGTCATTCATATCTATTAGTTGTGCTAGATAAGCACTTGAGCATTTCTTTTGTTTGCTTACTATTGTGTTCAATGGTTCTTGCGGTGAGCTGATTTGGTCTGTTATTTGGGGTAGTTTGGTGGTCAGTCGGGTTGCGTGCTCGTTGTCCTTACCGTGTGATTTGTCTGTGATATCTTGGTTTGATTGAATCTGGAGCATACATAAGTTGGCATGAGCCACCTGCTTAACACACCCCCTTGCTCCTGGTTTGATCATCGACAACGGTAACAGACCCATCATCAACAAGAATTTTGTATGCTTTTCTTGATCCAACGCCTTTGTAAAGATATCCGCGACCATTTCTTCTGTAGGTGTATATTCTATCTTAATCTCTTTATTCGCCACTAAGTCTTTTGTAAAGTTGAAGTGCACGCCTATGTGCTTGGTTCTTGAATGGAACACAGGGTTTCTGGCTAACTGTATGGCTCCCTGATTATCGGAACATATCAACATTTTATCCGGAACCGATTGATATACATCAAAAGTTAGCTTTCTTAACCACTGTGCCTCCTGAGATGCTGACAAGTATGCCCGATATTCCACCTCTGTAGACGACGAGCTTGGTCCTCCCAATTTTTTGCTTCGCCACAATACGAGTCCGCCTCCGCACTGGAAGCTGTATCCACTCGTGGACAAACTCATATCATCCTTGGCCCAACTTGAATCTACATACCCGCTTATAATGTTTCCGCTGTCTGGTTGGTATAGCAGTCCATAGTCTTGTGTTCCTTTTAAATACCGGAGGACTCTCTTAAATGCCATCCAGTGCGTATCGTTTGGGTTTTCCAAGAATTGGGATAATTTCCCCACTGCATAGGTTATATCTGGTCGCGTGCATTGTGATAAATAGTTAAGTGACCCTATAGCCAACCTATAATCCAATCCCCTTTCCTTGAACGCTTTGCTTTCTTCATCTGTTGCTTTTACTAACTTAATATTGGCTTGCATCGGTGTGCCAATTGTATTTCCGTCTTCTAGTCCATACTCTGTTACTAAATCCCGAACATAATGCGACTGATTGATGAACATCTTTTCCTTTGGTAAGTATTCTATCTTCATTCCAAGGATATGCTGTGCTACTCCGAGGTCTTTGATTTTGAATTCTTTGCTTAATTTGCTAAGTAACTCGTCTGTGTTTTCTCCGACTAAGATTAGGTCGTCCACCCAAGCAAATGCTAGGTCTCCTTGGTTTGATATCAACAAGCACAGGTCTGCGTCGCTTATTTGATAGCCATTCCTTGTGAACCAATCCGTCATCGTGGTATACCATCCCCTGGCTGCCTGCTTTAATCCATATAGCGTCTTTTTTAACTTGATTACAAAATTCTCCGGTTTCTGGATTAACTCGCGGGCTACATCTTGTGTGTACTTTTCTTGCTTCGTCTCTTTCAACCACTCAACAAATCCTTCAGGGAGGCTTATGTATACTGACTCATCGTCTTCCAATTTTGAATTTAGATAAGCGGTTACGAAATCAGCTTGCCTTGGTTTTATCCCTCTCTGCGTTGCGTGGTACAGGACATATCTCATGGTGCTTAGGCGACCAGTGGGTGAAAAGGTTTCCTTGTAGTCTATTCCTTACTTATGTTTGAATCCCCTGGCTACGCATCTGGCCTTGTATCTTTTCAGTGCTCCATTTGTATCAAATTTTTTATTTAGTACCCAACACGTATTGATGAGTGTTTTGTTTTTTTCACAATTCTCCCTAGGCACAATTTCAAATACGCCGTTCTCTATTATTGAATCCAGCTCAGTAAAGATGGCCTTCCTCCATAATGGCTACTTGGTAGACTCCATTGCTTTCTTGAAACTATCTGGTATGATCTCGCTTTCTTTTACAAAAGTTTGAAGGGCCATTGCCTCATAGTGCACGTCTTCTTGATTATCTTCCTCTATCTCTTTTTTGATGGCCAGGTACGATACCCAATTGCCGTATTGGTTTACTGGCTTTTTCTCTCTTGTACTGGTTTGAGTTTTCTTTTGTGTCTGATTCTCTCTTGGTTGAGTTGCTACTTCCTGTCTTGTGTTCTGTGGTGGCTGACTGTGGATGACCATTTCTTGACTGTCACCCCCTTCAGCCACAGTCGGTCTTACCTCTTCGCGTTCTTGCACATCTTCCTCCATGGCTGGTATGACACTGTTGTGTTTTTCCCCTTCTTCTGGGTCGGTTCTTACATTCTCGATGTTTTCGCCTTCTAGATCTTCATTGTCAATTTCGCCCATCTCTTCTCCTTCGCTCTGGAACGACAAATCTCTTGACCTTACAACTTTTCCTGCTTCCTGGTCCCATACGCGGTACGACTTCATTTCTTCATCAAACCCAATCAGCACTCCTTTCTTGCACCTTGGGTCTAATTTTCCGATCCGCTCAAAGTGATGGACACTGTAAAACACGGTTGATCCTACTGGCTTGATATTTCTTAGGTTTGGTTCCGTCCCCCACATCTTGGCATAAGGGTGAGTGCTCTGGTTACGATTGTAAAGGAAGGCTGCGGTTGACACTAGCTCTGCCCATAATGTTTTGGGAATCCCCGTGTCTATCCTTATGGTTCAGGCCTTTTCCATAAGTGTTTGATTCATCCTTTTGGCCGTTCCATTGTGCTGTGGGGTGTTCCGGGTAGTAATGAGGTGAGTAATTCCTTTTTCTCCAAGCCACTTCTCCATTTCTTGATTGACAAACTCCCCTCCCCCGTCTGTGATGATTCTCTTTACTTGTTCTCCTGTTTGGTTCTTGATTTGGTTCACAACATTCATCAACTCCCTTTCTGCTTGACTTTTAACCTTCAGTATTTTTACCCACGCGTATCGGCTTGCTGTGTCGACCACTGTTAAGAAATATTGTGATCCCCCTAACAATGTAGGTGTTATAGGTCCTACAAAATCTGCTGAAATCTCTTCCCCTCTTATATCTGTTTGCTCTCTGTTCTTTGAAAAAGGCTGATGTGTTTGTTTTCCTAACCGGCATGACTCACACTCGCGCTGTCCCCCTGGGTGACCTAATCTTCTATGCTCTTCTAAGCTTATCTGGCAAGTGTTCTTCTTTCTTTCTAGTTGTGGAAAAGGTAGACGATTCTTGATTACTCCATCGAAAATCCTCCTGTTACTTATCTGAACTTCAAATTTGTCTCCCTTAGTCTTGATAATCTGTGCTCCTTTGTTCCAAAGTGCGGTTTGAGATATCAGGCAATACGGCAAAGAAGAAACATAGTATGCATTGCACAAGGTTACAGTATTTTTATCGCAAGTTAGTACAACGTCACCCCTCCCTATTATTTCTACACTTTGCCCGACTTCTCCTATTTCAACCTTTCCTGTGTGTTCTTTGAAGTTAGTGAAGTCTTCTTTGTTGTTGAACATATGATCAGAGGCTCCTGAGTCGAGTATGATGGCGTCCCCGGTAGCTGAAACATTCTGTGCAGTGATAACCCCCGCCATGGCGTAGTAGTTATCGTTACCAAGGTCCCCAAATATCTCCATTTTGGTCTCCATGGGGTCATAGAAGGTGATGTCTCCTTCTTCTTCCTCTCTGATGTTTGCTATGAATGATACGCTTATTTCTTCTGCTTCTCCTACTTTAGCCCGAGGTGGGGCATACTTATAGTTGGTCCACGGTTTTCGGCATTCTTTGGCTGAATGGCCAGGTATGTTGCAATTGTAACATTTTCCTGTCTTTCTTCCTGTAGGCTGTTGTCCTACCATAGCTACTTTTTCGTCCTTTTTAATCTTGAACTGAAGGTAATCTCTTTCTATCTTGTGTATAACATCTTCTACCTTTAGATTCTCTTTGTCTTGAATGATGATCCAAGTAAGTGATTCAAATTCTTTAGGCAGTTTCTTCAAGACTAATAAGGCTAATACTTGTTCCTTTACATCTAGTCCGGACATTCTGATTCCGCTGATCCCGGCTCTGATGTCTTTAATGAATTCCTTCGTTTCCTTGAACTCGAGGTCTATGAACTCGCCTAGGGCTATCATTTGGTGGTGGGCATTGCTACCCGCATATTTATTTTTAAATATTTCCCATAGTTCCAATCCTTTTCCTTCGTTTTCTGGACCAAGTTCACTGTTAACGATTGCGATATGTTCCTCATCAATATGCTTCATGATAAGGATGTACAGCTTCATATTCTTCTTGTCGAATCCTTCAACCGGGTCTCGCTTGATCAATGGTAGGCACCCGAGTCCGAACATTTCTGCTCTCATCATGGTTGCCCATGTTGAGTAGTTCTTGCTGTTTAGTCTGTATCTCTTCGAGTTGGTGTTGTTGTCCATTTGATAGGTGTTGAGGTTGTGGTTCGATAGGTTTGGCTTGAGTGAACTGGTGGGCTTAGAACATGGTACTGATAATGTGATAAGATTAGTTTATAAGAAGTTTTGTTTTGGTTTAGGTTGATGTTTTAATTGCTGATGCTAGTTCTAATTCTGCTTGCTTTGTATATACAATGATGCTAATAATAATAATGAAAATAATACAATGATTAAAAGGAGATGAGAAAACAACTTGGAGCACATGTCGCTCTATTTATATTAATGAGATCCACCCATGGGCATGTACAAAACCAGTGGGCCCGCCTCTGCAGTCATAGCACCAAAGTGACATTCCCGGTTTCCTATCAAAGCACCAAAGAAAGCTTGGCTTTCCTTCTTGCTTTCCGAGCCTCATCCTGTACTTTGCTAATGTTATCCTTCTCCTCTTACTCGCTTTTCCTTCTTCTCCTAATGCTTTCCTTTTCTTCTTATTGTCGATACTTATTCCACAAATCTTGCTTTTCATCCGGTTGTCATTCATATCTATTAGTTGTGCTAGATAAGCACTTGAGCATTTCTTTTGTTTGCTTACTATTGTGTTCAATGGTTCTTGCGGTGAGCTGATTCGGTCTGTTATTTGGGGTAGTTTGGTGGTCAGTCGGGTTGCGTGCTCGTTGTCCTTACCGTGTGATTTGTCTGTGATATCTTGGTTTGATCGAATCTGGAGCATACATAAGTTGGCATGAGCCACCTGCTTAACAATGGAACCATTCAATTTCCTGAAATCCAGAAGGATAAAGAGTAAAAATTGGTGGAACAGAAGGGGAACAATTTCTTTCTTCCTGATGGTTCTTTGATCCCTTTTGATTCATCTTGACCTATTTTTCATGTGGTGGCTTCTTTTCAGCCATCAACTCCTAAGAAGGCATCTTTGGCTTGTTGGTATTTTTGATCTTCTTGTGGTACCCTTCAACCTTGATACCCTCCAGCCATCTCCTCCTCAAGTCTTGATGGAGCTTATCAATCTGATCCAGCTAGTAAACCACATGAAGAGCCCAAAACTCATTAAGCTCCTTCCTTGCCTTCCTCAATTCTTGAAAAACTGGTAAAAAATCAGTCTTCAACTGAGCCTCCTTCCTCTGATGTATAAGACATGGAGGTGGAAAAGGAACCACTCATGGAAATGTTTCAAGACCACTCTGATCCTACTCCTTCATCTGTTAAATCACCTCAACCTTCTGATTTTAACTTTGTCCCTGCTTCAGCTGAACTTCCTCCCTCCACCCAGCCCAAAGTGTGGTTCAAGAGGGAAGTTTCAAAGGACCAGCCCAAAGCTGTGGAAGGGGTATCAAACAAAATTTACAATCTAAAAATCCCTGATCTATCTTTAGCTGAACCTTGTGAATTTCTCCATCTGTTGCTGAAAGAATGAAGAAATGGGTCTCTTGTCAACGGGTGGAGGTTGGTACTGAAAAGTTAAAGGTTTCCTCTGGAACTTTAATGGAGGACTCTGGTGAAACAGATCCCCCCTCAGATTCTAACCTTTACACCTGTCCTCTTGATTTTCTTCCTATTTATCTTGGTGATTCAGTTAAAATGGTTTCTCTCCTTGTGGAGTCTGGTTCTCAGCTCAACTTAATTTTGGATGCTATGGCCTGCAAAATCAAGATTAGTCCTAGGGTTAGCTTCAATTCTTTGTTCTATGAGATAGGGAATAAATATTTTGAATTTTTTGGTTTTGCTGAATATTTCCCAGTTCAAATTGGTCAAAATTTTGTTGGAACTTGTCATTTTTGGATTACTTGTTTGGAAGGCCCTATGACCTGGGGTCCACTGTTCTTAATGGATTTTGGTGCTACCCCAATTTTTTCTGATCAAGTTGTGGAGAGAATCCTCCTCCCTGATGCTGATGGTAGAATGATTGAAGTTCTGCTTTGTTCTTTGGATTCTGGTTTTTGGGAAAGAGATTTCCCAGGTCATCCTCCTACATCATCTTTAAAGGGGAAGCAGAAGGAAAATTTTAATTCCTCTCATTTTTTATTGGATTAGTTGATCCTACTGATATTTGTAGTTCTTCCCAGCCTCAAACTTTTACTCAAGGATCAACTCCCATCTCTGAGGCAGATTTTTCTTGTTCCTCATAATTTTCTTCTCATCTAGAAAATATTAAAAATTAAAAACTTGACAAAGTAGAAAATTCCAAAAATATTTCTTCTCTCTCTGGATCTGTTATTTATTCTTTTACTTGTTCTCTTAAATCTGATCAATCTTATCTTAGTTGTGGTTAAAATCTCTGCAATGAGTATAAAATAGATCCTGATCTTGATTCTATTTGTGGTGGCTTTGGTATGGAGGAACATTGGCTTCAGTGGAGGGAATTTGGGGTAAAATTAAGTCCTCCCAATTTTGCACCACTGGGGCCATCTACTGTTGGGTTCACTGAGGATACACAGAGATGAGAGCAGAAATAAGGGTAGGATTTCAAACAAAGTCACAATTGAAAAAAGAAAATAGACATCAAAAGTTATATTTGATAGAAAGTAGAGAACAGACTTACCTGAGGATACGCAGAGATGAGAGCAGAAAGAAGGATGAGAGAAAAAACTTCTATCTGAATCAAACCCTTTCCTCAGGTAGTAATGGATGGATGAGTTTCATAGACAGTGTGACATGATTCTTGAAAGAGATAGATGAGCGCGAGTGACATATAGATGAAGATAGGAGATGGAAATGAGGTCATGAAAAATGTGAGAAGCACACATGGACTTATGTATCTGATGGTAGAGTGATATGAATATCTATTCTTAGAGAAAGGAAAGAAGAGAGAGATGAAAAATAAAGAAGAAGAGAAACAGGATTGAATATAAGAAAATAACACAATTACAGTGGCATAAGGTAGGGATACTCCAACATCTACTACTGTAGTTTTCAAAATCCTAACTTGTGGCACAAATGTGAGCAAAGTGCTATCTCCTGTTTCTTATTTTATGGAAAAGGCAACCTTTTAGGACATTAAAGAACATTGGATGTGGAAAATGATGGAACTTGGTCTCAGTTTTTGTAGTCAGGTCTCACTGTTGAATGCTTTGAGGAAGCAAGAAATTCTTTCTTTTGCTACCAAGTACAAACCAGTTTCAGAAAAGTTCCAACCAGTCAACAAGCCTATGCCTCTCAACCTCAATACCCCTCTCATGCTTTCCCTCTTATCTCATGATCCTTACTGTGGTTTATCTCAATCTCTTGCTGGTCCCTTTTTCCCCCAAGGTGGTGTCACTTAAGAGCGCCTGAAGTTGGTCAATTTTGGTCTGAATGGATGGCATCTTCCTGATGAGTTGAATTTGATCACAAATATCTTACCTCTAAGGGAAAAAGCTATTGATTTCTGTGAAGAAGAGAGATTTTTCTTGAAAGAATCCCATGGTCTACCTTACATCATCCCTGTAGTTGAACATGATCCTTGGCAAAAGACAAAGATTCAAATTCCTGCTTCTAAATTCAATGATTTATCAAGTTGGTCTGCAAACAAGTTCTTACTGGACTATATGAACAGTCAACTTCCATTTATTCCAGAACTTTCTTCTGCGTCCTCAAAGGTAATGGTAAACTTGGAATAGTTCAAAATCTTCAACCCCTGAACAAAGTTAATTTTAAAGACTCTGGTATTCCTCCTGCCACTTAAAAATTTGTTGAATCTTTCTATGGTAGAGCTTGCTATGGTCTAGGGGATATTATGGGTGGTTATGACAAACAATTCTTACATCCTATGTCTTGCCCTCTCACTATTTTTGATACTCCTCTTGTTTGATTCCAAATGAATCAGTTGCCTCAAGGTGCCACAAATTTGGTTGAAGTATATCAGGCCCAGATGATGTAGATTCTCTGGGATATAATCCCTGATCATGCTGGCATCTTTATTGACAATGGTGGAATTAAAGGTCCAGTTTCTGATTATAAAAATGAGCTTTTACCTTCTATTTCAGGAATTTGTTGATTCATCTGGGAGTATGCTACTACTTTGTAAAGTATTCTGTTTCAAATCAAGGAGTCTGGCCTTACTGTATCTGGATCAAAATTGGCTGCTTGTGTCCCTGCTCTGGAAATTGTTTGTAATGTGTTCTGCAAGGAAGCAAGAAGGATGGAATCATCCAAAGTCAAAAAGATCATCTCTTGACCCACTCCAATCAATCCCACCAAAGTTAGAGGCTTTCTAGGTATTGTAATCTCTCTTTGAATCTTTATTCCTTCTTTATCTAAAATCTGCATCCCATTGCATTGTCTTACCAGGAAGTAGGATGAATAGATTTGGACCCAATCTTGCAAAAATTTGTTTCAGTTTCTGAAAGAAATTTTTGGTAAAGACATATTTTTTAAAAAGATCACTTATGGACCTGAAGCTTGCAAGATCAAGCTGGCTGTTGATTATAGTTATCAATCTGTTGGGGCGGTTCTTACTCAGGAAGATGAGAATGGTTTGGACCATCCTGCTCTCAATAAATCTTTTTTATTTTCAGATCTAGATTCCAGATACTCTAAACCTAAAATGAAACTCAGCGGTGTGGCTAAAATATTGAAGAAGCTCAAAACTGTTCTCTGGGGTCAAAATTTTGAATTACAAATTGAAGCTCAATCAATCATTGAAATGATCAACACCCCCAGCATCCCAAATGCTCAAATGACTTGTTGGGTGGCATTTATTCAGCTTTTCTCTTTTGATATTGTTCACAGGCCTGGAAAATATTTCACCATCCCTTATTTTTTGTCTCACCATTGTTGTGGAGATGAAGAATCTGATGTTGGAGTAGAATTTGATGAAGAAGAACCTTTAATCCCCCCTGTTGTCTCCTCCTAGTCTCAAGATTATTCTGGCTTTCAGCAAGGGTTCTGGCTTGAATTATAGCAGTAAATTTGAACTTTTCAAAGACCTCCTGATCTCTCTGCCAAGGAATTTTGATCTCTTAAAAGAAATTCCTCTAATTACTTTGTACAAGGTTCTATGCTTATGAAAAGAGGGAACCCTTATGCTCTCATTGTTGTTAATATTCCTTATAAAAAAGATTCTATCCTTGAAAGCCTCCATGAGGGTCTTGGAAATCGTGGGGAGACCAAAACTTATCAATGATTATCCAAACAATTCTGTTGGCCATCTCTGAAGAAATCTGTCTACCAATGGTGCAAGAGTTGTGAAGCTTTTAAAAAATGTGATCTTAGGCATCCAGATGAAAGTTTTTATCCAACTGCGGAGTCCACTGTCTTTGGAAGGATTGCTATGGATATGGTTCATATCAAGGCAGGTGGTTCTAAGTATCTCATTGTGGATAGAGATGATTTTTCTGGATGGTTTGAAGACAAAATCCTCAAGAATCTTAGCTTTGAATCAGTGGCAGCTTTCCTTCATGAGACTTGGACAATGTGTAACAGCTTGGCCCAATCTTATTCTACTGATGGTGGCTCTGAATTTGGTTGCAAAATTGCTGAAATGATCTGATCTCTTCCTGTAAAAAATAGGTTTACTACTCCTTACTATCCTGAAGGCCAAGGAATGGTGGAACAAGCCCATGCTCCTTTGAAGGCTGCACTTGTTAGACTGGCTTGTGAAAGTGGAAAGAATTGTTGCAAATTTCATGCTCTGGTTCCCTTCTCTGATCAAATCTGAACCAAACAGACCACTGGCTACTCAGCTTAGGAAATCATCTTTGTTCAAAGAGCAGTTCTTCCTTTGGATCTAGAAATGGAATGTTTATTGGGTATCAAGTGGGAGCAGGTGTCTTCAACCACTGATCTATTAGTTGCCAGATCCAAGCGGCTGGAGAAAAGTGAAGATATCCATGATGAAGCTTATCAAAAGATGATTGAATCAAGAGAATAATTGGTCCAGTATTTGAAAGATAAGCACTCTATAAAAATGAGGGATCCCTTGAATCCTGGTGATCTATTTTTAGCCTATAATTGCTACTGGGAGACTCAATGGGAAAAGCTTTTATCAAATTTCTGGAATGGTCCTCATTGAGTGGTTTGTCAAGTCAGAGGTGGATCCTATGTTTTGGAAGAACTGGATGGTACTCAGTTGGCCAGAAGTTTCACTTCTGATCAATTTAAAAGGTTTTATTTTTGTGGAGGCAGCTTATCCCAAAAGTGAGTCCTCCCAATTGTGCAACGCCAGGGTCATCTGCTGCATTATCTTTTGTGAAACTCTACTTTATGCCACATACGTGAGAACCTGGGAAGCCCTCCTTGTTTTCCTTCTGCCAATTCTAGGGAATTTTTGGATGAATCAAGATATTTTTTAACTCTTCAATTGCTCTCAAGATCAAGAAATGGACATTCCTTCATTTGAGTTCCTTTTTTTCCTCCTTTTCTTAATATCTTCAAATCAAGAGGCAGACTAGGGGCAGTCTGTAATTTGGGGAGAGATGCAGTGAACAAATTGGGACACCTCATAAGTAAAGGGAAGATTTTAATTTTTTTTGTATAATCTTTCATCTATCAATATATGTATATATAGGAATTTTTTTGCTGTATGGAAATATTTTAATTTTTCTTTTCTCCAACTTCCCCCTTTCCTAGTGGTCTAGGAAGCCGCCCCAGGGTTTTTCAATTCCCCAGGCTTTGTGTTCAACTCCTCCTCTTTGCGCTTGGCATCCATTCTTTTTTTTGCCAAGCCTACACATGGATCACTCTCACCGTAGCTTTCATTATCTCATCCAAAGATCACCACAAGACCTTCATCATCATAATCCAAACCACCACCATCACCATCTTCAATCCATAAATTGATCATCCTCTACTCCTCTGGTACCATTTCTGTTGCCCCCTTGCTCATCCGCTTGTCTATTGGTTACCTTGCCTGATTGCCTTGTTCTGAGCCAACTCAATTGCTCAACTCCTTAAGAAAGGGTTGGGTGCCTGTCAATCTACCCTCTCCTTCTGCCATCAAAACAACCCCAAAGACCATCAGAAATGTTGGGGAAACCCTCCAGCTCTGCTTGTCATTGTCACTGCCAACAACAAAGGTGACCATTTCCCATCTTATTCCCAACCCACTTGTCCTTGCGCCCGTCTTGCTGCCTGCTGCACGCAGTAGCTTGCTCTTTTACTGTCACTAAACTCACTGTTTTCTGAAAGGCTTTCTGCCAATGTGGTGTTGTTATATAGTCTTGGTTGGGAACCATGCCGCGGTTGGCGGGCTCAGCGTTTTGGATGCGCACGGTCTCAGGGGTGGCTGCTGCAGGCTCAGCATTAGGAGCAGCGGGGCTCAGCATACTGGGACCAGTTTTGCTTAACTGGGTGTGGCGGGCTGCAGCCTGATCGTACATTGGAAAACCAAGAATGGAGCCATCCCAACCAGGTTTGCGGGCAGATAGTTTGAGAAGGTAGAGTGGGGGCAATTGGGCTATAGGAGCAGGGAAGGCCAGCGCAAGGGGCAGGAAATCACGTGGCTCACTGGGCGGATACAGAAAATGCGGGGGCTCTGAGTAGGGCAAGGCAGAGAGCCATGTCATGAGAAGGAAAAACCAGGTGTGTGTAATGCTAGGCAGGGTTAATGGTGCTTGCAGCATGGGAAAGGGTTGGGGTTAGGCTAGGGTTCTGGTTTTTAGGGTTTCTTTTCTGTTTTTTGATCGGCTGTCATTGCAATTGTACATAGGTTAGTGTTGAGAGTGTGGGCATAAAGTCTGCGCTCTCAACCCCCAAATAGATCTCATCTCATATCATATGTCATGGATCACAGCATACAGTGCGGAAGGATAAGGAAGGAAGGAAATTCATCTCTCTCTCTCTCTCTCTCTCTCTCTCTCTCTCTCTCTCTCTCTCTCTCTCTCTCTCTCTCTCTCTCTCTCTCTCTCTCTCTCTCTCTCTCTCTCTCTCTCTCTCTCTCTAAATGGGTGCATCCATCCTTATCCTTACAGAGGCTAGGGAAATTGATTCCAGAACTGAGGGAAAACTTGGGGAGTTTCTCCTTCTTGTTTCCACAATACTCATTGCCGCCCGTGGGCTTTTTCCATTTTAATTTTTTTTATTTCAATTTTTTATATCATGTTCACTTTTTCATGATTTCTGATTTTTTAATCATTTACCATTCATTAAAAAAATCCTCTCTCATATGTGTTATCCCCTGGTAAATAGTTTTAATGGTCTCTTTCCCATAAAAGGAGTGGCTCCCCCCTGCCTTTTTGAAATAATCAATCCATGTGGGAGTGAGTCTATCTACCCCCCCTTATCCAAGCAATATCATCATCTGTCTTTATCTAGGGTGTATCCATGATTCCACCTCTGATCTTTGAGCCTTTGAACTCAAATCCCTGATCTGCCTCTCTGTGGCACTATCCCTTATCACCAACCAATAGCCTTGCTGGTTCAAGAAGAATTCATTTAATTGAATTCTTGAGTGTGTTATACCACTCCTTGACCCCTTTTCCCAACTATACTGGTCTTTATCTTTCTTTGATTTTCTTTCTAGAATAAGTCAAATTTGGCTAAGAGGTTTTTATTAAGCTTAAAAACCTGGAGTGTTAAACCTCCCTTTATTTCTTTGGAGTTGCAATTTCACACACTACTCTTGAGTCCCTTGAGAATTTTTGGGTTATTTTGGTTCAAATTTGTTATTGCTTTGCTGCTAGAGCTTCATATAAAATTTCTTTGTTTTGTACAGCCACACATAGTTATCTGGTACTCTTCAAGTGCTTGATTTTGGAGAGTTGGGCAGTTTCATTGAGAACTGTTGGAATCCTTCCCTCTTTTTTTTAAATAATATCTTCATATCTCCCTACCTCCCACCCTCTTTCATTACCATCACCAAATTCATTACAATTAAATACTGTCATCACCCACCATCATCAAATAACTGTTACCGGTCCATTCCAACTTCACCTCTATCACCATCACCATCACCATCACCATCACCATCACCATCACCATCACCATCACCATCACTATCACCATCACCATCACTATCACCATCACCATCACCATCACCATCACCATCATCATCATCATTAGCTTTACCATTACCATTGCACTGATCATCACCATTATCATCATCATCCTATCATACTCTCCATTAAGCTAGGCAGCTATGCCTGAGGTTCTTTGTTGCTCCTCTTAAAATAGTAATTCTATTCTCCCATATCATGCTAGGCAAGTATGCCTGAGGTCCTTGTTGCCTCTCTTAAAATAGGATTTCATTCCTTATCTCATATCCTGACAAGGTGGTGTGTTTTCAATTATTCTCAAAATATCATGTCTCTCATATTCTCTTCTCAATTCTCATGAATCTCTGGGTTTTGATTGGTCTCAAATTGGTTCCAAAATTTGTCATTTAAGGTGGTGTTTTGTCTTTTTCTGTTTATATTTTGTAACTGACAGATTTAGTTAGATTTATTTCTATCTTGCTGCTTTCATTATCCTATTGTTCCTGACTCAGGCCCCCTCTGGGGGCTCTTTAACCTGCTACCTTGGGCCCCCTTTGGGGTTCTCTAGTTTTCCATAAACACTGGTACTTCCCTGGGACCATGAATGAAACTCATCTGATTACCAGAAATCAAAACCAGCGTGTCCCTTCCTCCTCATTGGATCAGTTCTACTTGACTTTACAAGTAATTATATTTTCCCCTTTGGCTTTTTGTAGTCTTATCATCTCCTGTTCATCCCTTTATGGCATTATAGCCTTCCTTCAACTCTTCAAGAACCTGGAGGTTGGTTGGGATTGAGTTGATATTTCCCAAACTTCTGCTGAAAAACAGAGTTATTAGCTTGTGGGTGTTGTTACTTAAAACTACCTTTTTCTATTGAACTCTGAACAAAATCTAACTTATTTTTTTCAAGCCTTTTCCAGCACCATCTTGCCTCAGATAGTGTTGTCTTCCGTAGCTATAGTTTACTATTGAGATAATTGCTTCCCCATTAATTGCTTGTTCACAAGGCTCTGTACCTTGATTATGGTTGCATTTAAATACCTTTGTAACACTCAGTAGGGCAGCCTGAAAAAAACCTTTCCCCTCCACAGAACGGCCTGTGGCCAGAACTGTTTGGAGTCTTCCAAAGGGTGCGTGGAAATGAAAAGGCGCCAACAGGCTCTGGTACTAATCAACTCACTCATGGACAAGCAGATCTTGCATGCCAATGCAGTAAGAAGATACGGTCCCCTCTTGAAACCTTCTCCCTTTCTCAATCTCTCACTCAAGGCTGTAGGCCCCTCTCAAAAAGATAATTAATCATCTGGGAATTAAACGCGCAAGCAAGCAAGATTCTATATTTCTCTGTGGATAATAGAAAAGGCGCAGTACAAGAAGGATGAAACAAAAGAGAAGGGGAAAGGGGGGGAAAGGCTCCCAAGTTGCTTCCATAACTTCCACCATTTCTGCACAATTTGCCTTGAGAAGACCCAGGAACGCCCCCATCAGCTCCCAATGGGATGTGGTTCTATGTGCAAGGATCCAAGAGAAAGGGCTGGAGAAGGGAAGTTTACCGGTCCGGAAAGCCTTTGAAATGCACCGCTGGAAGGGACAAACTGGTTGGGACCTCTGGGATTCCATGCAAAGCCCCTTGGGGAGCAGGTTTGGGGGGTGGCAAGAACAACATCAGTACAGGCAACAGGGGGGGCTTGACCCTCAACCGGTGGGGTTGGCATGTGGCCCTCCAATTCCAATGAAAACCTCAGAGCAGGTGGCAGAGATTGGGAGGTGGCTGATGGGCTTGGAGCTGGGGCAGGACTGGGGACCTAGACATGTTGACTGAAGATTCTTTCCACGCACCGGTTTTTTGCAGGCTGGTTGATTCTCACTTGGTCTGCCCAGAACCAAAGGTCCGCATGCCATTCCTCAGAGTTTGCAAAATCCTCCTTGCAGGGTGTTCCAGCTTGGCAGAGCAGGTAGGCCAAGTTGTGGTGCTCTTGCAAAGGTTGTGGCAGTGGGGCACTTGGGTGGTGGGATGAGGGGGAGCAGGGCAGGGTCCACAATTCCTCTGGGATTTACTCATAGCTTGAAACCACAAAGGTGTCTGGAAAAGCTCTGCTAAAAGGGCAAGCCTGTGGGTTGGGGCCAGGGAAATCACAAGGCATCCCATCATCAAGGGAGAATCAAAGGTGGCCAGTGCAGTGATAGGGGAGGCAATGGCAAGCACAGTATGTACAGGGTTGAGACATCTTGGGAGAAAAGTGGGGGTAGGGGTGGTGGGTGGGTATTTTCAGAGTGGGAGTAGTGGTGGAAAGTGAGGTAGTGGTGGGAAGACCTCTGGGGACAGAACTCAAGTTGGGGAGGATGTGGTGGCATTTTATAGCCTTGGGCTCCAGAAACTTGTTGTGGGTGCGCGCTAAGCTTCTGGTGCGGGCTGGGATCACCATCAGGTGCACAGCTGGCTCAGAAATAAGCTGTGGATGGCTCAGAATCTGGTGTGCAACCAGCTCAGCATTGACTGCAGTGCATCTGCAAACCAACAATGAAGCAAATCTAGTCAGGTTTGGGGAGGGGCTATTTTGGGGAATGTAGGCACAGTACAGTTGGGTGGGGTTATAGGGGGGTGGGAAACCAAGGGCGGGACAAGTGGCTATGAGCAGCGCAGGGGGGCTCCAAGTAGAGCACAGGGAGGCCATGTCATGAGAAGGACAAACCTGGGAAAATGTAGTGGCAGGCAGGTGGTTAGGGTTGTAAAGCATGGAAATTAGGTTAATGTTCTTAGATGTTAGTAAATCCAGGTTAGGGTTGAGGATGAGTTTCTTATACCTTTCCCTCAACTCCAAGTTTTTGATAGAGCATAGCATACAGAGTCAAGCTCCCAGATGACTGAATTGGAAGGAAGGATATTTTCAAAGCTCTCTAATTTCTACTACTTCTTTACCTGCTATACTTCCTCCCCAATAGTTGGGATAACAATGCACTCTACTCCTTACAGAGGCTTGGGACCAGTAACTTCTGAACTGAGGAAAGATTTTGGGGATTCTCCCCTCGTGCTTGCATGACTGGAAGAGATTTGCTGAGGGTTAATTTGGAAATAGTAAAGGCAATTAAATGATAAGGTTGATGAAGCAATGAGGAGAGAAATGGTGGGATGAGAGATGAAGCAATGAGAATACAAAAGAAGAGAAGAGAGAAATAAAGAAATGAGAGTGATGAAGCGATGAGAGCAATAAATTTATGAGAGTGACAAAGTGATGAGAGAAATAAAGTTATGAGAGTGATGAAGTTACAAGAGCAACACAGTGATGAGAGTGATGAAGTGACAAGAGCAATCAAGTGGATAGAGTGATGAATTTACTACATGAAAAGAGCAATGAAGTGATGAGATTGATCAAGTGACAAGAGTTATAAAGTGATGAGAGTGGTGAATCATTGAAATCAATAAAGTGATGAGAGTGATCAATTGAAAAGAGTGGTGAATTTGTGAGAGTTATCAAGTGATGAGAGTGATGAATTTAAGAGGGCAATAAAGTGATGAGGGTTATGAATCTGATTTTTCCAAAGAGGTGAGAGGTACAGGGAGGCAAGATTAGAAACCAGGGGTTTATGATGTGGACTGATGTGTGGTTGAGGTGGTGAAAGCCTTTAAATAATTTATCCAAAAAACCACATTTATGCTCAGGTAAATCTGACACATCTGATTTGAAATAAGTGGGTTTTTAAATGTCAGATTTGGGTTTATTTCCACCATTGAAAAAAGGTGGTTTGGGGTGAATTTGATACACCCTATTATATTATTGTCTTATTATATTATTATATTATTATATTATTATATTATTATATTATTATATTATTATATTATTATATTATTATATTATTATATTATTATATTATTATATTATTATATTATTATATTATTATATTATTATATTATTATATTATTATATTATTATATTATTATATTATTATATTATTATATTATTATATTATTATATTATTATATTATTATATTATTATATTATTATATTATTATATTATTATATTATTATATTATTATATTATTATATTATTATATTATTATATTATTATATTATTATATTATTATATTATTATATTATTATATTATTATATTATTATATTATTATATTATTATATTATTATATTATTATATTATTATATTATTATATTATTATATTATTATATTATTATATTATTATATTATTATATTATTATATTATTATATTATTATATTATTATATTATTATATTATTATATTATTATATTATTATATTATTATATTATTATATTATTATATTATTATATTATTATATTATTATATTATTATATTATTATATTATTATATTATTATATTATTATATTATTATATTATTATATTATTATATTATTATATTATTATATTATTATATTATTATATTATTATATTATTATATTATTATATTATTATATTATTATATTATTATATTATTATATTATTATATTATTATATTATTATATTATTATATTATTATATTATTATATTATTATATTATTATATTATTATATTATTATATTATTATATTATTATATTATTATATTATTATATTATTATATTATTATATTATTATATTATTATATTATTATATTATTATATTATTATATTATTATATTATTATATTATTATATTATTATATTATTATATTATTATATTATTATATTATTATATTATTATATTATTATATTATTATATTATTATATTATTATATTATTATATTATTATATTATTATATTATTATATTATTATATTATTATATTATTATATTATTATATTATTATATTATTATATTATTATATTATTATATTATTATATTATTATATTATTATATTATTATATTATTATATTATTATATTATTATATTATTATATTATTATATTATTATATTATTATATTATTATATTATTATATTATTATATTATTATATTATTATATTATTATATTATTATATTATTATATTATTATATTATTATATTATTATATTATTATATTATTATTTTATTATTTTATTATTTTATTATTTTATTATTTTATTATTTTATTATTTTATTATTTTATTATTTTATTATTTTATTATTTTATTATTTTATTATTTTATTATTTTATTATTTTATTATTTTATTATTTTATTATTTTATTATTTTATTATATTATTATCTTATTATTTTATTATTTTATTATTTTATTATTTTATTATTTTATTATTTTATTATTTTATTATTTTATTATTTTATTATTTTATTATTTTATTATTTTATTATTTTATTATTTTATTATTTTATTATTTTATTATTTTATTATTTTATTATTTTATTATTTTATTATTTTATTATTTTATTATTTTATTATTTTATTATTTTATTATTTTATTATTTTATTATTTTATTATTTTATTATTTTATTATTTTATTATTTTATTATTTTATTATTTTATTATTTTATTATTTTATTATTTTATTATTTTATTATTTTATTATTTTATTATTTTATTATTTTATTATTTTATTATTTTATTATTTTATTATTTTAATATTTTATTATTTTAATATTTTAATATTTTATTATTTTAATATTTTATCATTTTATCATTGGGTAATTATAAATTCATGACTCAAATGAGAAGTGTACACACCTAATTTGAGCTGTGTGGCACGGCTACATAACCACTTGTGAGTTGTGTAGAGCCATACACAACTCAAATGTGGTTGGGCTGTAGGCCACACGGCACCCAACCGCTGTGTTGTGGCCACAAGGCACCCAACCGCCGTGTGGGGGCCACGCAGCACCCAACTGCCGTGTGGGGGCCACACGGCACCCAACTGCCGTGTGGGGGCCACATGGAACCCAACTGCCTTGTGGGGGCCACACAGCACCCAACCGCCATGTGGGGGCCACACAACTGCATTCAAGTTGTGTGGGGCCCTACACAGATTGAATTTAGTTGTGTTTCCATGCCACCCGGCCATCCTGAGAAAATTCAAGTTGTGTGGGGATCTACACGGCTAAAATGTTATTGTGTAGCCATGCCACACAACTACAAGTCTTGTGGGCCAGAAAAAAAAACTAAAAACTAAACTAAATTAAAATAAATTAAATAAAGATACAAAAGGAAAACTGTCAGCTTGCTACTATGTGCAGATCAATCTGTCAAAGTAACAAAAATAAAAAATAAAAATAAATAAACATAATATTAAGAAGGAGTGGGAAATAAATAAATAATATTGCATAAATGGATTTCCCACCCACAATAAGGTACAGTCCTTCATTGACCCCACCCTTGAAATATAAATCCTTCATATTTTGAATAATTAAATAAGAATTAACCAAAAGGTTGCACCTATATGGCACCTATTGGCCAATTTAATATTTCACATTAATTGTCACGTATAAGTTTCACACCTGTAATTCAGTCAGAATTGAGGTGTTGTGTATATTTTAGGAGTTATGCATGGAAATGTGTTATGTCACAATTGCCGCGCGCATTCCCGCGTCCCTGTACAACCCCTACGTACCTGTAGCATCAAATTCCCGTGTAAAGAAGTCCTGCGCGCAGCCAATTTTGCCACTCACTCAGCAGATCCTACCCTGCGCGCATCTGAAATGACTGATCCCTGCATCAGGATCAGTTGTGACAAATATGACAGCAGGTACCGCCCACAGGAGCTACAACCTAGTAGGGCTTACCTGGCATATGAAATAACGTAATGTATGCATTAAAAATGATCTAAAACCCTCAAAACAAAAATAAAAATATTATATAATTAATTTTAAAGTATTTTAAATAATAAATCAAATATTGAAGGTTACCACAAAACAAACAGATCCTAATCTTTGAAGACTGCAAAACACTAAAAGGAGTGGTCATAAAAATTATTGAAAATTAACTATGTTATCTTTCAGCTCTCTGACACCAGGAACCTTGCAGTCCTTTAGCTACAGAGATTGATAAAAATACTGGAATAATAATAATAATAATTATTCCAAAAATAAACGCTTAGAGGCTCAAATAAATAATATAATAAGAGCAGTTGCAAGTTTTAATTGGTTTGATAATAAAAGGTTTTCAATATGTATATAAAAGAGGGGCCACAGTATTATACTAATGGGGGTCTTTAAAGACAAAGCAACCTCTCTTCAAGGGGCCTCCTGAGGCAGTTTACAAACCTTGGAATGAAGATGGGTGCCTTAGAAAGGGATTATTCCACTAATGGCCAGGAATAAAAGTACAATGGCCTAGAAAGGAAGGGAAACACTCACTCTGAGCACTTTACCACGAAAATCCTGCAATAATAGGAAGGGTTTCAGAGCAGATGGGGTGCATTGCCTGACTAAACTTCAAGGGTTGATTGGTTTTAAGAAATAAATAATAATACTACAGACTTGGTCATAAATCACTTGCTTAGATTCTTCATAAGCACTTGAATAACAATGACATGGTGTCTGATTGATAATAATAATTCCTGGTAAACTGATGATGGAATAATGGATCCAAAGAGGTCTGTATAAATACCTTTTTGGGGTGATTTTGAGCTTCTCAGGGCGCGTAGAGAGAGTTCTGCTCATGGGCTGAGGCTGGCAAGCCAGTCAGAGCAAGATGAGCACGTCCACTTTGTGCTGTTAATCAGCTGACCTTAGATCTGCTGGATTTCTGTACTATTTTAGCCACATTATTTGTTAATATATTATGGCGTAAATTTGATCATTGTGCAGTCATGCTTCATTTGTACTATTAGTATTGATTTAAAGTGAACAGATGTGCATGTTTACTGATTTTACATCATTAGCTGATCACGTAGATAATTTTTAATAATTTTTATGAACACTCCTTGTAGTGTTTTGTGGTCTTCAAAGATCAGAGTCAATGATTTACATGGTAATCCTGGATCTTTAATTTATTATTAAAAAATGTTCTAAACTTAATTTTTATTAATTTTAATTGGGTTTTGATCTTTTTAAATTATTACTAATGCATATGTCAACTTTTTACATATGCCAGGCAACCCTAATTAGGTTGTAGCTCTTTTGAGCGGTACCTGGTTGTCAGATTAGTCATGACGGATTCAGACGCGGGGATCAGTCAGTTCAGATGCGCGCGGGGTGGGATCCGCTGCGTGCGTGGCAGAATTAGCTGCGCGCGGTTCTCTAGTACGCGGGAAACTGCTACTATGAGTACTTAGGGGTATGTAATGATGCGGGGCTGCGTGCGGGAATTGTGACATAACACATTTCCGCGTTTAACTCCTAAAATATACACAACACCTCAATTCTGAGTGAATTTTAGGTGTAAACCATATAAGTGACAACATGTGAAAAATGTTAGAATGGCCAAAAGGTGCCATACTGGTTTTGTAATTTTTAGTACTTTTCTTTTTAATTATTTTAAAAATGTAAGGACTTGGATTTCAAGGGTGGGGTCAGTGAGTGACCCTACCTAATTTTGGGTGAGATACCTAATTTTGGGTGAGAAATCCATTTCTTCAATAATATCTATGAATTTCTCACTCCTTCTTTTGTTAATTTAGATATTCTTATTTTTTATAGTTTTGTTTTGCCATGACAGGTTGCTCTGTACATAGTAGCAAGCTGACATTCTCATTGGATAATGCAAAATCAATGAATACCCACATTGTTCAACTTTAAACCAATAATAATAGTAAAAATGAAGGATAAGTGCAGAATGATCAGAATTACACCATTAACAGATTAACAGATCCTGTGGCTAAAATAGTACAGAAATCCAGATGATCTGAAGACACATGATGGACAGCACCAAGTGGAAGTGCTAAAACTTCCCTGACTGGCTTACCAGCCTCAGCCCATGAGCAGAACCCTCTCTATGTGCCGTGAGAAGCTCATCATCACTGCAAAAGGTATTCATACAGACCTCTTTAGATCCATCATTCCCCATCAGTTTTACCATGAATTTATTATTATCACTCAAACGCCGTGTCATTTTTAATCAAGTCCTTATAAAGATATAAGCAAGTGATTTATGACTTAGTCTGTATTATTATTATTAATTCCCAAAAACCAATCAACCTGATTCATTAAAGTTTAGTCTGGAAATCAATGCCAGCTGCCCTGAAACCCTTTACCTAAATATTTGCAGGCATTTCTGTGGATTATTGACTCAGAGTGAGTTTTTCCCTTCCTGCCTTGGCCATTGTGCTGTATTTCCCAGCCATATCAGTGCATCAGTCCTTATAAGGCACCAATTATTCATTCCAAGGTTCTTAAACTGCCTAAGGAGGCCCCTTGAAGAGAGGTTGTCTGTCTGTAAAGATCACCAGTAGTATAATACTGTGGCCTGTCTTTTTATAAAAAATTGAAAAAAATTTTAACCAAACCAATTAAACCTTGCACCAGCTCCTAACCTATTTATTATTTGAGCTTTTTAAGTGTTTATCTTTGGAATATTATTATTATTATTATTCCAGGATTTTCATCACTCTTTGTATCTACAGGACTGCAAGGTTCCATGTATAAGAGACCTATAAAAACAGAAATCAACCAAAAGATCAAAAAAGATTGATTTTTGGGTTAAAAGAAAACAGAAAAATAAGAAATAAAATAAAAATAAGTAAAAATAAATTAATAAAATAAAAATAAGTAAAAATAAATTAATAAAATAAAAAACAAAAAAAATTGAAGAAAACCAACCAAAAAAAACTCAGGGCTAGTCAAGTTGAACTTGACTTTTTTACTTGAGTTTTGTCAAGTTGAACTTGAATTTTTTACTTAAGTCAAGTTGAACTTGAATTTTTTACTTAAGTTAAAAGGGCCAAAAAATACAAGAAGTATTTTGACCAGCCCTAGAGTAAAAGTTCCAATATAATACAAGTCATTTGATCAGCAAAGAAATAAAAGAAGTCTTTTGACCAGCCCTCAAGTTAAAAAACCTAAAAAAACAAGTTCAACTTGTGATTGGATCAGCCCAACACGAGTTGAACTGAATTACAATTAAAATCTCATTCAAAACACTCATCATAATGATGTTAACTCAAAACACTCATCATAATGATGTTAACTCAAAACACTAAATATAATAATGTGCCAAATGTGATAAACCTTTATATCAATAGAATTACAATATCAGAATGTTAGAACAAATCCAAATGATGAAATTAATATATAGATTAGAATAGAACTCAAGTTGATCTTTGTGGTGATCAACACAAGAATCTGCTTTATAGAAATCATGGAAATTTGTGTGGAAACAATGGGCAGGATTGGAATCACATTTCCCCAAAGTGAAAGCTGGACCCAATATTTTTTCTCAACAAAGCAGATGAACATAGGATCTCATTGTTCTTTTACACCCATTTTTGTAGGAGTATAAGTACAGCATGAATCCAACAAAATGAAACATATTGGTCTTCCATAAGTATCATCTATTATTTGACCCATTTCAAGCTTTGAAAGCCATTTTGAAGAGGGAATCTTTTCTTTGATGTCATTAACATAAAGTCTTTTTCAATCTTTTCAACATCTTTACTTCTGCAAAGGATCTTAGAATATCATCCCTTATTTTTCCTCAATGTTTCAAGCATTTCTTTCCAAACCTTAAACCATCCATCCTGATCATAATTAATTTATTTAGCAATGACTCTAAAACCAGAATTTCCATCTTCAACTGGGTCCCAAACCCCAACCAAGAACTTATGTAAGTTCTCAGGTATTTGATTGAGGTAATTAACTTCCTAAAATCAAAAATTAGTTATCCAAAATTCTAATCTCATTAAAAGAATCACCAATCACCAAAGATGAGCTTCTTTTTGACTCCTCCATTGCGTCTACTTCATCCTTTGAAAAGGAATCTGATTCCAACAGCACCAAACCAAATGAACCTTAAGTCTCTTCCACTGAACTATGAAATTCAGATGAAGAGCTTGACTTGGTCTATAACCATTTCTCAATCATTTCATTAAACCCAAAATTGAACCTTTCACAAAATAAAAGACTTACAATCTTTTGAGTTTTCGTCTTTGGTGCCCTTCTACTCCTCTTTGCCTGCTTAAGTTCCTCTTCAAAATATTCTTATTGAGAAGGATCTTGCCGTTTATCCGTCAATTTTGGAAAGCCTCTGCTTGATTGAAAGAATTTAGGTTCTAGTCTTGGCTTTGATCAATAATTTGCTGTCTTTTTCATCAATTGCTTCAACAGCCTGCCTTAATCTTGTTCAGGATGAGCCAAGATCATTGCATTGAGCTTCTCATGTAACTGAAAATTTCTGAGCATTTCATCCACATCAACCTTTCAAAAATCAAAAGGATCAAATATTAGTCAATTAGGAATTATCATTCAAAAAGCATTAATCACAAAGTGATTTGAACAATCCAACAATCCAACTTAAACCAACTTACAGAACTAGAACTGCAAGGGTCATAATCCAACCTCCATTGAGGATGAAAATCCTCAGGCACAACGGATCCTCTTGACGCTAGTAGATCACCTATTTGGTGCAAACAGGGCAAACCAATGGTAATTGAGTATGAATTGGTGCACACTTCTACATCATGGTTCCGCTTTAACCTCTCTAATTGATCCACAACAAGCTTGATTGCCTGTAAAGATAGCTTGTATCCCAATGGTAACAGTTTTGTAGGAAGAAATATTCCAATCTTTGCTTGAGGTTTGTAAAGCGTAGCCTGAACCAATTTAATTTGATTGTAAAATGTGCCCTCTAGGTTTTGCCAAACATCCAACATGTTTCCCAAAAAATTTGCAAGGAATCCTTTGAGAGTAGCATGGTCCCCTTCAACCTGAGACATTTTTTTATTTCCAAAGTCTGGGTTTTTGAAAGCCCAAGCCGTAACAAACATCTCTTTGATATAAAAGATATTATGATCCATATACTCAAGTAAATCCTCACATTCAGCCAAAAAAAAACTTTATACAAGTAATAATGTGAGCAACCCAAAACTAGGAAGATTAACAGTAGAGGCAGTGATTTGGCACTTACTCTAAGTTACGCATCATTGACCTCTGCCTCCTCCTTGGTTTTTGAGGCCCCATACTTAGCCCACAGAGACATAAAGCTTTTCCACCTTCAATATCATTATTAAAGCGCACTTTACAGTTTGCTTGTATGTTTTTAGAAAAGTTCCATTGACAACATTGTCTTTTTGACTCAGGGAATATTTTTTCTAGAGCATGGATCAAAGCTTTTTCAAGGCCCATCACCAAATATTTGGGAAGTCTCTCAGGATCATAAGCCAACTCCTTTAGCACATTTAAAGACCAACTGTAGAACTCAAATGTTTCTCTTGTTATAATAAAAAGAGATTTTATGAAAGTTTTCTGGTTGGAATTAAATCCTAAAAAGTGAAATACAGGTATTTTGTACTTATTTTTTTTAAAAGTACAATCCATCCCAGCTATACAATGAAATTGCTTGAAAAGATTTAAGGAATTGGGGTGAGCCAAGAATAGGGCCTCCAAATGAACCTCTCCACTGAATTTTTCTTGATGAACCCAACCTGAATTACAAATTTGTTCATAGAGGGCCTCTTTAACACTTTTTCCCTTCAGTTCTTCAAGAACTACCTTATGCTTAGTGTTATAGATTTTTTGGTCATCAACATATTCACCACCATCTATCTTGCTCAATTTTCTTTTGATTTGAATTTTATTGAGCCCATATTTCATTCCTTCTTTTAGATTTTCTAAGGCTACCCCAGAAATTCTCCTTAGGTGGGGATGGCATGAGGGGTGTGGAGATGGTTCATGGTTATGTTGATCATTTTGGTATGAGATTTGCTACAAGGGGTCTTCCTTTGTGCAACTTGCATGGATTAAAAACTTTCAACAAACCTTCCTTGTGTGAGTTTGGCTTGAACTTTTGGTGAGCAATGGCCCAGAGTACAAACCATGTCTATCACAGGCTAGATCCACATATTTTTCATGCTTTGAGTTGAAAACTTTTAAAGCGCAACCACGCTTCATTGCCCATGTTTGAAAATAGTTTTGTGTCTCTTCCCAAGTAGGAAAAGCTCTCACAGGAGATGGGTGAAGTGGTTCTGTCATAGTTACATATTTATATTGATGGAATGCACTCCATCACTTTCAATCAAATTAAATATGGCAGCAACCAGTGACATAAAATTTTACTCACCACCAGAGGTCATCTCCATTTGTGAAAAATTTTTTTCCTCAATTGTCACCCTTGATGAGGATGCAATTGGGGCTTCCAATGATTCATTACCCAAATCCTTCTTGTCCCCAGCTTTGTTCATGGCACTATCAATGTATTCCTTTAATGCAGCCATGTTACAAAAAGGAGGGCTTGCCACTGTTCTCATAATGCAAAGTAAAAATGCAATGCTACTTCAGTATTCCATCCAACTTTTAATTGAACAACTACCAAGTTTTCTCACTTTCATGTTGAGAAAGATCAATTTTGTGGGATGTTTTAGTTCCAGTTCCCTATCGTTTCACTTTAATTTCACTTGAATTTCAATTGATTTCACTTCAATTTCACTTTGGGATCACTTTATGATTGCTAGGTGGGGTCCAACATTCCCACATATTATGCGTTCATCCCAAATTTGGGTTGATTGAACCCAAAGGTGGTCCAGGGGGACCCAAAAAGTTGGGCACAACCCCCAGGGGGCCATGCACGCCCAAACACTGCTTGAAACCGCCGTTTACAGGGGTACACCACCCACCAAACACGCCGTCTCTGGGGGGTAAACAACCCTCCAGGGGTTGCGCGTGTCTCAGACAACCCCTTGGGTGCGTGTAGATGTGTGTTTTGGCACGCACGCGCATTTTGGATGCTTGTATGGTCCCCCAAGCATCCATTGTGCCCTTTAGGGACCTACAGGACTCCCAAACGACTGGGAGTTGTCAATTTATCATCACCCTTTATTATTTTATTGTTTTTTTATTGTATTAATTTATGAATTATTTATTTATTAATTTATTAATTTATTAATTTATTAATTTATTAATTTATTAATTTATTAATTTATTAATTTATTAATTTATTAATTTATTAATTTATTAATTTATTAATTTATTAATTTATCAATTTATGAATTTATTATTTTATTATTTTATTATTTTATTATTTTATTATTTTATTATTTTATTATTTTATTATTTTATTATTTTATTATTTTATTATTTTATTATTTTATTATTTTATTATTTTATTATTTTATTATTTTATTATTTTATTATTTTATTATTTTATTATTTTATTATTTTATTATTTTATTATTTTATTATTTTATTATTTTATTATTTTATTATTTTATTATTTTATTATTTTATTATTTTATTATTTTATTATTTTATTATTTTATTATTTTATTATTTTATTATTTTATTATTTTATTATTTTATTATTTTATTATTTTATTATTTTATTATTTTATTATTTTATTATTTTATTATTTTATTTTTTATTATTTTATTATTTTATTATTTTATTATTTTATTATTTTATTATTTTATTATTTTATTATTTTATTATTTTATTATTTTATCATTTTATTATTTTATTATTTTATTATTTTATTATTTTATTATTTTATTATTTTATTATTTTATTATTTTATTATTTTATTATTTTATTATTTTATTATTTTATTATTTTATTATTTTATTATTTTATTAATTATTATTTTATTATTTTATTAATTTATTAATTTATTAATTTATTAATTTATTAATTTATTAATTTATTATTTTATTATTTTATTATTTTATTATTTTATTATTTTATTATTTTATTATTTTATTATTTTATTATTTTATTATTTTATTATTTTATTATTTTATTATTTTATTATTTTATTATTTTATTATTTTATTATTTTATTATTTCATTATTTTATTATTTCATTATTTCATTATTTCATTATTTCATTATTTTATTATTTTATTATTTTATTATTTTATTATTTTATTATTTTATTATTTTATTATTTTATTATTTCATTATTTTATTATTTTATTATTTTATTATTTTATTATTTTATTATTTTATTATTTTATTATTTTATTATTTTATTATTTTATTATTTTATTATTTTATTATTTTATTATTTTATTATTTTATTATTTTATTATTTTATTATTTTATTATTTTATTATTTTATTATTTTATTATTTTATTATTTTATTATTTTATTATTTTATTATTTTATTATTTTATTATTTTATTATTTTATTATTTTATTATTTTATTATTTTATTATTTTATTATTTTATTATTTTATTATTTTATTATTTTATTATTTTATTATTTTATTATTTTATTATTTTATTAATTTATTATCTTATTATTTTATTATTTTATTATTTTATTATTTTATTATTTTATTATTTTATTATTTTATTATTTTATTATTTTATTATTTTATTATTTTATTATTTTATTATTTTATTATTTTATTATTTTATTATTTTATTATTTTATTATTTTATTATTTTATTATTTTATTATTTTATTATTTCATCATTTAATTGTTTTAATATTTTAATATTTTAATATTTTAATATTTTAATATTTGATTATTTGATTATTTTATTATTTGGATATTTGGACATTTTATTATTTGATTATTGGCCGATGTTGAATTTGTGACCCTGGGGTTGCAAACGGGCGCGAACCGCCATTTGTGACCCATCTGAGTTGCAAATGGATATATATATATATATATTTGAACATTTTTTTTACTTTTTGTTATATTTTTACTTTGTTTTATTTTAATGAAAAAATAAAATATAAAAAAATAGGACATTATTTTTCTCACGTATCCAACCCTTTATTTCACGCATTTTGACATTGGCGCACGGTTGCGCCCCTTCAGTATTTCATGCAAAAATAATTTATTTCAAGCAACTTTCAAAAATTCATATTTTTTTAAATTCTGACAGCGTAGACCCGCAGAAGGGGTTCTTAAACCCATAACCAAAATAGTTTGTATTTTTGAAGGCATTAGAACCCCTTCAAAAATTCAATCAAAAAATGAAAAAATTCCACAAAAACAAATTTTTGCATGGGTTTTTGTGTCCTTATTTTGGCTATTTTAGTTGGTTTTTTTTGGTTATTTAAGCTTCCAGAACCTTTGAACAAAATTTATAGATTCTTCAAATAGGTTTTTTTTATATTTTTTGGATGTATCATGTCATCTTAAAAAATTCCTTCAAAAAACACAAAAAATCAAAAAACTCAAATTTCTCTTTGGACATTTGAATCCTTTTTTTTTCCTTTTTAGTTAGTTTTTTTTGGGTAATTAAAGCTATCAAAAAGTTAAAAAAAATTCAAAGAGCATTAAAATTTTTTTTATCAGATTTTTTGGATGTATTATTTTACCTTAAACAATTCCTTCAAAAAAGCAAAAAAAATAAAAAAAATCAATTATCTCATTTGACTTTTGGATCCATTTTGACTTATTTTTTTTGGTGTTTCAAGCTTTAAGAATTTTGAAACAACTATTCAAGATATTTTTAAAATTTTTTACAGGATTTTTGGATGTCATTTTTGACCTTTAAAAATTCCATCAAAAAAGCAGCAAATTGGAAAAATGCACTTTTCTCATTGGATTTTTGAATCCTTTTGTTGGCCTATATAACTTTATTTTTTGAGTGATTCAAGCATTCAGAATTTGGAATGTTAAAAAAAAATTGTTCATACTTTTTGAAGCTCATCTGCATTCTTGCATACACTTTACAAGCTTCATTCAAAAAAAAATAAAGAACAAATATGCATACAAATATTAAAATTTATTCAACTATGATTGTTTTTTTTAATTCTTTATTTTTGCGGAGGGAACAAAACCTCATTAACAAGATCTAAATTTCTCTTAACAATGTTTTTCCAAAATCTGGAATCTTTTGTCTCAAAGCTTTTGCAAAGTGGATCTAACCTAGGAGCTGAAAAACTATCATAATTGAACTTGAATGAGATTATATGGTTGGATTCTTCTAAAAGAATGAAGCCAATAGCAGAAGTTTTGGAATTTGGAGTGGTAGGGGAATTCAGAGGAAGATAAATGCAAGGCATCAAAGAAGAAAACAGAACCACTGGACACTTATAGGTTTCAGCCAGAAGGAAACCATGGCATGGAAATTTCATCCACTTATTTATGGGAGCTGGGCCATAAAGGTGGTTCAGTTGCCTTCTTGCTTCTTGGAAAGTTTTGCCCCAGACATCATGCAGTAATCTTGTGTCCTTGAATATTGGGTTTGAATCAAGATTGATGAAATGAGAACCTATATTTCTTGATATAATTAAACAACCAAAACCAGAATACAACACCAGAGTCAGAAGACTAATAAAGGTAGAGGATTTTGCTGAGGGAAACCAAGATTTACACTAGAAAGAGAGAAGAAAGCAGCCAAGATGATAGTAAAAGGTTAAGAATCCAGTGAGGACTTAGATAGCTTGAGAGTAGTGACCAAGACGGCCAAAGAGTTTGCTAGGATGCTGCAGATATTTATCTAACAGCAATGAGCTGCAGAGCAAGATAGTAGTTCTTTGTATTCTTTCTCACCAAATATGAGAAGAACTTGGCCTGGAGAAGATCCTCAAACTTGCTGGGGTGCTGTTGGATCTTAAGATGTCAAAGTGAGTTCTTGATAACCATTCAGCTTGGCTTTTAGGAGCGTTTGACGGAGTTCCAGACAGATGAGAGTGAGATAAAGCAGGAAGAAGATAGATCAAGAAAAATAGAAAGAAAAGAAAGAAAAAAAGAGTGAAGGGGATGTGGGATAGGAGAAGTTGAGAGAATTGACGGCATTGAAGGTGAATTTGTGGAGTTGGTAAGTGAGAGTGAGGAGGTGAGTAGAGGGTAGAGATCAGGAAACAGAGTGGAGACGGGATCCAAGCAGGAGAGGAGAAAGTACAGAGTGGGCTGGGTAGTGACACTCAAGTGACAGGAAGGAGAGAGAGCGCATCAGTCATGGTCAGAATAATCCCAACATGCCTGGATATTTGGTGATGAAAGTGAATTGGTGGAGTTTAAGGATCTGCAAAACAGGTAGTCAGAAGATTGGACAGAGATCTGTAGAAGCAGGATTTGGACAGAGGATTTGCCATCATGTCAGTCAAGTTTATCAGTTCAAAGAGGATTTTTTTGTCTTTGTAGTTCTGGCGGAAAAATTTCATTTTTATATCTAGATGTTTGATTTTTGAATTGGATCCAAAAGGGTTGAATTTATCAATTAGCCCTTTGTTGTCAACTAAAAATATAGGAGGAGATGGTGCTGAGTTGCAAATTTCACTGAGTAGATGATGCAGCAATTGATTTTCTTGAATGGCATTGGTCAGGGTGTTCATCATGGATTTGGTGGAGGACATGGAGATGACTTTTTGCTGTTTTCTGTTCCACATAGTTGGAAATCCTTTCCATAAGCAGATGGAGCCGCTCTTGGAGGTTTGGTCATACAGGTTGCTGCCCCATGTGGCCTTGGTGTAGAATTCACGTTGGTCTGGTGCCTTGAGTCTGGGGGCAAGGATGAGAGATAGGTGAGAGGTCCCCTTGAGATACTTCCAGCATTGGAACCTCCCTCCAGTGGCTCAGGCCTGGTCAATGGTTAAATTGGGACAGAGTTGATACAGCCATGGCCAGATTGGGAAGGGTCCAACAGGCCAGGTAGTTCAACATTCTGGTGAAGGTTTGGTAGTTGAAGCCAAGTCTGGAGAACTGCTCCACTTCTTCCTCACTGGCTGGTTTGAGCTGGATGTTTGGAGTCAGAGGCGTTAGGACAGGTGAGAAATTTTCCAGGTTGAGAAGCTCTATCCCCTTCTCAATCAACTTTTGCTGGTTCAGTCAACAGGAGAGGTTGTCAGAGACAACATTCATGCCTAGCAGGGTGTTAGGTGTGTGGGCAGATGATTCAGAAAAATGGGATAGGAACTTCTCCTCAAAGGCGTCAACATCACCAGCAACAACTAGATTGTCTATGTAAAAAAACAGAAGGGAGGATTTGTTCTTGTTGAGAAAGATGCAGGCGTTGGATTAAGACTGGTGGTATCCATTCCATTCCAGCCATTTGGTAAGAGTCTTGTGCCAGTTATAGGGTTCCTGAGGTAGGTTGTATAGCGCCTTCTTTAACTTGAGGAAGCTGGAGGATTGGTGTGATTTGGGCGGCATCTTGATATAGATGTCCTCTTGAAGAGGAGTGTATAAAAATGCACTCTTTACATCAAATTTTCTGATTTTTAACTTCTTTTCAAGGGCAATGGCAAGAAGGACAATCAGGGAGGTGAATTTGCCGGTGGGAGAAAAGGTTTTGTCAAAATTGACACCGGGAGTCTGCAGGAACCCCTGGATGCAAAGTCTAGCCTTGGGTTTAGCCTCAGTTGACTTGGTGGCTGGTTTGTTGCGCACTTCCCAGGTGGTACATAAATATTTTTTGGGAATGTTGCAATAGTCTTCCCAGCTGTTGTGGGCTTCTATGTTGTCCAATTCATTGAGTTTAGCCAGATGGATCTTTTCAGCATCCATGTTTTAGTTCAGAGTTTTAGAAGTATTTTTCTTGCTTCACATTTAGAGTCCTTTCTCAAAGAGTTCTGGTGGTTGGGAGGAGATGATACTCAGGAACAGTTGAAGGCTCAGGTTCATCAACATAGGTGATCAAATCAAGATCAACTCCAGGGTCAGGGTCTTTGTCAAGGACCGGGTTATTGGATGTAACGGACGGAGAGGAAGGCACTTCCATCCCAACCGGCTGGGGAAAAAAGGCGTTGAGCTGAGGGTCAGCAGGGTTTTGAGAACAAGAATATTCAAGGAGGGTGACATTCTTGGTGTCAATGATTTTACCATTAGCAGCCAGCACACAATAGGAGCAAAGATCAGGATTGTAGCCAAGTAGGCGCCCACTTAAGCCAGGAGGCGCCAGCTTGGAGCCAGTGAGCTTTGGTTGAGCCAGGTTTGTCAGTGGGTTGCCAATAGGTTTGAAGTAGGACAATGGGAGAGAGCGGTTCTTGAACAGTTTGTAGGGAAATTTATGGAAATTGAAGGAAGGGATCTGTTATAATTATGACCAGCAATTAGCTTAGGCAAATGAGCAGTATTTAAAGGAAAAGAAATGCTGGACACCTTTTGTCAATAATTGCTTGATGGGCTCTCACAAATGGGGCAAAACGTTGGATGATATTGTTGATGAATTCAATTGGATGATGAATGGATGATGGAAAACAGCAGGGAGAAGAGCTCCTAAGTACAAAAGATTGGCCTCTTGTGATCCCATGATACAACAAGCCAAAAGGAAAATTTTCCGCCCCAAAAGAGCTTTACAGGCTCTACAGGCCTTGTTACTTGGTTTGGGATACATCAAACCACATGGCATCAGTCCCTGTACCCTTACAACCAGCCTATTCCGGTGGTTTCTGGTGTTTCCACCTCAATGGGGCTGAACCAGCCCCTGTGCTTTTCAATCCCTGGCTGGTTTTCCGTTACAACCAGCCCTGTTACTTATCTTAGCACTTGTACAGCCCTGGCCCCTCATATGGGCCAGGTGGGACCCAGGACTCACCTGAGTCCAACCAAAATCTCACCTAGGGGGGGGGAGTGTAACCGGGGGACATGCCGCCCCCCCCCCCCTCTTTCTCTCTAATCCCTGGAGGGGGCGGTGAAATCCCCCTACCAGGGGCCCTGAGGGTCAATACCCCCAGGGCGTTGCTACGGTAAGTGGGCTGGGGGGTGGTCAGGTCCCCTCCAGCCCGTTGCTCCTCCTTGGTACAGGAGGGGGGAGAGCGCCCCTTTCATTGTGGGGGGGTGGTCAATTCCCCCCCACCGCCGGTCGCCTCAATGCGACCAGCCTGGCCACCTCTTTTGGTGGAAGGGGTGATAAATTCCCCCCCACAATGACCGGTTTCTGGCTGGTTACAACCAGCCAGCCCTCCCCCTCCCCCTCGCAATGGCGAGCAAGGGGAGGGGGAGGAGCCAGGACCACCAGCCCCGTGGCCGCCACCCAGCACGGAAGCTGCAAAGACGGCCCCATAGACAGGCCAAAGGCAAAAACAGCAGCCCCAAGTGGGCCGAAACACGGGCAGCGGCCCCAAGCAGGCTGCAACACGGGCAGCGGCCCCAAGCAGGGGGTGACACAGGCAGCAGCCCCAACCGGGCTGCAACAAGGGCAGCGGCCCCAAGCAGGCAGTGACACAGGCAGCGGCCCCAACCAGGCTGCAACAAGGGTGGCGGCCCCAATGGGCCGCCCCAAGCCCAAAAACTAAGTAAAACATACTTTGGCGGGTCAGCCCATCTGGCCAAGTATGTCCAAAATAAACCTTGGGCCCAATTACTCCCATACAAGCCCATCTGGCTGTACTTGCCCATATCCCCCACTGGGCCCGTTAGGGCCTGTGTACCAATCAGCCTGTTTCACACGTTTTGAGGCCATTTTCCCAAATCAGTGACATCCACACAGGCCCATATGGTCCGTGTGAGTTTCCAATGGGCTGGAGAGTCCCATATGTGCATCCCATTTGGATTACACTTATATATAGCACACGCGTAAGTGCATACGTATTTTAACACACCCCCTTAATCCAAAAGGGGTGACATCCGCATATTAGTCACAAAGCCTTCAGCCCCAACCAGGCTGCGACACGGGCGGCGGCCCCAATGGGCCGCCCCAAGCCCAAAAACAAAGTAAAACATACTTTGGCGGGCCAGCCCGTCTGGCCAAGTATGTCCAAAATAAACCTTGGGCCCAATTACGCCCATACAAGCCCATCTGGCTGTACTTGCCCATACCCCCCACTGGGCCCGTTAGGGCCTGTGTACCAATCAGCCTGTTTCACACGTTTTGAGGCCAGTTTCGTAAATCAGTGACATCCACACAGGCCTGTATGGTCTGTGTGAGTGTCCTGATGGGCCGGAGAGGCCCATATGTGCATCCCAGTTGGATTAAACTTATACGTAGCACACGCATAAGTGCATATGTATTTTAACAGGATTTGTTCCAATGTGAGAGTAGAACAAGGAATCAGTTTGTGTCAGAGGTGAGGGGAAAAACCTGAGTTTTGGATGATGGTTTGCAAGGATTCAACAATGGTTTAATTATGGCCCTCAGCCAGCCCTTTCTGTTGCAGAGTATAAGGGTCAGAGAATGTGTGTTTGATGAGCTTGGAGAGGCAGAAGTCATCAAGTTTTTTGTTAACAAACTTGGTGCCACGGTCTGAGTGAAGGACTCTGGGGTAGTTGCCAAAGCGCTTAGCCTCCTGTAAGCTATAGCACAATGGCCCATGTGGGCAACCCAGGTCACGGCGTGACGGCCCATGTGGACAACCCGGGCTACCAACCTCCTGCAAGCATTCACAAAAGGTGGGGGCAAGAGGATCTTGGGTCCTTTCCCTCCAGTCTTCCAGGGATCTCTCATTTTTGTTTAGTTTTTGTTTTCTTGATCTCAGTTTCACTTTTGTCCTCTTCTACTCAATCAATATCCACTCAACCCTCAAGGTCAATTCTCAATCCCAACTCGACTCTCAAATCTCAACTTTCAATCTCAACTCAACCCTCAACATATTGCGGGTCAACTCTGAGTGGATCCTCAGCCTACCTGTCCATAACTGGTGAGATCAGTCCAAGTCACTCCAATTCACATGGGACTAAATCTGTTTTGTCCTCTTCTCTCTCAGCTTCTCTTGTTTCCTTGCTGCTTCCTCTTTCAGCCATAGTTGAGCACCAGCTATCTCTCATTCTGTGTTGGTGTCCCTTCATATACTCTTCACACTCTTCTGTTAGGACTACTCCCAGACTCTCATGTTATTCCTTTTGTTTCCTAGCCTGCTGGTCTTAAATTCAACTCATGTGTCAATAAACTAAACCTCCAGCTTGATGCAGTTGATCAGTTGGTGGCCAATTTATTCCTTGTTCTTCATGGGGAGAGCCGCGCAATATTGGGAGTGTGAGTTGACAACTGTGACAAAGTATTTGTGGCCAGCTGAGGAGGAGGGAAGAGGTCCCACAGTATTGACGTTCAGTTTCTCAAATACTCTAGAAGCCCATGCATGTTGATCCTTAAATGAGGCATGAGTGATTTTTGACAACGTGCAAGACTCGCATTCCTGATCTTTCTTGACAGGTAGGTTCAGTATTTGCCAAATCTTGTGGTAGCTCACATGACCAAGGGCCTTGTGCAGAAACTCAGCTGATAGATGTTGGGAGGAGTAGGGCAAGGAAAACTCAAGGTTGAGATGGGGAATATGGTTGCGGTAGAATCCTTGGCAAAGAGGAGTTTAATTGCGCATGAGGATGAAGCAATAAGAATGAAAGGAAACATGAATTTTTTCCAGTAAGAGACAATGCAGAGACAGAAGATTGCTTGAGAGTTGTGGGAAGTAGAGGACTTCATCCAGCGTAATCAATTCCAAGCCAGCTTGCAAATTCACCCTTCCCTTCCCAAGTATCTTGAGGGTACCAGATCGATAAATTGTGCTGATAAAACCTAATGGTTCTTTGTCTAAAAATTCAAAGAAGCTTTTGTCAGAAAAATATGATGTGACGAGACAGATTCAATCACAAAGAGGAGGGAGGAGGGATCCAAAGTGTTAGACATTAAGCTAACAGGTTCATCCTTGTTAGGCTTAGTCAGTCAAGGTCCAAGAAGGGGATACAGCAGCCAGAATTTGTTCTTGGGATGGTTGGCAAACGTATTGTGCTTGCAAGGCCTGCATTTACCCAAGGCGTAAGTGAATAGGGAGAGCAATGAGCTGTTGGAGGCGTATTGCAAGGACATCTTCTGATTGTTAAGATGAATGCGCAGGTGATCCAGGACCGCATTGGGGGTTATTTCAGACTCTACAGCCAAGTGAGTAAAAGACCTATGGATGCTCTTCAGGGCTGGCATTGAGGGCAAATTATCCAGAATCATGTAGGCCAGGATATTGGTACGTAGTTGGATGCCAATTTCTTGGAGTTGAGTGATTCCGGATTTAATCTTGGTGATAAACAGTTGAATGTTAGCCTTGTCTAAAGTGATGGAAGTGAAACTCTTGAAGACACTTGCTTGATTTGCTGGTTTGGACGAGATGAAGTGTTTGAGAAGAGCCTTCCAGATGGCTTGAGCATTTTCCTCATTTTTGGAGGTGAGAATGTTGGAGTGGACAGCAGGAGACAACTTTGAGATCATGATGGAAGTGAGAGTTGAGTTGTCCTCAGGAGGAAGATTGATTTTGAGCAGCATAAGATCCTTGATCTTGGCCAGATTGAACAGCAAGTGAATTTGAGTGCACCAGATGGAGAGGTTGTCCTTGGTTAGAAGGGGTATGGCCTTAAAGGAAGTCTTGAGGATTGTCAGGTTTATGGAGTCCATCTGGGCCTTTTGTCTGGTTAGAGGTTTTGAAGAGTTTATTGATTTGACTGTTAATTGTGATGAAATGAGAACCTATATTTATTGATATAATTAAAGAACCAAAACCAGACTACAACACCAGAGTCAGAAGACTAATAAAGGTAGAGGATTTGGCTGAGAAAAACACCAAGCTTTACACTAGAAAGAGAGAAGAAAGAAGCCAAGATGATAGTAAGAGGTTAAGAATCCAGTGAGGCCTTAGATAGCTTGAGAGTAGTGACCAAGACAGCCAAAGAGTTTGCTAGGATTCTGCAGATATTTATTTAACAGAAATGAGCTGCAGAGCAAGATAGTAGTTCTTTGTATTCTTTCTCACCAAATATGAGAAGAACTCAGACTGGAGAAGATCCTTGAAATTTCTGGGGTGCTGTTGGATCTTAAGATGTTCAAGTGAGTTCTTGAAAAGTGTCAAGGTTAGCTTGTAGGAGTGTTTGATGGAGTTCCAGACAGATTAGAGTGAGATAAAGCAGGAAGCAGATAGATCAGGAAGCGAATAGAAAGAAAAGAAAGAAAAAAAGGGTGAAGGGGAAGTGGGATAGGAGAAGTTGATAGAATTGATGGTATTGAAGGTGAAGTTGTGGAGTCGGCAAGTGAGAGTGAGGAGGTGAGTAGAGGGTAGAGATCAGAAAACAGAGTGGAGACGGGATCCAAGCAGGAGAGGAGAAAGTACAGAGTGGGCTGGGTAGTGACACTCAAGTGACAGGCAGGAGAGAGAGCGCGTCAGTCATGGTCAGAATAAGCCCAGCAAAGCTCTTTCATCATTTCTTTCCTGACTTCAATCAAGTCTTCTGAGATCCTCCCAAAGCAGATTTCTGCTTCTCTAAAGTGGCAGTTCCCATCCCCTATGACATTTTGAACATGGGAGATATTTGGAATGGCTGTTTTTGGGGAAATGCAATCTTTGTATTGGAAATAAAACCAAAAATCAGAATTTATTATAACAGAAAATATGAACTAAGGATAATACTCACTTCTTCAATTGATACTTGTTCAAATATTCCAGAAGAATAATAAGATAATTTGCAAGAAACCCAGAGGAAAAACCCAAAAAAAAATCACAAAAAATTAAAAAATGAGAGAATACCAAATGTACTCACTTTCCAACTGATTGTTGGGGCTGCTAATACATTCCCGCCAGGAGCATGGTAAGGAGCATCACCATTGTCATTGGATAAATTTATTCTCTTGATTATTGTCCCAGGATTGTATTCAGGAGAATAAGCTCACGTATTCAAAATGGTTCCAGACCTCTGATAAAGGTTTGAATGAAAAAATTGATGAAAAATAACATCCAACAAATAAGCCAAAAATAAAAGAAAATGAAAGCTTACCATCTGAATTACATCCAAATCTGGTAGCTCTTCATCTGCTGAATCTTCCCCTTCATCCAAATCTGGCACCTCTTCATCTTCTGAATATCCCTCTTCAGTCAGAAATTCACTCTATGTTAAAGAAATGAGAAGGACTAATCAAAAAAAACAAACCATTGCGGAAAACATATGTATAGTTATAAAATTACCCCTTCCTCTGATTCCTCCTTCTTTTTTACCTTCCCCTTCCCTTGGATGGTCTTCAACCTTCTTGAAACCTGAACAAATAAGAAAAAAAATTAATTATAGATGTTGATATATTTTTTTGTCCAAAAAATTGATGACTGACCTTCAAATTTGCTATGAATTTCTTCTTTGGCCTTCCTCCCCTCTTGGGTTCTTCTAAATATTCCAAAACAGGTGGATCTCTTTTGCTTGAGGACTGAGGGATCTTCCTGAAATTATTGGCTGCTCCTTTGGGTCTTCCTCTTACTTTGGATCTTTGAGTGGAATTTGGCTCTTCAATCAGTTAATTTGATATCTTCCACTGTACAGCTTCTTGCTTTCACCCAGATAATATAGCTGTTCTCCAGGGGCAAATTGCTGAATTTTTCAAGAAGTTTAGTGAAATATAGGTTTTCATTACTTTCTTTGGTTGGAACTTCAAGTTTTTCTGAATCTTCAGTTGATTCAGGGCTGACAGTTAATTGGAGAAAGGAAAATCAAAATCAATCAGGACATTATTCATTTGATCTTGAATCCCAAAAAAAAAGAGAGAGAGAAACTTACTGAGATGGGAGCTTTGACATGCCATTGAGGATGAAAATAATCAAGTTGGAAGAGTTTACCCTTTCTGATTGCCAATTTGACTTTGTGAAAACATGGTATACCCATTTAAGAAGAGGAATCACAGTTTTTGAAATTGGTTGAAGAATCAGGAACTTGATGAGATTAATGAATGATTTTGAGGGAAAAGTGGCTGATCTTTCCAGAAAGATGATCCAAACAGTGAGGAAAACCAATGAGATGCTTGAATTCTTTCTGAGAGGCTTCAATAGCTCTCTCACGGTTTTGGATGGTGATGGAATTGTAAATATTTTGAACTAAATAATAGAAAGAGCCAATAGAAGAATTGATGAATCTTTTAATGTATGAGTGAGAACCTTCTATTCTTGATGTAATTGTGTTTCCAAAGTGAAATTATTTGTTTTACAAATAGGATAAAAATTATCTTTTTAGAGGTATCCAGTTCTCAATAAGGTAGTCGGAAGTGGGAGGATCCCAGACCAAAGAAAGTTTTGTGAAGTTTTTGTAATAGCTTGATTTAGATTTTGAATAGAAAAAATGATGACATTATCTCTGGAATAGCTTCCATTCATCTTCAGATTTAAATTTCTTCCTGCAATGAGTTGGAATATTCTTTAAAATGTGCCAGACACAGAGAAGATGATGAGAGGAAGGGAAAACTGATTCAATTGAACTAATAAGTGCTTTTCCCTTGTCTGCCACAATCACACTAGGTTCTTTATCTTCAAATATTTCCTGAAGTTGATTCAGGGCCCAATCATAGTTCTGTTATTTCTCTTGAGATAAGAAACAGGATGCAACTGAGAAGCTTTTAGCAGAATTTTTTATCCCAAGAATATGAAGAAAGGGAATTCCAAATTTTTTGGTTTTATACTTACAGTCCATCATAATGAGAGTAGGGAAAAGGTTGAGAAGTTTCATGGAATCAGGGTGTGAAATAAATCATGAAGTAATTTGACCATCCACATTTTTCATTTTATAGTAAAAAGAAGAATTCCTGAGTTTCAGTATGAGTGCTTCCACAGGAGTTTTGCCATCAAGGGCATTTGTTTGTATTTGGGATCTTTTGTTTTAAATTATAGGGAGATTTGTATGGATAGATGATGATAAATTTTGTATAGGAGAGTTGAGAATTTTTAGCAGGGGAAATCCTGCTTTGGATAAATTTTCAACCACCTCCTTGATTGCCCCTTGGATTCTTCTGTGGATGGGATGAGTGGAAGGATCAATGGAAGTTGGATGGTTGTGCTCTGGAAATTTAACCTGACCAACAAGAAAACCAATCTTTTTGAAAAATTCCCAGATAAACTGAAAGGACAAAGGTTCTTCCTTGATTTTTTTAATTTGGAGGTATATTTTCTGGTTTTATATTCCCCAGATTTATCACATTGGTAAGTTTACACCTGATTCTTGCAATTTGATAATCTGGTAGATATGGAATATCCATGGGACTTTTCCCATGATTGGATAGCCTCAACCAGCTCCTCATTTTGATTATATGATAGCTCAGGAGGAGGGGACAGAGGAGCAGAATTAAGATTTTGATTAGATGAATAAGGAGCAAGAGGATTTTAATCACTAGTTTGATTAGATGAGATAATGGAGGATGGGCCTGGTGAAAAATTTGAAACAGTTCTGAAAAGTGGGTGGATGTTTTCTTGAGCCATTGGAAAAAGAGATGTTCTTGTTTGGACATATCTGGTGTTTTAAGTTGTTTTGATGAGTGGTTGGTGGTGTGGTGTGGTGTGGTGTGGTGAGGTGTGGTGAGGTGTGGTGTGGTGTGGTGTGGTGTGGTGTGGTGTGGTGTGGTGTGGTGTGGTGTGGTGTGGTGTGGTGTGGTGTGGTGTGGTGTGGTGTGGTGTGGTGTGGTGTGGTGTGGGTTTATGTAGTGTGGTGTGGTGTGGTGTGCTGTGATGCGGTTTTATGTGGTATGGTGTGGGTGGTGTGGTGTGGTATGTAATGGTGTGGTATGGTGTGGTGGGGTATGGTATGGTTTGGTATGGTGTGGTATGGTGTGGTGTGGTGTGGTGTGATATGGTATGGTAGTGGGATGGTATGGTATGGTAGTGGGATGGTGTAGTGGGGGGTGATGGGAGGGTGGAATAGGTCAAGGGAGAGGTTTATAAGATAATTGTGTCACTCCAAGATGGGTGGTTGTCCCAGGAAAACATTTTCAGTCATATTTGAATATATGCATGTGAAGGGCTCAAAGAAGAGTGAATTTTTCAATTTTTTTTGGTTTTTTGATGGAATTTTTAAAGGTCTTAAATGACTTCAAAAAATCCTTGAAAAAACTGAAAACCTCGTGAATGGTTTTCTTACAATTCTCAAATTTGAAAAACCAAAAAAATAGGTCAAAACGGCAAACATAAGGATCCCAAAGTCAAATGAGAAAATTGAATTTTTTGAATTTTTTGCTTTTTTGAAGGAATTTTTTAAGGTAAAATAATACATCCAAAAAATCTGGGAAAAATATTAAAATTATCTTTGAACTTTGTTTCAACTTTTGAATAGCTTTAATTCCCCAAAAAGATGAATTAAAAAGGAAAATAAAAGGATTCAAATGTCCAGAGAAAAATTTGATTTTTTGTGCTTTTTGAAGGAATTTTTTAAGGTCAAAGGATACATCCAAAAATATGAAAGAAAATTGAAGACTCCATCAATGTTATTAAAAATGTATGGCAGCTGAAATAAACATAAAAAAAAGAAAACAATGAAAATAGCCAAAATGATGATCCAAAAACCCATGCAGAAATTTGTTATTACCGAATTCTTTCATTTTTTGATTTCATTTTTGAAGGCTTTCTAATGGCTCCAAAATTGCCAAAGATTTTGCTTAGGGGTCCAAGAACCCCTGCTATGGGGCTGCAAATTCAGAATTCAAAAAAAAGGAATTCTTCAATGTTTTGTGAAATGAAGTATTTTTGCATGATATACCAAAGGGGCACAACCGCGCGCCAAAGTCAAAATGCGTGAAATAAAGGGTTGGATGAGTGAGAAAAATAATGACTTTTAATAATTTAAATATATAATTATTAAATTAATTCATTAATTCATTATTTTGTTATTTTGTTATTTTGTTATTTTGTTATTTGTTATTTTGTTATTTTCTAATTTTGTTATTTTGTTATTTTGTTATTTTGTTATTTTGTTATTTTTTTATTTTGTTATTTTGTTATTTTGATATTTTGATATTTTGTTATTTTGTCATTTTGTTATTTTGATATTTTGATATTTTGATATTTTGATATTTTGTTATTTTGTTATTTTGTCATTTTGTTATTTCGTTATTTTGTTATTTTGTTATTTTGTTATTTTGTTATTTTTTTATTTTGTTATTTTGTTATTTTGTTATTTTGTTATTTTGTTATTTTGTTATTTTGTTATTTTGTTATTTTGTTATTTTGTTATTTTGTTATTTTGTTATGTTTTTATTTTGTTATTTTGTTATTTTTTTATTTTGTTATTTTGTTATTTTTTTATTTTTTTATTTTTTTATTTTTTTATTTTGTTATTTTTTTATTTTTTTATTTTTTTATTTTGTTATTTTGTTATTTTGTTATTTTGTTATTTTGTTATTTTGTTATTTTGTTATTTTTTCATTTTGTTATTTTGTTATTTTGTTATTTTGTTATTTTGTTATTTTGTTATTTTTTTATTTTATTATTTCATATTTATTTATTGTGGCTTGAATCTCAAGGATTCTATCCTTCAAATAAATTATTTTTAAATCTGTGCAACACAACTTCTACATGGAAAAATCCTCTATTTCACAGCTTTTCAAGAATTGATTTTATTAAGAATTTGAAACTTCAAACCTGTATCTGGGTGTTTCCAACAGTGGAAATAAATCCTTGGTCATTTTGGAAGCATTGAAAACCTTTCAAAAATCAATCAAAAAAGAACAAGAAACAAAAATTCTCATTAAACATTTGGATTATTTTTTTTTTATTTTTAATTAGTTTTTTTGGTTATTTAAGCTCTTGGAAATCTCAAAAAACAATCCAAAAGCTTTGAAATATTTATTTTTTGATTTTTGGTATTCATCATTGGCCCCCAAAGATTGAAAACAACATCAAAAAAGGTCAAAATAACACATCCTTTTCATTAATTATTTTTCACATCTTGAATCAAAGTTTCTCTCAAATTTTTCTTACAGAACTTTATAAAAGCATCCAAAGATGAAGCTTAACATTATTCAAAATGTGTTTCACATTTTTCACCCCAATAATGTTTTATCACAGTGAAAATAATTGCAAATAAAGGGGATAAAAGCATCCAAAGATGAAGCTTAACATTATTCAAAATGATTTTCACATTCTTCACCCCAAAAAGGTTTTATCAAAGTGAAAATAATTGGAAATAAAAGGGGTGGTCCAAATTATTCCTACTACTTTTTGTCATATTTTAATACATGCAAAGAACAAGTATTGCTAAAAACATTGAATATCATTCAAATAACATGTGTTTTATTTTTCTGAGGGATTTTTCTGGAAGAAAAAAGCCCTGATTACCAAGCTATAAATATTTCTGAAAAATTTCTTTCCCAATATTTTAAACCCTTGGCCAAAAAACTTTTCCAAAGTGGATCCAACTGGGGAGCTGTTCAAAGATCAGACCTAAAATTGTAGGGGACTATATGTTTTGAATATTCTGAAAGAATGAAGAAAATAGGAGATCATTTGGAATTTTAGGTGGGAGGGGAATCAAGATCAACATAATTGAAAGGCCCTTAAGAAAAAGATAGAGCCACGGGAAACTTATATCTTTCAGCCAGAAGAAAACCATGGCATAGAAATTTGATCCAAATATTTATGGAAACTGATCCAGAAAGGGTGTTCAGTTGCCTTCTTGCTTCTTGAAAAGGTTCAACCCAGATTTCATGCATTGATCTTGTGTCCTTGAAAATTTGTTTTGAATCCCAATCTTTCAAAATTTCTTTGCTTACTTCAATCCAGTCTTCTGATTTCCTAACCAAAAAAATGGCTGCTGCTCTGAATCCACATTTTCCATCCCCCATGACATTTTGAACATGTGATATATTTTAAAATGCTGTTTTTGGGAAAATAAAGTCTTTGTATTGCAACTAGAAGAAAAAATTGGATATTTTTATAAAATAGAATATGTTTCAATGATAAAACTCACTTGTTAAATTGAAACTTGGTCAAAAATACCAGAAGAAGAATAAGATAATTTACAGAAAACCTAGAGGCAAAATACAAAAGCAATCAGAAAAAACAAAAAAAATGAGACATCATCAAATGTACTAACTTTCTCACTGATTGTTGTTGCTTTTTGTGCTACTAAATTCTTCCAAGGAGGATGAATTTATATTTTAATTCTGGGAGCTTAAATCACTGAAAAAGATAAATTGAAATGGAAAAGAAAAGGATACTCCAATTCAATGAGAATTTTCTTTTGATTGGTTTTTTGAAGGTGTTCTGATGCTTCCAAAATTGAAACAAATTCATTTTGAGTTTATAAAACACCCAGCTAAAGGGCTGCAGCTTCACATTTTCAAAAAAATCAATTCTTTAAACACCCATGAAATAAAGGATTCTTCTGTGGGAGAATTACATTGCCCAGATGTAGAACATCAGAAACTTAAAGGATAGTGACCATGAGAAAGTAATTCCATTTTATTATTATTGTTTACTTTGGGTAAAAATATATTTAAAATTCCATCAAAAATAAACGTTTTCATGGAAAGAAATCCATCTTTTATTTTATCATCATTCTTGTTTTGATCAGTGGAATATTTGTTGAAAATTTTAAAAATATTCTAAGGGCCTTAATTTTCTCACGCCCCCACTCCTTTAAATCACAGATTTTTATGTCCGCCTGCCTTCGTGCACCTTTGCTGCTACACAAACAAATACTTTATTTCAATTTTTTCAATAATTCATTTTTTTTGAATTCTGATGCTTAATTTCCATAGACAGTTTTGATGAAACCTTGAAATGATTAATTGATTATTTTGGGGGAAGTAGAACCTCTCCAAAAATGTAATCAAAAAAATTGAAAAAAATCTGCAAAAACCAGTTTTCAATGGGTTTTTGGATCCTTAATTTGACTATTTCAAATATTTTTTTGGGTTGTTTTAGCTATCTCAATTTCCAAGTAAAATAAAAAGATCTTTCCATTATTTCTTTCAGATCTAATGGATGTATCCTTTTACCTAAAACTATTCCTTCAAAAAAATCAAAAAAAAAAAAATCAAATTCCTCATTGGACATTTGCATCCTTTTATTTTCCTTTGGATTCAAGTTTTTTGTTAATTTAAGCTATCAGGAATTTAAAAAGTCTTTAAAGAGAATTCTATTTTATTCTAAATATTTGGCTGTATTATTTTACCTTAAGAAATTTGTTCAAAAAATCACAAAATTTCTAGAATTTAATTTTCTCATTGGACTTTTGGATCCTTCTATTTGAATTTTTGATTGTTTTTATTGGTGATTCCAGCTAAAAAAAAAAAAATTGAAGATCTTTTCAATATTTTTTTCAGGTTTTTTGGATGTATCCGGGGCCTCCAAAAATTTAATCCAACATAAAAACACTTAAAATTAACACACCCATTGCAATGTTTGTTTTTCACATCTTCCATCAAAATTTCCACAATTTTTTTCAAAGAACTTTAGAATAGAATCTAAATACTGGAATAATTACTTTTCTGACTGCTTTTAACATTTTTTACCGATCAAAATATATATGATCATGAACATAATTCAAAAGAAAAGGATGATCTCTTACAAATTATCCTTTTTTGTGTTGTTTTTTCCTGAAAAATTCTTATGTGAAATATTCAAAGATGCAGATTCAGAGGGATTTTTGGAAGCTTCTCAAAAATCATTTTTTGGTAATTTTGAGGTACTATGTGTGTCTCAAAAGCCCAACCCAAAAAAGCATCATAAAAAACCCCTTTTGGGTTCTGGCACTCTTCGTTGAGCCCTTTTTCATGCATAAATTCAATATGACTCAATACTTCCCTGGTATCTGAACCATTATTTTTGAATTTCTGATAGCTTCAATCACCAAAAAAAATGAAATCAAAAGCAAAGAGATACAATGCAGATGTGCAATGAGAAATTTGATTTTTCTTTTGATTTTGGTGGTTTTTTGAAGAATTGTTTTAAGGGAAAAGTATAAATCCAAATAAACTGGAAGAAATATTGGAAGGCTTTTGGAATATTTATTGAAAATTATGATACCTAAATGAAGCAAAAAAAATATATTCAAAATAGCCAAATCAAGGATCCAAAAATCCATTTAAATATAGGATTTTGCAGATTTTTTTAATCTATTCATTGAATTTTTTGGGAGTTCTAATGCCACCATAATTACCAATCATTTATTTTAAGTGTTTTTGAAGACCAGCTACTTAAATGTGGCGTCAGAATTAAAAAAATTGAGGTCTTGAAACAACCATAAAATAAAGTATTGGTCCATGTAGGAGAAAAGGCGTGCATTGGCGTGCAGAAATGAAATTCTGTGATTGAAAGGATTGGGAGGATGAAAATATTAATTCCCAAGTTAATTTCTGCAAATAAAATATTCCAAAGTATTTTTTCTTTTTTTTCTTTTTTTTTTTTTTGCTATAAGGTATTTACATCCCACTGTAGGTACTACTTTTTTATTCAAAGAAATCATATTTTTATTCAATGCTTTAATATTTGTAATTTATGGAGGCTATTTTGAAATATTTCAAAATATTCAAATTGTAATGATGAAATAGATTTATGTATCATTCCCAAGTTTTTTCTAAATTCTGGTACAAAGATATGTCCATTCCATCAGAAATCTTGAATTTTATTCTGAACTACACATACCCCCTATCTGGTGTATTTCAAAATGTCAGGTTTCATGAAAATGGTGGATTTCAAACATCAAACCCCGCCATTAAACCCTCCATTTATGCATCATCATCCATCCACCATCCATCACATGTAAAACACCCATCCAAATCAGCAAATCCATACCAGTCCCATCTCCATCACATCACACACATCTCATCTCCATTGCTTCAAATCTCCATCACTTCACATATTTATTGCTTCACATCTCTATTGCTTCACATCTCCATCTTCACACAAATCCCATCATCATCTCATCACCACACATCAAATCACCATCTGTCTCAACATGCCCCATCAAACTTCTTGGCAGCAAGTTAGAAATGCAAAAAAGCTGACTGAAATTTTTTAAGTATTTGACTCCCATTAAGACTCCAATTCAGACTCCAATTTGAAATCAAATTTGTTGGCTTTGAATGCTCTATCAAAAAATTGATACATGGTTCCAACAACGCAAACTTTCCACAACCCTATTTATGAAAGGAAAAAGCTTCATCTCCTCCCCAACTTAAGCTTCCAGAAAATTTTCCAAACTCTATTGCCTTCATTCATAAAACCTTTGGAGATGATTGAAGACCACCAAATCTTCCAGGAAAATTCTTGGAATCCTGAATGGAATCCAGCTATCCAACTGGCTGTTACTCTTTGTAGATTGGGATTAAGTGGAAATGGAGCAGCAATTCATCAATCATAAAATCTATTCTCAGTTGGTTATGGATCATTGACTCATACACCAAAAGAGTCATGGTTGCTATCCTATCTTTGCATTTCTCATTCCTTTCTATTCCAACCAAACAAGAATGCAAGGAGATATCTTAAGTAATGGAGACCAAAGGATTTCCTGGTTGCATTGTTTTTGTTGATGGAACCACCATCCCCTTGACTCAAAAAGCCAAGCTAGATGGCAACCACTATTTTGATTGGAAAGAAAGGCAATTGATTCATTTCTTTTCCAACACCTTTGAAAACACCTTTCACCACACACTGACCAAATGAATTTGGTCCGTTTGTTTAGATACTCCATGGAACTGAAACTTGTTTGTGATAACAACAAGAATTTTGTATCCCTCCATGCTGGCCTTCCAGGTTCTTGCAACAATTCATATGTTTTCAATTGGATGCAGATTTCCCAACAACCAGAGATCTACTTTGACCAAGATCAATATTTTCTGGGCAATTCAGCTTATGCTAGTGGGAAATATGTGGTTCCAGCATACAGGAATGTTTTTTCCAATGATTAAGGAAAAACTGATTTCAACTATCATCTTGCCCAATCACAAGTTTGGATTGAGCCTGCCATAGGAGTCCTGAAAGGAAGATGGGCCAGCTTAAGGGAAATGCAAAACCAGCTTCAAAATCCCAAAGACATGAATTTCTGCATCTACTGGATTATCACTTGTTTAATCCTTCACAACCTTTTGGCCAACATCAAAGATGAATAGGAAAAAATATTTGAAGATGATATTCCTGATCCTCCTTAAGTCATCCCTGTCTCATCTTTTCCCTCAGCTTATTCTATGAGAGAGCAGATTCTTCCTCTCACCCTTTCTTTCTTTGATGAGTAATGTTTGATTTCAAAATAGGTGGAAAATCCCTTCACCATATTTTTTTGGTTTTGGTTGTTCACCCAAGATTCATTGGCTGACTCACTTGGTTTTTTTTCTCTTTTGGTGGATGTCAGCCTCCTGGATACCAAGACCCTTGCTATATTTTAGCTACCAGAGGTGATTGAATAAATAATAAATAAATTATTCAATAAATGCAGAAAAAATACATAAAATATTTGGATAAAGCTTATTTCAAGGTTAATTGGTTTGGATATGGTTTATTGTTATAAATTAATATAGATAAATTGATTATTAAATATTTTTATAGAGGGGCCACAATTATATTGGGGATCTTTAACACCTCTCTTCAGGGAATTCAGTATGAGAACACGTAGGCCTGGTTACTTTGGAACCTTTAGTTTAAAGGATATTTTGCCCAAAGATAATATGTATATAAAATACATGGTGGAGTGGCAGGGCTTTGTAACCAAGCTCCCACGACAAAGAAAGGATAAAAAGACTCACTAGTGTATTATTAAATCCTTTGGGTACCTTTTTGGGACATGCACTGATGGGTTAAACCTGTATACTGGGGTTAAAAGGTTGTTCAGCAGTTTAAATTGATAAAAAAGGGTTGAGGATGGATATTATTAATCAGAATGAAGCCATAAATCACTTAATTATCTCTTATAAGTATTTGATTACCTTGGCATGGTGTCTGGATGTAAATATAACTGGGTCTCTGGGTATCAAGATCCTCAAAAGAGCTCTTTATTTATAGCTTTTGGAGTCTCAATTTTGTCCTTCTGAGGGGTACAGGAGCTCAAAGAGATGGAAACTGAGGCTAGAAGGGTAACCAGTGGTAGCCTGTCACGTTTTGTTGGTGCTGTAACACGGGTAGCATCTAATTCCACCGGGTATGGAAATTATTCTACTTTATAATTGATATTTGGATGTGTTAATAACACTAATATGTCCTTTTTATTTATTATTTAATTAATTATCCTTATTAAATGTTCCCAGTAAGTTGATATTTATTTTAGTAGAAATTCCTACGGACATCCTGATGTCAGGTGAGTTCCCATTATGTATTAAATAACTGGAGTAAAGTCATGATATTGATTTTTCTCCTTATTTTTGAATTTCAGTTGATTTACTAAAATAATTACTTAAAAATATAATTCATGGGAATTCATGTAATATTTTTACAACATTAGTTTCCTTAGTATGTCACAAAAATATTGATGTCTAGAAATTTTCATAATAGTATATTAAAGTATTTTAATATATTTTTAGAAGTAGTCATTATCTTATTTTCAAAATTGTTTGTACTTTGAATTATATTTAATAAAAAATATGTATAAAGTTTATTTAGGTATTTTTATATAATTTTATTTATTTTTAGACTATCTACTATCCACGGGAACATTTATTACATCTGTAGAATTTTCCCATGTAGGTTTTAGCATGTTTATGCGTTACCTAGGTTTTGCTCAGGCCGCCTGTCACTTTGTCAACCCATAGACCCGCGGCTGCATACTTGTCAGCGGCCCAGGGCTGCGTCAACTGCTTTGACTGGGTGAAAGTGCTGTAGCTCAGCCGCGCGGGGGTGTATCAGCTGCCGCAGCTGCGTGCGGGAATTTTGACAGAACACGTTTCCGTCTGTAACTCCTAAGATTTACACAACACCTCAATTCTGACTGAATTTTAGGTGTGAAACCTATACGTGACAATACATATGAAATATTTAATTGGCCAAAAAGTTCAATAGTGGTGCCGTGGTATTTTGGTCTTTCTTTCTTTAATTATTTAAAAATATAAGGAGTTGGATTTCAAGGGTGGGATCAGTGAGTGACCTTACCTAATTTTGGGTGGAGAATCTATTTTTTGCAATAATATTTTTGGTTTTCCTACTCCTTCTTAGGTTAATTTTATTTTTATTATTTTTATGTTAGTTCTGTTACTTTTGCAGCTTGCCCTGCAATAGTAGCAAGCTGACAGTGGAATTAGACAAAAAACACCCTCCACCTCACCCACCAAACCACCCGCCCACCACCTCACCCATCCTCCTCACCCACCACCTCAGCCTCACCCACCACCTCAGCCTCACGCACCACCTCCACCTCACTGCTTCTCCTCACCCACCACCTCCACCTCAACGCTTCTCCTCCCCCACCACCTCCCCTCCTCCTTTGGTTGGAACCCCTGGCAAGCTCCCCCCTGCTCCTCATCCTCCTCCTTATCCTACCCATAATCCAAGTCTGATTGGTTGATCCATCCACCCTCAGCACCCCCCACCTCATTGGTTGATCTCCCAGGTAAGCCCCACCCCATCCTTGTCATCCTGCTTTTCTATCCTTCCCACCCATCCTTGCTAACCTCACCTTTGCATCCCCCCCTCTCCTCTTTCTTGCTTACCCCCCCTCTCAATTTCTCCCCCTCCCTTGCCCCTCCCTTACAATTACCCCTCCCCTCCCTCTCACTTGCTCCCTCTCACTCCCCTGGCCCCCCCCTTGCCTTGATTTCCTCCCCCACCCTTTTGCTTGGTCAGCGGCCCCACCCTTGCCAGCAAACCCGCCAGCACTCGCCAGCCCCCCCTAGCCTTGATCACCCCCCCCCCAACCCTCTCCTCAGTTGCTTTCCCCCACCCCCCTCCACATCAATGGCCAACAACCCCCCCCTTGGCTGCCCCTCCCCTTTGGCCCCGCCCCCCCCCCCCTCCGTGTTGATGGCCGGCAACCCCCCCGCCCCTCCGCTCCCCCCCTTGGCCGCCACTCTGCTTTGGCCCTGCCCCCCCCTCAACGTTAACGGCGGCCAACCCTCCCAACCCCCTCCTTGGTTGCTTGCCTCCCCCCCCTCTGTGTCAACAGCAGCCAACCCCCCCCCCCCTTTGGCCACGCTAATGGCAGCCAACCCCCCCAAACCCCTCCTTGGTTGCTTGCCCCCCCGCTCCGTGTCAACGGCCGGAAAACCCCCCCTCCGCATTGACTGCGGCCAACCCCCCCCCCCCTTGACCGCCCCCCTCCATGTTGATGGCAGTGCTGGGTCCTTCCTACCTGGCTCCCAGCCCAACCCAAGGCTTTGCCCAATTGGTTTTCCTCCTGGTATGTTTTTTTTTTTTTGACAATGTAACTAATTTTTTTTTTTTTGGCCGTAATAAGCCCGGCTTAATACGTTCACGCCCACACCCAGTAATTTTATTTATCTATTTCTTTTATTTTATTTTTTGTTTTTTGATCACATGACTGAAATTTTTTTTTGGTAATCCTTTTTTGACTACTTTTCCTTCAATTCCATTGCTTCTTCCACCACACTCACAATGGTATACTCCAAATTGAATCCTTTTATGATTCTCACCCCAAGCAGAGCATTTGCCTGGGAGGGAACAAGATGGAAGGAGATGAGGAAATAAAAATAAAAAGAGGTGGCAAGCAGAGGGCTTTGAAGCAAAAGAGGGATCAAATGAGTGCATCCATTATCTTTTAAACTTGCAGAGGGGGGCATCAATGAAAAGGTTGTATGTTCTGAACTGAAACTAAAACCTTTGGATATGTATCCTGCAATTACTGCTGGAAAAAAAAAGAACAATCAAAAACCCTCACTGGCTGAGTTTGAACTTGCCAAGCAGACAATCAAGCAATTCCATTTCTTCCACCGTGGAAAAGCAATTGTTCTCATTAAATCTGATCACAACAGTCTTGTTCCATTAATTAAATTTTTCCCATTGGATAAACTTTCTGACCAAGGCAAGAAGGACATCAACTTTGTGACAACTTTCCTTCACCAGTCAAAAAAAATTTTCAACATGGTTGGTCCCTCAAGATCTTGGGGTGGAAAAATGTGGGAAATTGGATGGAAAAAATCAATGGACCCCTTTGAGTTATTTGGACGCTATTTGAAGAAATCATCCATTCAATCTTCCCCTCAACAGTATGCTTTTCCCAATCTTAAGGCAGACAAAGTCTCTCAAATTTTAGGAAAAATGTTTTGCAATTTGGTCAGACTTCCCTTTGAATCAAAGTGTGAAATAATGAAGGAAAATGGCATCCCATCCTTCTCATAACTCAAATTTGGTTCTTAGCCTACTCCCTTTGACTCCTCTCCACATGTCACCTTCACATCAAACTCTTGCTACAACTCACCTCACATTCACAAAGGTGAAATATCTGATTATTCCTTTTTACTTGCAGTTCCAACCAGGAAATCAAATGGAAAACTTATTGAAAAAATGGACAAATATCAAGTATCTGATGGCCAATTTGTTTTTCCTGACCTGGGCTTTGGAATTGACTTCAATCAAAAAGGTGTTTTCCGCTTGCTACTATTTCAGAGAAAGCTGCAAAAGTAACAAAATAACATAAATAAAATAAATAAATAAAAATCTTATTAAAGCAGAAATTTGAGCTAAAATGAGCCTTTGGAAGCTGATGGGGGAGGATTGTTGAATTCTTAGTTCCTGGGGGATGTTTGCTTTGGTCCATTGGATTGTTTAGTGGACTTTCAGGGGGTGGATTGCTGAGGGGCCATTTGAAAATAGTAAGAGGGATGAAGGGATGAAGGGCTATGAGAGTTTTCAAGTGGTGAGATTGATGATGTGATGAGAGGATGAGGTTGATGAAGCAAAGAGAATAGGAAGATATGAGAGTGAGTAAGTGACCAGATGGATGGATCAATGAGAGTTAGGATGTGATGAGAGCAATGAAGTGATGAGGAAAGTGATCCAATGAGGGTTAGCTGGATGTGATGAAAGCCATAAAAAGATGAGACCAATGAAGTGATAAGGATAGTGATCCAATGAGAGTTAGCTGAATGTGATGAAGGCAATAAACCAATGAGAGTGATGAACTGATCATGATAGTGATCCAATGAGAGTTAGCTGGATTTGATGAAAGTGATAAAGTGATGAGAGTGATGAAGTGATGAGGATAGTGATGAAGAGATGAAGAGCAAAAAATCAAATTTCTTTGAAATGATCTTGGAGTTAGAAGGAGGTGGGAAGCCAGGGTGAATGATGTGGACAGGTGGTGGAAGCTTTTAAATACTTTATTTGAAAAAACCCACTTATTTCCAGGTAACTCTGACACTTCTGATGTGAAATGAGTGGGGTTTTTTGATTTGTAATGGCAGGTCTGAAACCCGCCATTAAAAAATAGTGGGTTTTCTCAACTCTGATACACCCTATTTTTTATGTATCTGATATATATTTTTTTTAAAAAAAAATATTCCAACAGATTTAAGTACCATCATCAACTAGCTATATACAGCATTTTTGTGTATTTCTTATATTACCAAGATTTTAAGCTTGCTACTATGTACAGAGAAACCTTTCAAAGTAACAAAAATACAAAATAAAACAAAATAAATAAATAAAAATCCTGAGAAGGAGTGAGAAATCCGTGAATATGAAATGAATTCCCCACCCAAAATAAGGTAGGGTCACTCACTGACCCCACCCTTAAAACATAAATCCTTCATATTTTAAATAATTGGATAAGAATTGAAAAAAAGTTCAGGGCACCAATATGGAACCTTTTGGCCAATTTAATATTTCACACATGTTTTCATGTATAGGTTTCACACCTAAAATTCAGTCAGAATCAAGGTGTTGTGTGTAGTTTAAGATGGAAATGTGTTATGTCACAATTCCCGTGCGCAGTCCTGGGTCCTTACACAACCCCTACGTACCTGTAGCATCACATTCCTGCGTAAAGAAATCTTGCACCCAGCTGATCCTATCCCCCGCGCATCTGAATGGGCTGATCCTCGCATCAGGATCAGTAGTCACAAATCTGACAACAGGTACTGCTCACAGGAGCTACAACCTAGTAGGGTTTACCTGGAATATGTAATAACGTAACATATGCATTAAAAATGATCTAAAAACCTTAAAACCTAAATAAAAACATGATATAATTGATTTTAAATTATTTTAAAAAATAAATCAAATATTGAAGGTTACCATGAAACAAACAGATCCTAATCTTCAAAGATCACAAAAACTAAAAGGAGTGGTTGTAAAAATTATTAAAAATTAACTACATGCTCAGAAGTTGATGAAAAATTATCAAATATCCACATCTGCCTAATTAAAACCAATATGAATAGTACAAATGAAGGATAAGTTCAGAATGATCAGAATTAGGCCATCAACAGATTAAGAGATCCTGTCGCCAAAATAGTACAGAAATCCAGAATATCTGAAGACAGCTGATTGAAAGCACCAATTAGACGTGCTAAACATTCCCTTACCGGCTTGCCAGACTAAGCCCAACAGCAGAACCCTCTATGCGTTCCCTGAGAAGCTCTCTATCACCAAAGAAGGTATTTATACAGACATCTTTGGATCCATCATTCCCCCTCAGTTTTACCAGGAATTTATTATTATCAATCAGACATTGTGTCATTGTTTTTCAAGTGCTTATAAGGAGATAAGCAAGTGATTTATTACCTATTCTGCAGTATTATTATTACTTCCCTAAACTAAAAAACCTGATTCATTGAAGTTTAGTGTGGAAATCAACGGTATCTGCCCTGAAACCCTTTACCTGAATCTTTGCAATCTTTTCTGTGGATTATTGACTCAGAGTGAATTTTTTCCCTTCCTTACTTTACCATTGTGCTTTTTTGCCCAGCCATATCAGTGGATAAGTCCTTATAAGGCACCCATTATCATCCCAAGGTTCTTAAAATTCCTAAGGAGGCCCCTTGAAGAGAGGTGGTCTGTGTGTAAAGATCCCCATTATTATAATACTTTGGCCCCGCTTTTTATAAAAAATAAAAAACCCTTTTAACCAAAACAATTAAACCATGCAACAGCTCTTAACCTATTTATTATAGGATCTTTTTAAGTGTTTATCTTTGTAATATTATTATTATTATTATTCCAGTATTTTTATCACTCTCTGTAGCTAAAGGAATGCAAGGTTCCTGGTATCAGAGAGCTTAAAAAGATATTTAAATTCTAATGGAAATATTCCATTTTATGCAAAGAAAGTGAATCATTATATTTTTTCTTATTTTTTGTATAATATTTAGAGCTAGTTTTTAAATCTTACCTCATATTTTAATTGCCTGAATATATAGTGAGATTTATTGGCATTTTAAATTTCACAGTAACTCCAGTGTTTCCCATCATTGAATCATGCAAAGCATTTTGCCCCAGACAGACCCCATAGGTGGTCTTTGTGCCTTATTTGAGCCCACAAGCCCTTGATTCATTTTTAAAGGCATTGGGGGCCCAAAATTCCCTTGAAAAGAATTTTCTCCTGCCTCAGGCACTTGATTGAACCTCAAAAAGGTGTTCTAACCTTAATGTTTCTAAAGTGACACCATTCCTTCATTTGAAAATATTTTCAAGGTTTACAAAAATTTCTGGGGTTGGAAAACAGGCCAGAAGGTATGAAATTACTAAAGAATTACCATAATCACACTATTCTTTAAAAAATGTGGGAATTAAGAAAATGAGATGCTAGAATCATGCATGTTCCAAAGAGGGCATGGATTTAGTACTTTTGAATGCTTGAATTTAGCCTGGGCCTTTTTTGTATCTAGAAATTGCATCAATAAATGAAAGAATGAAAAAAAGAAATTAAAATAAAATAACCAAAAATAAAAAGTTCCTGGGGAATCAAATTCCCTGAAGCAAATTGTTTTGGGAAGAAATTTAAAACTCTATAGAAAGGAACACAATTAAACCAATCATATTGAGTGATTTATTTTTCAATTTTTCTATGTGAACTTATTTCAGCTTGAAATTTATAACTACAATTAGAAATAATATCACTTTCTAAAAGAAGGAATTTTTAACCTTTGGATATTTTTTTTTTTTAGAAAAAAACGTTTTTTATATATTTTCTCAATTTCTTGCAAGGAAAAATTGGATTTTTACAATTTTTAAGGGGAAAATCATAAACAAAAGATACCTTCCTTGTATCAAATTTCTGGTATCACAGTCTTTAAGTTCACATCATCAGATCAAGAGTTTTCCTAATAAAATTGTGATACAAAATTTATTGAACTATTTTGTGTGATTTTTTTAAACATCCAATAAGAAAAAAAGGAATTTTTGCATTCATTTTTTTCTAAAGATTTAAATTCCATTCTTTTTATTTATTTTTTATTCTTTTCATTCCATAAACTCCAATAATTTTGGAATGAAAAAGTCCAAACACCCCAAAATGGAATTTGAATGTCATTATTTTTCATATGGAACTGTGCATTCCAGAAATATCTGCATGTGGGATGTGCAGACCTAACAAATGATTTTCCAAAAGTGATTTACTGGTTTAAAAATAATCACAACCTAAAAGATATATTTTCTTTTTTTTTAAAAAAAAAAAGAAATAGTACTATCTTAAAAAAATGAGGTGTGGAAATGAAGTGAGGTTTGATGTAGGAGTGGAAGCTGGTTGTTTATGTGCCAAAAGCTTTGATTGGCATAAAGAGGAGCTTGGTTGGGTGCCAAGTCTCAAAACCTGAAAGCTCAACTAAATCAAGCACTCTTGGAAACTTTCACACTTTGAACTCAATGGTTATTCTTTACCATCATGTTTGAAATATCCCATCTCCTTATTATAGTCTACCTTAGTCCAATAGAGTGAATCAACAGAATTATAACAGTCAAATTAATTCTTATGAAGATTATTGGCATTAATCACATGTGATCTTCTATCTCAGGAAACTCAGGAATCACTTAAAATTTCACTCACAATTTTCAGCACAGTCTCAACTTGTTCTGATTAACTCAGTGATCAGTTTTTCACCCTTGAAATTGATGAAATATGGGATCCTGATCCTCAATTTTTTCATTTTATTACTCTTTCTCATAAACAGCAACTGTGGCTAGCTTGGTCTAAGTACACATAACAAAACAAATAGAGCAGTGGGATAATAATGAAAAACTTAAGACTAGTACAAATAGCAAGTAGTCCTTTCAAGGCAGTGATGATTAAACAAAAAGAAAACTGAACAGACTTTCAAGAGGGGTCTTTCCTCTTAGTCTTTCTTGTTCTTTCTTTGGGTCTGACTTTCTGATTTTATTTTCTATATAAGTCCTTCTATCTACTTCATTTTTCCTTACTGGTTCTTCTGTCTACCTTGTTATTCTTTTTTTAAGATCTTTGACAGTGGTGTATTAATTTCTTTCAGCAGTTTTCAGGAGGAAAATAGTGTTCTGAGATTCCACCTTGTTCTTTCTCTCAGTCTTTTGATCAACCTAGTTTCTGGTCTGGTGGGGGGTCCTGAGGTCCTTCTTGGTCTAATTGGCAGCTTGGGTCTTTCAATATACCTATGCCTTCTCTCAGTCCTTCTATCCACCAGGGTTCTGGTCTGGGTAGGGTCCTGAGGTCTGTCTTGGTCTTATTGGTCTAGCTTGGTCTTCCTCATGGCCCTGCTGTCCACTTGATCTTGGCCTGGTGAGGTTCTGACCTTTACTAGCTGGTTGGCTGGCTGGCTGAATAGCTGGCTGGGGGCTTGATGGCTGGCTGGTTTGGGCTGGCTGGTTTGGGCTGGCTGGTTTGAGCTGGCTGGTTTGGGATGGCTGGCCTGGTCTGGGCTGACTGGCCTGGACTGGACTGGCAGGCTGGTCTGGAAAGACATGTAGTTGGCTGGGTTTCTGCCCTGTTCAACTACTCCAAGTTTTCCCAATTTGGATAACATGGAGGGGTTCTGAGCTAGCAATGGTCTTGGCCTAGTAGTCCTTTTAGGCAGAGTAAGTCTAAGCTACTTTGTCTATTAATTTTATGGTTTTATTTATCCTCAACTCTTTGATATATTTTTTTCTTTTTCTTGGATTTTCAATCACAGTGGTAGAGTTCAGATCAATGGGGTTGTGCTAGAGAATTTTTGGAGGAGAAAACCTGAAGGTTAGAGGTGGAGGAGGATTGGACTGTAGTTGGGTCAGTATTCTGTCCTGTGTGACTACTCTGAGTTATCACAATTGGGATGAATTGGAGCAATAGCAACTAATAGCAACTACAGAAATGTATTCCAATTGGAAAAACTCCAAGGTGGTTGTAAATTTTGTTGCTTTAGTGCAACCATGAAAAACCAACTACATTTTCTTTTTCTTTTTTCTCAAGTGCACTTATAATTTGGTTTAGCTATGCACTTCAAAAAAACCTAGTTACCAATACAAAAAATTTCTGGTCAACATAAAACAATTATTTTTCAACCTGTATATACAACTAGCTGATTAATTTCCAACATTACAAAGCCTTCCTATTCCAAGGACTCAGTAAACTTCTGCCATCCACCCAAATTTTACACTCTGTAATTTTCATTTCATTTTCTCTTCATTTTCTCATCACATTTTCATTTCAAAATTGCTTTCTCTCTGCTTGAACCTAGATGATATCACTCAATTTTGTTTTTAAATTTCCATTTATTAATTTCAGGCTTTCTATTCCTAGCTTGAGAGGACATCTATCAGGTTGTATCAAGTTATCCTCATCAAAAAGTAGATTAACTTGAAATTAAAATTACTTCAACTTCAAATTTTTTCCTCAGTTAGATGATTCGATAAATTCTTGCATTCTTTCTGAGACTAAGTGTTTACATCAAGGTTTTCCCAAGTTTCTTCTTTTTGAATTTTTATTAAAAACTTTACTTGAACTCAAAGATTAAATTTGTACTTTGGGGGATATTCTACTAAATTTTGAGATTTCTTGCAGCATTGGTCATTCTAAATTTGGCTGTTTTAACCTAATCCTTTCCCCTTCAGTTGTTTGGGTTTGAATGTGAAAGACCTGGTCCAAGTTCCACATGGAATGTGCCAGGAAAAGGTTGGAAATTCACCCAAACATGCTTTACACACTATACCTAGATCTAAAATAGAAAAATGTACCATCCAAGTTATCCATTTTACCTATTTCTTCAATCTTTTAAACATATTCCTAAAATATAAACATTAAATTACTCTGCATTAATTTCAAGCCTCTCTATCAATTATCACTATCTTCAATAAATTATATCTGCTTGTTTTTCATTGCCATCTCAGGTTTTCTGTTTCCAGGTTTTTACCCCACCCCTCATCTTGCTCCTGTGCTTAATCAAACTTTGGTCCTTTCACCTGTCCAATTTACTAACCTTAACAAACTTTTTGTAGCTTAGTGTTCAAGCAGGAACCTATAGTTATCCAAAACCAGGTTTAAAGCCTGGAAACAGAATTCCATCTTCTAACAGATTGACAGTTAAAATTCTAAAGAAATGCACCTCTGCTTTCAAAATAGAGTTCATTTCAGCCCAAGACTCAGCACCCACAGTTTCAAAATTATGGGAGTTTTTTTACCATTAATCACCTGCTCACTTTTGTCATAGATTACACCACATGCAAACAGGTGATGATTTTCATTACTGCCACCCATGGAATTTTGGTGTTGCCTGTCTGCAAGTTCATCAGACAGTAGTGTGACATCTGAGTCCCCACTTGAACCAGTGTGCAAAAAGCAATGAGATGTCATTTTACTGCTTGCCATTGGCTCCCAGTACCCCACCCTCCAGCCCTGAATGCTGTTTGCTTGCCCCTCACCATATTTCATCCCCCTATCCTCATCAAATTACCTCCTTGCCTATTCACCAGCTTAAATCTTTAATAAAAATTCAAATAAAATCAAAACCCTGATCCAGGAGCAACAATAAGAATTCTCCTCAAGCTCCTGACATCTCAAATACCCCACCAGACTAGGTAAACTCCCCTACTTTGGAATTTGACCCCAAAAGCCTCAAGACCATCCTTTCCAAAACTCTCCTCATTCAAGTTGCAATTCTTGAGGCTGATTTGAATTCCAGTCTTCAAAGAACCCTCAATGAGATGCAAGAATCAATGTAAATTCTAGAATTAAGAAAAGATTCCACAACCATTGAATTTTAAAAAGCAAAAGCTTCACAGCCACTACTCCAAGAAAACAAAGGCAGGCAACCAGAATCTTTCCAAAAATTATTTGGACAGTTTTTTTCTGGGGTTAAAAGAAAGAGGGTCTTGGTAGGTAGCATTCTCACCCTTGTAAATAACCATAGCCAATTTTCTCTTGTAGTGATGGACAATTTTTCTTTTCCAGAAATTTTGTGACTGGGTTATGATGACAAACGGCCAAGTCTGTAAATAAATGAGCATCAATGGAGTTCCAACAGTGTAGCCCTCATGGGGTGAGGTGGTAGAAAGCCGTCAATATTCCCTGAGAAGATTTTTCAAGAATGTTGGTAGGTCTCTACAGAAAAACCACAATTTAGCAAGGCTTCAGTAGGTTAATTACCCCTTTTTGATTCTTTGGAAACAGAAAAACTTACCAATTTGAGGATTCTTGCATTTCCTATTTTCTGAAAATAATCAACAAAATTCTTCAACCATACAATCAGACCAAAAAATTGAGATCTTGAGCTAATTTTCAAGGCCAATGAACAAATAGGAGTTCATGGAGTCATTGAGTTTCAGTGCACAACATACAGCAAACAGTAAAAAATGCCTTCTTTCTCATCTTCTTGATTGTGCTTTGGCGGGAAGGCAATTTTGTGGTCTAAAATGAATTCCAAAATATTTCTTCTTTGGGCTGTGATGGAGCAAAAGACACACCCTGAAGTCCTGGGTAAAAAAAACATAACTTGCTTGTTTTTCACTGGTAAAAGAAACTATGTATTCAGAAACTTATAAAACTTCCTGGAACAGATCCCAAGGGTTTGAAAATCAAGACTGAAATCAATAGTAGCTTGTGAAAAGAACCCAAAGCAGATACAAATTTTTGAGATGGTTCAAGATTAATTGATAAGTGGGGGATGGGAGTAGCCCAAGGTATAAGACATAAATGGTGGGATGTGGATGGCTGGAAATCATCACCAGAGCTGTCTCACTAGTGGTTGCAAGCTGAATCAAGTGGGGATTCAGCTCTTTCACTACTGCGTCATGCACATTCACACATGCAACACCAAAATGCCCTGGGAAACAATTATTGAAAATTGTCACCTGTTTTTGTGTGGTGTTAGATTGTACCCAATTCTCTTAGTAGAGCTTCTTGCTAGATAATTTGACCAAGTTAATTTCAAAATTGTGGAAAAATGGGAGCTTGATATCAAGCAAGCTTCATAATTCTTGTCCAATTTCCATACAGCTGTGCGAATTTAGCAAGCTTGCTAGCTCCAACCTTGAGTAAAGCCTCAATATCCTCTACCCCATAACACTGACACATATCCTTTCAATAAACTGCAATGCCACCTCCTGCCATCATCCCAGCTCCATTTTAATCTCCCCTCCTCAACCCATCCTGCACCTTTGTGCCAAGAGTTAAAATAAAATAAAATAAATGGCATAGTGTTCCTAGATAGCAACCCACCATGTGGCACACAATTGTGCTTTCCAGGTTGCTAGCTAGTTCCCAAAGCCTTATGGATTGTACAATTTTGAAAAATTTGTGGTAAAACACTTGCTGGATATGTTTTTTTAGCTAGCAAGTTGCTACCTAACAAGCTAAGCTATCCAACAATTGGAGATTCTATTAGAGAAACTCCTGTTTTCTTGGTAAACCCACTTGTTAGCTAAGTTTACCAAGGAATTTTAAAAATCATGGAAAAATAGGAGCTTGCTAACAAGCAAGCTCCATAAGTCTGGTCCACTTTAAATAAAGTTATGGTAATTTAGCAAGCTTACTAGCTCCCCCCTTCAAAATCTCCTCCATATCCTGTAACCCATCAACCCACCATTTATCATTTCAATTCCCTTCAATACCACCTCCCACCATCATTGCAGCCCCAATATCCCCTCCTCCCCTCACCCCAGCCCCACCTTCATGTCAAGATTGAAAAAAATGGCAAAATGTTCCTAGCTGGAAAGCCACTACATTGCACACCATTGTGTTTTTTTGGTTGATAGCTAGATGCCATAGACTTTTGGATCAAACAATTGCAAAACGCAGGCAATAAATTGCTGGTTAGTTATTTTTTCTACCTATCAATTTTCTACCTAACAAGCCAAGCTCTCCACAATTAGAGATGCTTTTGGAGCATCTGTAATTGCCTTGATAAAACTGCTTGTTAGTTAAGTTTACCAAGTTCAACCACAATTGTGTCTTAAATAGGACCTTGCTACATAGAAAGCTTCATAATTTTGATCAAAAATTGGCAAAGTTTTGAAAAATTATGGAGCTTTCTAGCACCAACTCTTGGCAGGATTTAAAATACCTCCCATAAATCCACAACACCCACCATCAATGACATTCATCATATTATTTTTCCACCAAGGTAAGTACCCCTCATCTTCTCTCATCCTTCCATATCATCCATCCCCACCCCCCATATCCCTTTCAAGCTAGCAAGTGGTTATGGAGGGGCAGTTGATTGTTGGCCAAGTGTTGTTAGCTATCTGGAACACAGCTTTAACCAGTTTGATTGTGTCTCCTGCTTTCTAAAACCTTTCCTTACTCTTTTTTTAGGCCCTATTTGGGCCCACACAAAGCATCATTTACCATCATGAAAATCCAGGATTTTCATGACAATACACAACACTTTTGAAGTTTCATATGATTGGTGTTTGGTTTCCGCCCATCCACATCTTCTCAAATGATGCTTGTTGAAACTTGCTAAGGTTTCAGGTCTCCCATAGGCCAAAAACCCATATGATGGTGCATTTGGGTCCAGACCCAAATGTACCATCATAACCATCTGCCCTGCACCTCGCCCCCCTCCCCCCCCCCCCCCCCCTCCCCTTTGGTCTTTATCTTCCTTTGACTCCATACCTCTTCCACTTCACCTCTGCCATCCCATATGTTGCTTGTGGACGCCAAAAGTTTCAGGCCCCAAAATAAGGTTGTGTCATAATAAATTTTGTGCAAAATTGATTATGAAGCTAACTTTTGGACCACGATTGCAGATGCTGTTAGTGGTCAAGCACGCACCTAGAGTTAGCCCAACCCGGGTTTGAGTTCTGCCAATGGCATTCCATTTTTTAATATCAACAAGGTCTCAATAATTTGATCTTGTCTTCTATCTCAATCCCGCAATAAGACGGGTTATCATTTCATTATTTTTAAAAATCCGTATTCCCCGATAACTTAACGGAAAATATACAAAAGGATAGTATTTGGGGACAGTTAGAGTAAGCGCCAGTAGCTACACAGTGGATAAATAGTCTCTACTATCCGAGGTTCTGATCTCATTACCAAATGAATCAACCTCTGATTCTTATTCCTACGAATCGCGTGGAGTGTTGTACATAAGACCTTGTCTTACTAATCCACGATTCTCCATTGGGTTCTTTAATTAGTCTGTAATTCCAAGCAATATCAAATTGAATTATATGAACTACTAGAACACCTCCATCTAGAAACACCCCCCGCGCATTATGAGGTCTCACATTAGTAGGATCAGCCCAGGGGGGCGGGGACCAATAGCTTACATCTATCCACCGCCGGAACCTCCGACCGTGATTTACTCTGGGAATGTGAGAAGCCATGTGTATTTACCTCTTTCAGGAAGCGGAGCTCTTCTCTGCTCTGATACAACAGGGAAACATGTTAGAGCCAAGACAAATCCCTGTCGACAAGTCCCTGTGTTCAGGCAAAGCCTATGGTATTACGATGTGAGATTGCAAATGGGATTTTATGTTTAAGGATCACATTGATGGAAAAGATTGGGGTATATGCGAATTGGGCTGCTAGATGGGCCAATGTAAGGTAAAACTTGACAAGGGAGGGTCAACGGCGATCAAGGCTTCATGGTGGGCTTGCCCTACTGAACGGCTGGAGATTTTTTCCAATCCAACCTAACTGCGATATATCCCCTCTCAGTACCATTTACTTAAGGCCTTCAGTAGTCTTTGTCGTCATCCTTGTGATAGTAATCGTCATCATCGTCATCGTGGTGCTTGTGCTTTCCACAGTGAATGAAGCTTCGGCGACCGAGAGCCTCCGTTTCAAGTCTTTTTGTTTTTGAAAAATAAAAAAACGAACAATTCATGAGAAAACATGACACTGTACAAGAGTTCTCTGTTTTTCCTCGAATGAAATTGAAATGGCTGACGTTTCTACACCTCCCGCAACGTCTCGGGCCCGGAAGCAGCTAGCAGACGCGAGCATTGGGCCTTGGATGACCGCTGAGCAAACAAGTATTTACTCGTCAGAAAATTTGACCCCTCGAAGGGGATGACTCGTGTATTCGAAAATTGAATATGAGTTGCTCACCGAAAAGAATCGTAAGGGCGGAAGTCATCACTGCGAAGAAATGCATGTTGTCTTGTCTGGATTGAGGTATTGGCTTGGAATGATTTGGAACAACCGAAGGAGGTACAGCACAAGATTTTTTCAATCTAATATCCTTATTCGTGAATATCAACAGCAGGGTCGTCAGCCATCATTATTGTTATATCAGTGAAAAATCGTTCCATCACCACATCCGGTCCGCATGATTCCAATCTATCATCAATCACCATCAGAAGAAGAAGAGATCGGCGAACTAACACTGTAAAACGCTTGAGATTTTTCTAATTTTCGTAGAGAAATTGAATGGCGTTCGTTTACAGATGGGGGGGGGGGGGGACGTGACAATGTGGAAGAGACACTCCTTTAAGTAGGCCTATACTTTCCCTATAAGCTCTATAGGTAACCTTCGAGTGTCCTGGGGTAAAAACCAAATGCCCTCGGATGGCTCCGACAAACCCGAGTTTGAAAACGCTGCGCTCATCATCTTCTCAACCCGATGGGGAAGCTCATCAGGCAGAGCTTCTGAGAAAATCGACAAGGCAGAAGTTTCCCTCTTTACTCGGCACTCGCACGATGGGGAAGCGAACCTACAAAAGCAACAAAGTTCTGGTGCTAGAACTTCTAGAACTTTGTTGCTTCTGTTGATTGAATTTTTAAGTAGTTGACCCCAAAAGTCATCTAAGAAGGCATCAATAACAACCGATTTTAAGTTATGAGCGCTTCTCATGATTGCGATTCGTCTTGTTCTCCAAAGAAAATCTCTTAACCTCTCTCAGAAAGGGTCGCTTTGGACCTTCCACCCCCAAGAAGACTCTTACATGCAAGCTTTCATCTACTACTCGCCGAACCTAAGTAAAGAGCCGGGAATGAGCGATCGGAAGCTTGATTTCAAAATTTAGCGTAGGTCTTGGATGAGCCGCGTCATCAAAACAAGGTATGGCACGCATGTGCATGAGCGATGTAAGTGCTCCTTGGGGTCGCGTGCCAAAGTTCGAAATTTTGGCGGGCAAAATGAGATTACGGGCGGGTCGCAGAGCTCATCAGCATGTAGGCGATCATCTACTGTATGTACTGTTTCTCCCTCAAGACTCAGCCCTGCCATACTTGCTAGACATGTCGTTGACTAGAACATTGTTTGCTGGAACACATGATCCCCATCAAAAAGCGATTTGAGCAGACTATCCGGAGCGGTCGTCGCGCGATGAAGTATCCAGACTAGGGCTGTACCCCGACCCATACCCGACCCCCAAAACCAATTCCAACGCCCGACCCCCGGTCGGGTATCTGATTTTGATGGCCCGACCCAATACCCGCGGGTATCGGGTATATCCCCGAGGCCTGACATCCATGGTGTTTCTCCCATCATTGTAACGGATGATTATACAACCCTAGCAACCTCAGCTCCGCCCTTAGGAACATCAAAGCTTGGCCAGCGATGGAAGACTTCGTGCAATTGTCAAACCGCTTTGCACCCCTAAATGACACGGTGTGCAATTTAGTGTCGCATGCAATCCTGCGACACCCAGACTTATGCAAAGTTGTGCGACATCTGACGGCCGCGCGGGCAGTAAGACATGATGCGACACAAGGTGACATGGTATACCTGTCGCATCACAAGTTCCCGAGTGTCTTCCTCATGTCACATGTGAAAGGCGAGGACACGGCAATTTCCTGGACAACAGCCCAGGCTGATCATGATCAAAGTAAACTGTGTTGTTGTACACTGTAATCCCCAACAATGCAGATTTGTACCTGCTCACAGTGCATCAAACTCAACTTTACGAACTCCAATGGCCAAATAGTACAAGGCCAACTTATCTCAAGACAAAATCAACTCAAGCATTCCCTAGAAGACCACAAAAGAACTCTTCAAAATTTTTCAACACCTAAACCGGAAAGCAATACTAGCCATGAAGAATCACCCATGTCAAGTTCCAGTTCTACCTACTCATTGGAATCTAGTTCAGCTCAAATGCCTATGGATCGTGAGCTAAATTCTTCTTTTTGTATCAATCTAGTATTTACCTGTTATAATTAATTGTGTTCTTTAGTTCCTTTTCTTGTTTCACTTTTTATTTCCTGGCTTCATTTGTTTTGTGGATTGAGTATGAAAAAATGTAAAGCTGCCCTAAACTTTGTCATTGTGATCATCAACAAGTGCCAGGAAAACCAACACTTTTCAGAAAGAGAAGTTCCAAGCAACATCTGTACAATAATCAAGAAACTGCAGATCTTTCCAACACTGAATAAATGTGTTTGTTGTCCCACATGTTTTCTGCTCTACTTTCCTCCCAACAGTCCTCAAACATGCCAATACAAGGAAACTCCACGGGCCGAAGAATGTAGAACTTTGCTATTTGAAAAAAGGTCAAGAGGATTCAGTGAAGACCACATTGGCACAACTCAGAAGGTTCCTAGCCAGTATAAACACATATCAGCCCGACCCAATATGACCCCCAAATCAGTTTATGCAACTCAGTCCTTGGAGAAATGGCTTTTGTGGTTCCTTAGGAACAAAGCGACTGAAAATTACATTCTCAATTGGTCAAAAGAACTAAACTGCCTTGAAACTACAGATACCATTGATATCCAACAAGGACAGGCTTGGAGAAGTATGGAATGGCCAAGTGATCCCAATGAAGACAACCCACTTAATCTAACATTTTCACTGTTCATTGATTGGTTCAACCCCAAAGGAAACAAACTGGAGGAAAAGCAGCCATTGCTTGAAATGATCTCCATGAATTGTCTGAACTTGCCTCCGGGAAAGCAGAACACAATTGGGTATACTTACATCGCAGGAATTACACCTGGTCCAAATGCACCAAACATGATAACGATCAATCACTGTCTCAAACCACTTGTAGACAATCTTATTCTGCTCAATCAAGGCTTAAAAATAAGAACAAATCAATAACCACAAGGTTGACTTGTTTGAGTGCAGTTACTTCCTCTTCTTGGTGACATGGTGGGTGTCCATAAAGTAGCTGGCTATGCATCTCATAGTTCAAATTTTTTTTGCTCTTGGTGCAAAGAAGTGAAGGAAAATCTTGGTGAAATAAAGCTTGGAGAGCCTTGAGGAGCTGAAGAGACCCTAGCAGCATCGTGGAGATGGAAACAACTCAAAAAAATCAGTAGCAAGGAAGAGCATGTTTGAAAGACTGGCATGAGATGGTCAGAGCTAAACCAGCTCCCTTATTGCAACATTGTTCATCATATTCCCCTTGGAATGATGCACAATTGGTTCGAAGGTATATTAAAACATCATTTGAGAATACAATGGGGTTTTGATATGGGTTTGGTCAAGAAACAAAAAAGGCATTGCCAAGAAACTGGGCAAAAGCCACCCAAAAAAGCAGTGAAGGTTGAGGACACGGATGACTGGATTGATGAAATGGAAAGCTCCAAAGAATCAAGTTCAGAGGAGTTTGAGTTCAATTGTGGTGCAGGACTGTTCACTGAAGATCAAATAAATCAATTGAAGGAGATCCAGAATGACATTGTATTGCCATTGGAATTGGAACAACCACCCCAGCCGCTTGGGGATCAAAAGGCTGGAAAGTGGAAAGCCAACCACTGGTATTGTTTCTTTGAATACATCATACCTTTGGTGATCACGGAAATGTTTGCCAATAAACCTTCAAAGATCAAACCAAATTCACTCAAGGGGCTGGTGCTTACCAATGTTGGTGCATTGTGTTGGTGCACTAGTATTGTTTGTGCCAATGTGACCACACCAAGAGATCCTGACCACTTTGCAACTTACTTTTATTGATAAAATGAAAAATCAAAAAGGATATTTGAAGATTTGAACATACAACCTAACCACCATTGTGCGCTTCATATCCCCAAGCAACTGAAATTATGGGGTCCACTCAACCAAGTAGCTGAATTCACTGGTGAAAGACTGATAGGGTTCTTGCAAAAAATAAAGACCAATCCAAACATTACTAAGTTGAATTTCGTGCAATTATACTGGGATGTTTTTTTTAAAAAAAAAGAGCTTAACATTGTGAACTATTTTTCTGACAGAGGAGATGGACCAAACTATTATGCAAAAGGCCTGTGCACTTCAAAGATTGAATCAAAAAGTGGATGGGACAGGTGTGTTTGCTGCTTCCAAAAGCCCAGATTGATCAACCAATGAAGTAAATATTTCCCAATTTGAATATAACATGATCCTGAAGTATTTTCAACGAACACAAGAAGGGGTTTGTGACTACAGAAACTTACCACATCCAAGCACCGCATGTGTTCTCCTCCCGTATGGGACACCAGTGAATAGTTGGAAGTGGAAAGGGGCCAACGGCATTGAGCACCATCTTTCCATAAACCATCAAAACAACTGCATTTTATATAAACACAGAGGTAAGACCAAGATTGGGATTGTTCAACGGATCTATCTTGGCAGAGTCACTCTTCACAAAATAGAACCCGTATTCTTTTTCCAAGTTTTCCAGAACAATTATTCTCAATCCCTAGACTCCACAGATGTCAATTTTTGATCTATCCTCTCATTATTTAAGACTGTTGTTGGCACAATTACTAGTGAACAAAGGGTTGTGGGTGAGTCTTCATTCAAGTGCCTTTGTGCTTATCAAATGTTACACACAGAAACCTTTGGACTCTCTCAAGATGGAATCATTATTTGCCTGTTAGATTGTACTAGCCTTTCTCATTCTACTGTAGATTTCTAATTAAATTTCTTTTTGTGTTCCATCAAATGTTTTTGTGTAATTTCAAGGATTTATTCCACAAGAGTTAAATGGATAGTTTAGCCTAGAGGGAACTATCACAGTGGAGTGGATATTTAAAGCCATCAGATCTAATAACACGTTATTTGAGTATCCAAGATTGAGTTGGGTAAATTATTATTTTAACCCTGACATATTTCATGACACAAGGGAATTACAACTCCTCCTCACTGATCTCAACCTCATCAGAATTGCTTTCAGCTGCATCATACAAATCCCCAAAGTCACCCTGCTCAAGGAAAAGATCCTTGGCATCTTCCTCTTCTTCATCCTCATCAATTTCAATACTATCATCCTCCACTTTGTCTTTGGTTTCATCATCAGATGAAGATTGAGCGCCATTGAGCACATCTAACCCATATGGTTCAAGAAAGACGTCACAGTATTTTGCAGTGAAAGAATTATGACTAAGTTTTTCATCAGGAACTTGGGTAGGAAAGAGAGATAACTTTGCATCCGGAAGAAAGGCCACGGCATTGGAGTCTGGGATGAGTATTCACTTGTCAGAATTGTTTAACATCTTGAACCAACCTTGGTGGTAAAAGTACAAGGGTAAATCCAGTGGTGGCTTGGTAAATTCAGATGGAACCGGTACTCTAGGAATTTTGAAAACTTGTTTTTGACCTTTCTTTCCCGCCAACTGATCAGCCTTGAGCATTTCAACATCTAACATTCTGAAGAACTTGTTAGCATTGTTGGAGCGGTACCTTAATGATTTGATGACATAGATGTTGTGTTCAGCATTGTATTCATCATCACTATGGGATAAAATATCCTTGAGGATGGTGACGTATTGCTTTCAAAACTTGTTCTTCACAGCATAATCATAACAACTGTCTCTTAACTTTTGCAAATAATCATGGACAGTCAGTAATTTCTTTCTTACAAAATAGGCAAACATTGAGTGACTCGTTCTTGGTTTTTTTGAATGGCCTTCCTGAATTTGTCCTTCTTATGTTTCCCTGCATCCTTAAGTTCCTTTTTGAAACAACTCTCCATTACATAATGCACATAATGATTGTAAGCTGAAACCAATAAGGACACTTTGTTGATGTTTGAATGATTTATATTCATATATTGATAGGCTCCACTTGCCAAAAGTTGTTGGAATGTGTTTAGTGCAGTAATCCCGCAGGCTGAGTTGAAGAGAGAGTTGTGAGGCTCCTCCAAGTTTGGTCCCCAAATACAAATTCCAACTTTGGCCAGCATTGCATGCACATAAAGTATATTCATCTCTTCAATATTTGCTAACCCACGCCCTAGCTTAAAACGTCCAGCTCAACCTTGCCTTAGAGAGATTATATCCTCCTGTGCGATTAAATCTGGTGCCAAAGGATCAGTTATTGCTGCTTCAACTTCATTAACAGAGCTGAACCGGTTATGAAACTCCTTTGAAAAACTGGGGTCAACCTTGGCTGGAACAGAGTTTTGTTCATAAAGACCCCATAACATTTGGATATGGATAAACAATGCATCCTGATTCCAGTCCCAGAAATAAAACATATAAGCTAATTCAGACACAACTGTTGTTTTTATTTTTTTTTATTTGGAGGAGATCAAACAAAACCTAACCCTCTGAAAATCCTTAGGTACTTCGTGTGAAAGAAGCTGGGCTGTATGGCATTTTTGACTAGTTGGAGAGGGGGTCTGAGTGACTTGGCTGGTACTTTTTGGTTTCTTTGAAGAAGATGATGGTGCTTGTTGAGGTTTTGATGGGGGCTCTGACTTGGCTTGGCTGACTCTGGGGGGGGGTCCTGGAACTATGGTTTTTCTTTGGGGTGAGAGAGTCTGGGGGGGATTTGGACTTTGATTGTAAAGTTGATGTTTTGGATTTATCACTGGTTGAGAGATTATCAATTTTTGACAGGAAGTCTTGAAGAGTGTTCTCAAAATAGGCAGCTTACTGTTTTAGGGCCTTCCTTCTTTCAGCTTCCAGAGTCTTGGCTTGCTTGGCTAAGGCAGCTTGAATGACTGATTCAAAGTCAATGGGGTTGGGGTTGGAACTGAATTTGGGATTCATAATGTTGATAATGTATTTTTTAATAACTAATAAGCGGGCCCGGAGGGAATGGGGGATAATGGATTAAATATGTGGCTGAGCCGCTGTTATACCCTTGGGCCTCCAAGTGGCAGGGACCCCAGACCAGCGCTGGCTTCATCTATACTAGAGTACATACTACATACATCGTGGGAAATTGAGAATGATGTATGTACCGGAGTAGTGGGAAATTGAATGTATGCCTATGAACCAAACCCTGGTATCTGAACATATATTAGGTAATTTTTGCCCGCGACAGTAGTGCCTGGGGTGACAATGTTGCACCTCATGTTGCCCACAGGCTATGCATACTTTTGAACATAGTCTGGGTGTTGCATCATGTGATACAACACTAAAATGCACACCGTGTGAAGAAACAACCGTCTCAAACTCTCTGTAGAGTGGAGCCCTATACCTGGACCCAGTCATGAAAAATTAAACCCAACAAATTCAATCTGGACCCCTTTGATATCTTGCTTTTGCTTTCCACTGGTTCCAAAAATACTTAAAGCCATTTGCTAAATTTGAATGGTTTTGAAGCATTATTTGAAGCCACGGGATTTGATTTCATTTCAAGGATTAAGTTCTTTGCAAGAGAAAATTCTTTGGTCCCCTCCCATAAAAATGGAATTTTGATGCAGCCATCAGCCTGTTCTTTCAATATTCTTCTTTTGAAAAAAGGCAAAATTTTTTGGAAATCACCAGAAAAAAATATGTTATGCCACCAAATGGCCTATTTTCTTGAAACAAATGCCAGAATGATTGGTCAACTGTTTCATCAGCATACTAATTTTGTCAGCTTGCTACTACTGCAAAGCAAGCTGCAAAAGTAACAAAAATAACATAAAAATAACAATAATACAATTAACCTAAGAAGGAGTAGGAAAACCAAAAATATTATTACAGAAATAGATTTTTCACCCAAAATTAGGTAGGGTCACTCACTGACCCCACCCTTGAAATCCAACTCCTTATATTTTTAAATAATTAAGGAAAGAAAGACCAAAATACTACAGCTCCACTATTGAGCTTTTGGTCAATTAAATATTTCACACATGTTGTCACATATAGGTTTCACACCTAAAATTCAGTCAGAATGGAGGTGTTGTGTATATTTTAGGAGTTACAGATGGAAATGTGCTTTATCACAATTCCCGCACACAGCCACAGCAGCCAATGCACCCGCGCGCGGCTGAGATACAGTCCTGTCACTTTGTCAAGGTTGTGTATGCAGCCCCAGGCCTCTGACAAGTACGCAGTTGCGGGACTATGGGTTGACAGAGTGACAGGCGGCCTGAGAATCTTAGGTACCGCATAAACATGCTACAACCCACACGGGAACATTCTACATATTTAATAAATGTTCCCATGGATGGTAGATAGTCTAAAAGTATATAATGTTATGTTAAAATACCTAAATAACCTTTATATGTATTTTTTATTAAATATAATTCAAAGTACCAAAAATTTCAAAAATAAGATAATGACTACTTATAAGAATATATTAAAAGAATTTAATATACTATTATGAAAATTTCTTGAAATCAATATTTTAGTGGCATACTAAGAAAACTAATGATGTAAAAATATTACATGAATACCCATGACTTATATTTTTAAGTAATTATTTTAGTAAATCAACTGAAATTCAAAAATAAGAAGTAAAATCAAAGTCATGACCTTACCCCAATTATTTAATGCATAATGAGAACTCACCTGACATCAGAATATCCGTAGGAATGTCTACTAAAATAATTATTAACTTACTGGGAACATTTAATAAGGATAGTTAATTAAATAATACATAAATGGGACAGATTAGTTTTATTCACACGTCCTAATATCTATCATAACGTAGAATAATTCCCATACCCTGAGGAATTAGATGCTACCAATGCTATAGCACCAAAAACACGTGACAGGCTACCACTGGTTACCCTGCTAGCCTTAGTGTCCGTCCCTTTGAGCCCCTGTGCCCCTCAGAAGGACAATGTTGGGACTATAAAAGCTATAAATAAAGAGCTCTTTCAAGGATATTGATGAGCAAAGAACCAGTTATATTTATATACATACACCGTACCAAGGTAATCAAGTACTTATAAGAGATAAGTAAGTGATTTATGGCTAAGTTTGATCAATAATATTTGTCCTCAACCTCTTTTTTATCAATTAAAACTGTTGAACAACCTTATAACCCAAGTATACAGGTTTAACCCATCAGTGCACGTCTCAAACAGATACCCAAAGGATTTAATAATATACCAGTGAGTTTTATTATCCTTTCTCTGTTGTGGCAGCTTGGTTAAAAGGCCCTGCCAATCCACTGTGTATTTTATATACATATTATCTTTGGGTAAAATATCCGTTAAACTAAAGAGCCCAAAGCAACCAGGACTACGTGTTTTCATACTGAAATCCCTGAAGAGAGGTATTAAAGATCCCCAATATAATTGTGGCCCCTCTATAAAAATATTTAATCATCAATTTATTCATATTGATTTAAAACAATAAACCATAACCAAACCACTTAACCTTGCAATAAGCTTAATCCAAATATTTTATGGATTTCTGCTGCATTTATTAAATAATAATACATTTATTATTTATTCTATCACCTCTGGTAGCTAAAGGATAGCCAGGTTCTTTGCATCCAGTAGGCTGACAAATTTTGCATACTCATCTCATCCCAAATTACCAATGTTTCCCCAAAAAAAATCTTCACCTGCTGGTCTGCTTACAAGAAATTTCATACAGAAGCCTCATTTATTGCAAAAAAGATTCCAAAATTCAATTTTGATGTCTTTCCAATTTGAATAAATAGAGAAGAAATCCCAGAAGAAGATAAAGCCTAAATATTAATGTTTGTTTCATATGCCAATGCTATAATTGTATCCAGAATGTATTTTTTCAACAAACTGCTGCAACCATCAAAAATAAGTTCTTTCCATTCCAATTTGATTATTCCTGCCATCACTCCCCAGAACCCCCCCACCACATCAGGTGAGTCCCACTTCCACTTCCTCCCATCCTCTACTTACACACCCTCCCCCCTCCTCCCCTTGTGGTCCCCTCACTATTGCTTGAACTAATCCCCCCCCTAAGTGCATTCACCACCTTTTTCCACCCCTCCCTTTTGCTTTGCTGGAAACTTGCATCCAGGATTGGCCCCTGCCCCCCATGCTTCACTTCTGCCCCACACTCTAGTTTCCCCCTTGTTTTTTTACCCTTGGCTCCCCCTCTGGTACCTGACTCCATTCAGGTAAGTAAGTTTTTCTCATTTTTCTTTTGAAAAATCTGCCTTCTCAAAAGAGGCTAAAACCAGCTTCTTTATTCTTTTTTCCTATGTTAGCACAGGTAAGTTGTCTTATTTTTTTCTGCTTTCCTTATTTTGTGAAAAGTTCATCACAATGCCACTTGCCATGATTTTTTACCTTTCAAATTGTGATATTTTTTTTCACTTTTTGAAATCCAGAGAAAAGATTTTCCCAGTCCATTATTTATGCATCTAACATAAGAATTTTGGGGGCTTAGTTAATGATGGATAGTAAAATTGATAACAACAAGTGAAAGCATTCCAACCAGAGGACCAAGAGGGAACAAAGTAGGATCTCTTCATTTTCCCTTGAAATTGAAATAGATTGCTTCAAAACCTGATGAGAATATAAGCTGGTAAATCATCCCGTTTTCACCCCTTCATTTTTAAGCTTTGATTTAAAATGAATATAAGAAGTGTCCCTGTAAATAACCAAAAATTCTGTCAAAAAAGCTCAATATCTGGTTAATAATTTTCATTGCTTCAGATGGGGAAAGGTGATTCTTCTGTATGATTCAAGTGAATGATGAATTTGGATATAATTGAATTAATTCCTTTTGATAAACTCAGCAAGTAAAAGAAGAAAGGGATTAAATTTGACCCAATATAAACTCATCAATCCCAAGAATTTTTTTAAATTCAATAACATGGGGTGGAAAAATGGTGGAGAAAGGATGTAAAAACTGTTTTCAATTGTTTGGTTGATTTTTTAAACAATCTGCTTTCCAATCTTCTACTCAATAATTAAATTATCTGGCCAGGACCCACTTTGAATCAAACCAGGATGTAATGAATGCAAATCACATTCCCTCTTTCTCCTCCTTGAAATTCAGGACTTGACTTTCTCCTCTTAATTTTTCCCTGCATATCATATTTAAATCAGATTTTTTCTAAAAAACTTCTCATATTGAACATTGAGGTATTTAATTGTATTAATTTACCCTTATAGTTCTTACAAAAAACTAAAATTGCTGAATTATTTATAACTTCAATGAATAAAAATTTTCCTGAATTTCAATTTAATTTACCTGAATTTAGATTTGGTATTTATTTCAAGAAAAAAAATATTTTCAAAATGCTATGGGCTGCTAAGAAATACAGGAATTGTAATTCTGTGTAATTCTGCTTCATTTTAGTAAGCCAATAATACAAGAATGGCTATGAATATGCACATAAATCAAACAGGGATCTAGCTAGTGGGAAAATGAGCTCCAGGAAAATTTTGATTTAGAAATATAAAAAGAATTTCTATATAGAAGATTTTAAAATTGCTATCTGAAATATTTGTGAAATGAATTAAGTTTCTTTGAATTTTTTTCCATTATAAAATATATAAATTAATTTTCAATCCAACTTTCAGGCATTTGAGCTCTGTTGCTACATTTGTATCAGCCTACTAGATGCAAAGGACCTAGCTCCTTCTAGCTACTAGAGGTGATGAAAGGTTTAGAGTAACAATGTTAAAAAATGCCAGAGATATATTTTGGCTAAAAGGGTTAAGTTTATTTATATATTTTTGAAAATAAACTTGAAAGGAGGGGAAAAGACCTTAATGGGGTTGGTGAACCTCCGGAACACAGGTATATGTCTGTTAAGGACAATAGAGGTGCAATTATGGTGCCTGTGGGGTTTACCAGGACTACTTTCAAGAAGGTTGTGTGTAATTTCCTGGGGGTTTCAGTTATGCAGAACCTAAAAAAAGATTATAAGGAAGCAGGATCACTTACTAGGTCTAAATCTGGACTTATGCTTGATGGATGGACCAATATGCAGGGATTAAGGGTGCTGGAGGCTAGTGCTGAGGCAGGCTGAATGTTTGGATATTGATTTTGGCCAAAAGTTAATGATTCAAGAGTTTTGTCTATAATTTTATCAGAAAGTGGTCCAGGATCAGAGAATTATTTCTTATAAGTGTTTGATTGCTTTAGAGGGAAAATATCTGAAGCAATAATGACTATATGACTGGATGAATGAGTTAGAAATGGCTGGGGGAAGAGCCTTTATTTATATTGCTTTGGTCCCCTCATGGTACAGCCCTTTTACCAGCCAAAAGAGGGTGACCCAGGCTAGTACTGAGGCCAGGGAGCCATCAGTGTATTTTTGTAGACCTTCTCTGGTCACTAAAGAGATACAGGAATCCCTATGTCATCATACTTGGGACTTGATACATGTTTCTGTACTCATAATGACCTCATTGTATCTACCAAAGAAGTAGTATTAAATTGATATTTTTAAATATAAGCCATGGTCTCCTGATTCCAGGGGCTTGAAAAAATGCTCTGGGGACCTCATTCTGCAAGAATATTCTTAGTCTGAGGCTCTTTTGTCCATATTTGGGTGTTTTACAGTCACTTAATTGGACAGTACACTCCTAGTAATGTTTAGTTACGTACAGGTTTAGTTACCAGGGACACAAGGGGGGTGTTGTATGGGTATTTGGTACCTTTTGAGCTATCTAGCACAAATTTGGGCCTCCTTTTATTGTTATTACACACTATCAGGGTGTTACAGTAACTAAAATTTACCCTTTTAGGTCCAAACCTACCGTACAGGCCCTCCTACAGGGGCCCTGACAACCTTTGATACAGTTTTAAAAGGGGTGAAGGGCTCATTTTTCCGGATTCTTTGTTGGTTTATCTGTTTTACTACTATCCCCCACCACATGGTGAGGCTCTTTGGGTTACATGTGGTGAGTAAAAGGGCTGTAGGGTGCATAGGGGGTACCTTACATTTATTACAGGTTAATGTTTTATTTCTTCATTTTTATTATTTCTTCATTCTTCATTGATTTATTGTATTTTTGGGGGATTTAGTCAGTTGTTTCTGAACAGTAGATAGCTGAAATTTTCCCCCTTTCAAGATTTGTGTACCCAAAAGAAATTTTGGGAGGGGAAAAAGGTAAAAGAGGTTCTTGGGTGGAGATTTTAATATTTCCTTTTTGCAGCTCTGAAATTCTTCAGAAGGATGGGGCCATCTGGTATGTTATTTTCTGGTAGCCATTCATCCTTGTCTGCTGATTCTTCTCTGTATCTGACAAGGTACAGCCTGAAATCCTTTCCATGGACTCTTTCCTTCTTTTAATTGAAAATTTTTCTTACTTTGCTCTTGCTCCCTTCCTGTGGGATTTCTAAGGGAATATTTTGGGCAGGTGTGTTTTCAGTTTCTCTAGGATTATAGTGCTTAATAAGACTAACTGGAAAAACTGGGTGTTTTTTGGACAATTCCTCACTAAGGATAACTTCAACCGCATTCTTTCCATGGAGAATTTTTATACAGAAAGGGCCTATAACGGCTGGTTTCAGTTTTTTATTACCTCCTAGATTTTTGAAGTTCACTGTGGACAGTAAGACATTTTCCCCTACTTTAAAGTCAGGTTCTTTGTGGCTTTTGTCCCACCTAGTCTTATTATACTCAACAGCTCTTTGAACACATTCTTGGCCATGATGATTAGCTTTTTCCAACATTTTTTTGAAGTCCAGGGCTGTTGGGTGGACATTGAAAAGGTTTTGGTTGAAGATTTCTTTAGGAATTCTAGGTACCCATCCTTTTTCTAGAATATAAGGAACTTCCCAAGTAGTTGAGTGCATACTGCTTTTTTAAGCTATTTCTAGGGCTGGAAGGAGACTTACCCAGTCATGCCTATACCCATCATGTTTTTTGAACTCTAAACCAAAAGAGCAAAACCTTCTTAGCATTTCTTCCAAAGTTTGAATCATGCATTCAGCTAGTCCATCATTTTGGAGATGATAAGCTGTAGAGAAATCTAATTTAGTTCCCAAAATATCATGAAGGTTCCTCCAGAATTCAGAAGTAAAATTTGGGTCTCTGTTGCTGATTATAATTTTTGGGATACCTATGTCAGCCATGACTCTGTTCCAGAACAGCAGGGCTACTCCCATAGCTGTGTCATCTTTGTGATTAGGTATAAACTTTGCTCTCTTGGAGAATCTGTCTACAATCACTACCACAGAGTTATAGGAATATGGTCCCCCTGGCGGTAAACCGGTGACAAAGCCCATGTTCATTATTTCCCATCTATTGGAGGGTTCAGATATCTTCTGGAGAAGACAAAATCTCTTTCCAGTTTTTCTGTTATTTCTCTGACAGTTGTTGCAGGACTTGATGTAGTCATTGGTTTGTTCTCTCCAGTCAATCCAACAGGCTGTCTGCTTGACCTTGTCAATAGTCCTATCTAATGAGAAGTGGCCTGAGGTGCATTTATTGTGGCATTCATGCAGTATAGTTATAATTTGGGTTTCTGAGTTGAGGACTATCACACTTGAGTGATTATGACTGAAGTATAACAAACCATCTAAGCTAGAGAATCTCCCTTCTTTATAAGGAATGGAGATTTCCTTTTGTAGACTCTGTATTAACTCATTAGAGGGATTCTTGATTTTCATGATCTCCAGTAACTTGAGGTGCTCCAGGTCATAGCTCTCTCAGATGGAATCAAAGAAAGCAAGGTCTAGATCACAGACATGGATCCCTAAGATTGGGAAGATATCATTCTCATCTGGGTCATATGCAGGGTTACTAGGGTCATTAGGGAGAGACCATCTACTTAATCCATCTGCATTCTTGTATTTGGTTCCAGGTTTGTGCATGATTGCCATCTGTCCTTTATACTGCTGGATAGCTATTTGCCACCTAAGCATGTGGTGGTCAGGAGTTTTCATTTTCATGAGCGTTCTTACTGCCATACAGTTGGTTATTACTTCAAAGGTACTTCCTTCTAGGTAATGGTGAAGTTTCTCTAAGGACCAGACCAATGCTAGGCATTCCATCTGGCTTGCTCCATACTTTTTTCCATATCTTTAATCTGTCAAGATATGAATAGGATAATTTTTTCCACGGGGACATCATTCTCTACTTTGGATTGGTGAAGAACAGCTTCTAGCCCATCAAGAAAGGCATCAATGTATAATCTGAAAGGCTTAGAGTAGTCAGGTTGAGTTAGGATGGGGGCTTTAGTCATGACTTTCTTCAAAGTTTCATAGCTCTGTAATCTCTCATGAGTCATTTCAAATATATAATTCTTGTTACATATCTCACACAGGTTTTTAGCCATGGTAGCAAAGTTGGGTATGAACTGCCAATAGTAACTACAGAAGCAGAAAAATGAGATTAATTCAGTCTTATTTTGAGGAATTGGCCTATTAATTACGGCAGCAAACTTATTCTGATATACTTCTAAAGATAGTCCTGAGACTACGTGTCCCAAGGCTTTTGGTTCAGCATAACCAAAGTTGCATTTCTTCATAAATATCTTTAGTCCAACATCTGCTACAGTTTTCAGTACAAGACCTATCTTCTCTAGGCGAGTTTCCCAATCATCTGAGTAGATGAGAATGTCATCAATGTAAAAAATCATCCAACCTTGTTGGATGAATGTTCCAAAGACTGTTTCCATCATCCTCTGAAAATGAGATGGAGCATTCTTTATCCCAAAAGGCATTCTTAGATACTCATAGCTGCCTACGTGAAAGATAATCTTCATATACTTCCTGCTGCTAGCTTTGATGGGTATCTCATGGAAGCCTTTCAACATATCCATTGTGGTTATATACTTTGCTTTGGAGAGATTATGGAGAGAGTGGTCTATCCTAGGGATGGGATAGTAATCTGCTTTGGTATATTTGTTAAACATTTGGAAATCTCCAACCATCCTGAACTTGTTGTTATGCCAGGCTATGATGACAGGAGTGGTTATTTCTACTTTCTCATTATGCCCTAATTTCCTAAGGAATCTCAACTCCATGAGATCAGTTATGTGTTCCTCCAGTGCCACTTGGGATTTAGGGCTTGCTGGGTAAGCAGGTCTCCTCAAAATGGGGGGGAAAGAAGGTTCTATAGTCAGAGTTAATACTAAGTCTTGCCCTTTGATATTAACTATGGGATGATCTTTTGTGCAAAAGGAACCCATTTTTTCAATACACAAGTTGACTAGATTTTCTTGTTGATCAGACGTGAGTTGATCATTAAGAGAGGATTGCAAGAAATATTAATTTTTGAAGGACTCAAGAGGTTTTTTCTACATGGAGGTTGATATATGACAGATCTGGAATTTATTCTTCCATTCTCCTCCAATGGTGAAGTATCTTTACTTGCTCTGGATGAAATCTATCCTATAAAAGCACAAGGCATCATTACCTAGTATCAAGTAGTCACATAGGCTATTTTTCAAGACTAAAAATTTGAATTGAAGCCTTATGGATCCTTTACTGTGAGGGAAACCAATAGGCATAGTTACAACACCTAAGGTGTCCATAAACAAGTTGCAAATGCTGAACCTGGCTTTGGGCACAGGAAGTAAGTGTTCCTTCCACTTGGGGTAGTGGTGATAGAGAAAATTAATACTAGTGCATGAGCAGAAGGCTCCACTTCCAAGCAGAACTCTGTCTGGTTTCCTTTCAAACAGACCTGTGGAAAAGCAGTTTTTACCTAAAGTATAGCTCCTGCCAGTGACTGCTTTCACTGTCAAAGTTTTTGGCATCAGAGATGGGATCTAAATTCATAGATTTTTCCCACTTCCAAGGTAGTTTTGATTCTCCTTTGACATGGTTAATCTCTAAGTTAGAACCTATATCTCCTGCAATGACGTTGACCGGACATGAGTCTGGTTGTTCCTCATGGTGTTGGATGACCAGGTCTAAGCCATTGCCTTCCTCTCCAATATTGGATTCAGCATTGATATTATTTATCTTTCTCCCAGGATGAGGACAGTCAGGTAATCTGTGCCCCTTCTCTCCACAGTTCCAACATTCAAGAGAGGAGTTGGCTTTGAAAACAGCATTGCCCTGGGGAGCAGCTAACACAAATTCTTTACTAACCTCTTTTGTCTCTCTAGGTTGGTTCTGGAGCTCTCTAGGTCTGTCTCTAGGATTTTTATTTAGTTCCATCATTTAAATTATTTATTCCATGACTCCTATAAGAGTGGGAAGGTCAGAGTCAATGGGTATTCTGCACTGGAAATTATGTTCTAGGTGTCCTTTGAATTGTCCTAGCAATCTCTCATTAATCTCCTCTACAGAAGCCTGTGGGTAGACACAGTCAATCATCTTCTTCTGTTTCAAGCACCATTGGTGAGGGTGATCTTTAACTGGATCAAAGAAATCTTGCTCAAAGGCTGTGAGCATTTTCTTCTTCCAAACTCAAGTACCAAATTAGTCTCTGATGAGTTCTTTCCATTGGTCCCATGGGACATCTCCTACTTGTTCTCTTTTAGAGATAAAAAAATCCAATGAAACTCCTTCAAAGAGTCTGGGTAATCTTACTAGGGCTGTGGTCTCTGGTAAGCCTGAAGAAAGAATATGATGATTGATGTATTTCATGAAACTTATATGATAATATTCTCCTTCTCCAGAAAACTTAGGAAAATCTGTGATAGGAGGAAGCAGCTTAATATCTTGTTCCATGCCAGGAGAATAGTTTCTGTGCAAGGGGGCAAGATTAAACCTAGGATTGGAGAACCTAGGAGGAAGCATGTGCCACTCCAAATGGTTAACAGCTTCAGATTGAAAAATCTGGGATAATTTTGCATCTCTGATATTATTCTCAATCATATTGAGCTGCACATCCATTCAAGTTTTGAGCTCATTTATAGAGTTCTCCAACTTTTTTCTATGCTCTCTTACTGTTTCTTCAAGGGAGTCATTACTAGCTGAAGGTTGATGTCGAATTACATCTTCCCTCAAGGCTGAAAAGGACTTCTCATAATTAATCCTTTTCTTGGGTCTTTCTTCCAGGATAAGAGTCTTGATCTTTTGGAGATCAGAGGACACTCCATTTTTTATAAGGGAAATAGTTACTGCCATTTCAAACTCAAGGAGGTACTCAGGGCTACTCAATTTTTCCTCTAGTTGGTGAATCTTTTGGAGGCACAAAAAGATATCATTATCCAAAGCACTAAAGTAGTTATTTCTAAGAATTTTGGCAAAAGAAATATCTACAACTATCTCTTGTAGGCCCCCTTCAATGCTTGAGCCAGAGCTCTCACTTTTGCCCATTTATTTTGATTGTTAAAATCCTCCTTTGGTCTCTTCCGGTAAGAGGATTTTACCTTTCCCTTTTTGTTGGGAGGAGGCTGGTTTTTCTTGAGGTGGTCCCAAGGATTCAACCCCTTCACGTACTCCTCTAGCTCCTGCTTTGTTATGAACTTTTGCAAAGCTTTTTGGGAAATCTGTGCCTTCCTGCAATAAAAGACCTGGATCTTCACATTGGCCTCTTTTTTCTGTTGCATTACCTTTTGCCACAAGGATATGTGTTCCTTGATTAACATTATCCAGGAATACTCTTGCTGTCCTTGAGGAGGAGCTTGGGAGGAGGAGCTGGGAAGAGGAGCTGGGGATGGGATCCTCTGGATTGGCTGGATACCAAAGTCTTTCATTCTTTGTTGAGTCAACGGATGGATTATTTGGCTTGGCTCTGGAGTGGGTGAGAGAGATGAAGAGGCCATCTGGTCCTCTGAGTCTTTAAATTTTTATTAAAAGCAATCAGTAACTTATATAGATGATTAAAATAAGTGCGATAATATGTCTTACTATCTGAGTTTCAGTGACTACAGATTCTTCTCTGATAGGGGACCTAGGTTGGATGGGAGCTTCTATGACAGGGTAGTTGGGTACTATCACTTTAGTGGTAACTGGTGGAGCTGCTACTTCAGCAGTGGCAGCAGTTGGAGTTGATGGAGCAGTGGGCGGTCCAGACACTAGAAAGTACCAGATATATAATTTATGATTTATTTTCTAAAAAAGAAATTTTTGAAGAAATTTTTGGAAAAATATAACTTTTTAATAACTTGAATCTGATGTGAGTAGGATGTTGAGTTTTGGCCGAATCTCTATGATACTTCAAGATGAGGTTGACAGAAAAGGTTCTTGATTTTAAGATAGTATTTAATAAGTTCTGTGTTGTTCTTTAAGTGCACTGCAGGGTAAGGAGTACGGAAAAATATCAGAAAATGATTTTTCAGGTTTTTTTGTATTTTTTAAGTATTTTTAAAGTTTGGTAATTTATAATGGTTTTTTGGAATTTTTTTGGTTGATTTTTTGAAAAATTATAAAAACTATTAAAAATGGAACAGGATCAATAATTATATAAATTAGGTCCCATCCAGACCCCCAATTGTTAGCCCACTAGATGCCAAGGACCTAGCTCCTTCTAGCCACTAGATGTGATTAAAGGTTTAGAGTAAAAATGTTGAAAAGTGCCAGAGATATATCTTGGATAAAAGGGTTCAGTTTATTTATATATTTATGAAAATAAAGTTGAAAGGAGGGGCCAAGGCCTTAATGGGGTTTTTGAACCCTCAGGAACACAGTTATATGTCTGTTAAGGACAATATAGGTGCAATTATGGTGCCTGTGGGGTTTACAAGGACTACTTTCAAGGAGGTTGTGTGTAATTTCCTTGGGGTTTGGGTTATGCAGAACCTACAAAAAGAGTATCAGTCAGCAGGATAACTTCCTAGTTCTAGATGAAGGCTTATGCTTGATGTATGGACTACTATGCAGGGATTCAGGGTGCTGGAGGCTAGTGCTGAGGCAGGCTGAATGGTTGGATATTGATTTTGGCCAAAAGGTAATGATTCAAGAGTTTTGTCCATAATTTTATCAGAAAGTGGTCCAGGATCACACACTTATTTCCTATAAGGGTTTGATTGCTTGAGGGGGAAAATATCTGAAGCAATAATGACTATATGACTGGATGAATGAGTTAGAAATGGCTGGGGGAAGAGCCTTTATTTATATTGTTTTGGTCCCCTCATGGTACAGCCCTTTTACCACCCAAAGGAGGGTGAACCAGGCTAGTACTGAGGCCAGGAAGCCATCAGTGTGTTTGTGCCAAGCTGCTCTGGTCACTAAAGAGGTAGAGGAAGCTCCATGTCATCATACTTGGGGCTTGATACATGTTTCTGTATTCTTAATAACCTCATTGTATCTACCAAAGAAGGCATTCAATTAAAGCCACAGGAGGGTGACACAGGCTAGTGCTGAGGCCAGGGAGCCATCAGTGTGTATGTTTAGACCTTCTCTGGTCACTTAAAAGGTACAGGAAGCCCTATGTCATCATAATTGGGGCTTGATACATGTTTCTGTATTCTTAATAACCTCATTGTATCTACCAAAGAAGGCATTCAATTAAAGCCACAGGAGGGTGACACAGGCTAGTGCTGAGGCCAGGGAGCCATCAGTGTGTTTTTTTAGACCTTCTCTGGTCACTTAAAAGGTACAGGAAGCCCTATGTCATAATAATTGGGGCTTGATACATGTTTCTGTACTCTTAATGACCTCATTGTATCTACCAAAGAAGTAGCATGAAAATAATGTTTTTAAATATAAGCCATGGTTTCCTGATTCCAGGGGCCTGAAAAGATGCTCTGGGGACTTCATTCTGCAAGACTATTTTGAGTCTGAGGCTCTTTTGTCCATATTGGGATGTTTTACAGTCACTTAATTGGACAGTACACTCCTAGTAATGTGTAGTTACTTACAGTTTTAGTTACCACGGACACAAGGGGGGTGTTGTATGGTTATTTGGTACCTTTTGAGATATCAAGCACGAAGCCAGGCCTCTTTTTATCCTTAGTACACACTCTAAGGGTGTTACAGTAACTAAAATGTACCCTTTTAGGTCCAAAACTACCATACAGGCCCTTTTACAGGGACCCTGACAATCTTTGATACAGTTTTAAAAGGGGTGGAGGGCTCATTTTTCCAGATTCTTTGTTGGTTTATCTGTTTTAATACTGTTCCCCACCACATGGTGACGCTCTTTGGGCTCTATGTGGTGCGGAAAAGGGCTGTAGGGTGTATAGGTGGTACCTTACATTTATTACAGGTTAAGGTTTTATTTCTTAATTTTTATTGTTTATTTATTTTGAATTGATATATTTTATTGTTGGGGGCTTTATTCAGTTGGTTCTGAATAGTATCCAGCTGAGATTTTTTCTGTGTTTTACCTTCAAAAATAAGACAAAACCAATATTAAAATCATTTATTGACTTATTGTAACAGAAATACTTTCAAAAAACAACAAAAACCAAATAATTAGAGAGAATTGTGAGTAGATGGCCACAAATAAAGTCTCTAAAGAGAGATAAGGGACCTGGCTTGAAGTTAATAAAGTCTAAAGGAGTCTTATGTATAATAATGAACTCATACCCTTCAGAGAAACAGTAGATGTTCATATTCCAAACAAATTCCCAAACAAACTTAAAGTTGAGGAATTGATTATTTGATTATTTGAATACTAAATTTTAAGGCACCAGTAAATCTTCTTCTTGATATTAAGTTTAGGAGGGATTTTTAACTCTTGCTGTATTCTTGGATCAATAATAAATAATATAATAACTGAGAAAGGGGCTATAAGGTAAATGACATCCTCTTCTAAGTTAACAGGATCCCTCAGGAGATTTCTAGGCCCTCCCTGGGTCTTTTGGCAAGGGCCTAACAACTCATTACATCATACCCAATGAGAAATGGTGGACAAGTACTCATTGGGGGGGCGTTTTTCAGGTAAAGATTCAATTTTCATATCAAAAGGTTAATTAATTTATCATAGAATTTATACATGATTAAATTGGACGGTGTGGAAGTTCTAAAAAAGATTATAATAATTAAATAATTTTATTTACATATAAACTAATAGCCTTGGCATGTACTTACCTCTTAATTACAAGTACCTTGGAATATATTATAAATACATGGCAAAGATCTTACAAGGTTTATACCTTAAAAATAATATCTGGTACCTCTGTTTGGATGAAATAAAGTCTCAGTGGAGTATACTAAATTATTGATAAATCCCAAAGAGGAAAAATATTAACCTCATGCAATTCATCTATACAGAGTAGAGAGTATGGATTAAAATAATTACTATAACTTATTCCCAAAAAATAAAACACAATGGGAACTTCTATATCAATATTTGGGACGCATCTGACTCCTCATGAATTAATTCTAAGCTATATTTGATCTCCTTCTTGATAATATATATCATCAAGTTTTTGATTCCATGATCAATACTCAAAAAAAAATACTTACAAATTATTATAAAATATTATCAAAATTTATTACTCATTATATTTTTATTATTATTTGTTTTTGGCTTTATGGAGGGTTGAAACAGTAACCTTGGGGTCAGAAAATGGAAGATGATCCTGGTACTTCACCACTATCACCTCCTGCAAACAGGTGATGTTTTCTCTGGAGAGTTTCCCAGACGCAGGACATTGGTGCATAACCCGCACTAGTGTATTAAAAACACTACATGATTTTCCTGTTGACACTCTCACTGAATTGCGTGGGATACTTTTAGCTCTGCATCCCGCCTAGCTGACTTGAAAGGCCTGTTTCATACTATTCCCCATGAGACTAGCTGACTTGATTATCCTGTTTGACAATTTTTTCCCATGAGTACTTTCAAGTGATTAGTGGAAACTAAGATATACCACAAAGACATCTTGATTAGGGGAATGGATTATCCACAGCCTGATCATACATTCCTGTAGTGAGAAAGGTAGCTGTTTTATAATCTCCAGTGGTTGTGTCCGTTCATCCCAATTGCAAACTGGTCCTTCATTTCCCTTCAAATATCTACCTCTATGGATTCTTCCAACTATTTCCTTCAAGCCTCCATGGAAAATATAACCAATCAAATAGTAGCTCTAGATTCCCAAGCCATTAGTGAGCTTCAACAGAATTTGGCCAAGAAGGACAAATTTATCTCCCAGCTCCTTGCACAAGTTAATGCAATGGAGATACAGATCATCAAATTCCACCCCACCAAAAAAGGCAGCCATTAAGAAAAATACCACACGTACCTCAATTCCTGGCAGAAGCCAAGCACCTCCAACTAAACCAAAATCAAAATTACCAAAATCAAAAGTACCTGCAAATACCTCCCGACCAAAGCCAACTCCAAACTGTAGCCATGCCCATTCAGAAACTCCAGAAACACCTGTTTCAAGAGGAAAAGGCGCAATGAAACCTGCATCAAATTCAAACAAGAAAAGCCCCCTTCAGATGATCAAGCAGGACCAACCTAGTGGCTTTGAGCACACCAAGGCAAGCTCCAACCTCTTTTTTTTCAATAAGACACGCATTACTAACTCATTTAAAATTTTAGGAGGCATTATATGTTCATATCAAGCTATTGTGGGGCCTTGTTACTCAGAAAGCCATTCCAACCAACCAAATTCCAGAAGAACTTGCAAAATTCCATCAAAAATTCACCTCATCAACTGACATCCAAAGCACTCTTGAACAAAAGAACGGCCCCAATTTAATCCACATAGAAACCATTCAGTTTCTCTGTGAAGCTTGAGAAAATCAAACCAAAATCGGTAAACACATCATTCACTTACCTGACTTCATGATAGAATATGTCCAAGTCTTGTTAGCAAAGCTTGGTCTCCGCAACTGGGCACCAGACCTCAATGAACAACCCAACTCTCTATATAATGAAGCTTTCTGGATCTTTGCTATAATGACCTTTTGAAAATTAGTTGTTGGTGGATGTTACAATTTTATGAACATTAATTGAGCATATGTCAATGACTTTGATCTTTTGAGCCAGACCTACAATCACTATGTTCACAATTTTTCGGCAAACATCAATTTCAAAGAGAAGAAAGAGGAAGGAAAGCACCGTTGAGATGAAGAAAGAAAGGTCATATCAAAATCCCCTCAAAAAGTACCCACAAATTTGAAATTCTCACTGTTCATTCAATATCTAAAGGTGTATTCTTTCAGTTGCAAGATTCAAGGTACAAGTTTGCCATGAACAAAAATTTTCCAAAACAATACTTGAGAATCATCAAATCCTTGCAGGCTCACAGCAACAACAAATAATACTCCAAAGATAATGTATACGTTTTAAAGAAGTTACCTTTCCAATCTGAGGCTTCAACCACCTTCATCCAGAGACTTGATGAAGTCATGAAAAAGGCAGATCCAGCTGATGGCAAACAATTCCAAAAGCATCGGCGTGTCCAAATGAAGAATCCAGCCCCCAAACTTTTTCCCAAGGCTCCCAAATGTTTGCCAATTGACTTCTACAATGTTGATTAGTATAATGACAAGCTACCAGGTCAATTCTCCACACAAGCCAATTTGGATACAGTGGCCTTTTTGCCCAACCCTGCTGAATCACTTCATTTCAAAAATCCCAATGAACAAATGAATGACAAGAATTTTACCCAGAAGCACTGGGACTGTGCAACCAAAAACTACAGCTTTGATTTCTTGGAAAAGGATGAATCAGAAAATGAAGAGGAAGATGATGACAATGGTGACAGCAATTATGACAAGAGCATCAATTTGAAATTTTCAAATGATGAGTCAGAGGATGAAGAGGAGGATGAGTATGAAGGGGAGGAGGGAAGAAAAGGAGAGTACAAAAGAAGCATGGCAGATAGTAGTTATGGAGAGTATGATCAAGAAGATGTAGGGGATAATGATGATGGCAGCGGTGAATATGTGGGTGGAATGACTCAAAATGAGTGGAGTGAGTTTCAGTAAACACATGCCAAAAAGTAGTGGTTGTCATGGTATGTGTGGTATTTTTCAATCCACCTTTCTTTATTTCTGATTTTTTTGTCTCATGGCCATTGTATTTTTCTCATGGCCATTGTCTTTCTCTCATAGCCACTATTATTGTCTTACATGGAGCCTGCTTGGAAGCCCAATTAGAGATGATTCAAAGAAAATGTTTGACTTGTATGGCATTTGGTACCAATGATGTCTCCTTGTCTTTTGGCCATTATTTTTTGTCTCATGTCTGCAATCAAAATAAACAATTTTACAATCATAAATTTAGAAAATTTGGAAATAAATGAGGATATTTGGATAGGGCACAAATGAACAGAAGAAATGAGCTGAGAGGTACAACATCAATTATTGATTTCCATGGTGTTGTCAAATGTATCATTTGTAGCAAAAAAGTTGCTTACAACGGGCCCACTCAGGGGCATAATCAAGTAGGAAGTTTGAGGTTCACCAAGAGTCTACGCAGGAAGAGATTGGTAAGCAACTGGGCTCATCACTACATCAGCTTGTACAAAGGTGGGACTACCCAACTTCACCTTCATAAATGACAGTGGATCTAAGAACAATGCCAATGAATTGATCCGCCTTACCTGTTTCAATGACCAAATTTTCACCATAGTTATCTCAAGATCTCCAATCATCTTGAAGATAGTATTTACAACCCCATATTCCTCCTCTCCATCTTTGGAATAGGATATGATTTTATTAGGCTTCTTCTTTAAAATTATTTTCAAGGGTTGGCAGTCCAGAGACCTAATCTTGTATGCTTTGTTAAACAAAACTTGTGAATTATTGGGGTGGGGAAAATCCTTGTAGGATTGGAGATTAGGATATTCAGTCTTGCAAATTTTGAGGATATTCTGGTAGTCCTCCAAATCGAATACTATTTTTGAATTTTCCTGAATTTTTCTGGGGATATTTGCACATTGCAGACTTTTCTGGACAATAAACCTTTGACGCTGGCAGCACCTTGACATTATTGAAAGTCCAATGTGCTCTTAAAAACCAAGTAAGTGGAAAGCCAAAATGATCTGATGTTTGAATCTTGTAACTTACTTGGGATCATGTTAGATTTACACTTTTGAAGGAGACAAATCAATTGTTCACCTGGGAATTCTGATACTCCCATCAGGGGGCCCCACCATTACATTTGATCTGGTATGTGAAGTGCATAGTGGTGATTGGGAAACACTGGGTGATCTGGAAAAAGCTCCAGGGAAGTGGGGGTGTAGATGCTGTACTTGTTTTCAAAGACATGAATGTCTCCTATTGTTGTTTGCTTGGAGCTGACAATCCTGGTACATTGAACAAGCAAGAAGAGGTTGTTGATGACCATTTGATGAAATGACAAATTATTGTCCATGTCAGAGTTGATGAAAAAATCTAGTAAAGCCAAGGGCAAGTAGATGGTGAAAAAATTATGCCATTCACTTGCCTTGAGCTTACCATTCTTTGCTCCTCCAAACCCTTGAGGAATCCAATTTACCCCAGCATGTACAACTACATCAAGTATGGTAGATATTAGTTTTTTCTTCACTTGCTTGTTTGAAAAATCCATTGGAGGAGCAGCCTGATGAGAATTTGATAAATTGCCATTCAAGCCCCAGAAAAATAGAAAATGGTGTGGCAAAACACCTTCAAACCAATTGTGCATTACTCCTAGCACAAAATGCTTCACTGGATCCAAATAAGGTAATCAATTTGGTTCAGACCACCTAACGCCAGTTGACTTCAATATTTTTGCTGAGGCACTTGAGTTTTTCTCTTCAAGCCATCTTCTAGCGACCCCGAGAGTCTTCCTTTGAGTTTGAGGTTGACCAATCTCCATTGATTTGATATTGGCCTTGGAAGTATTAAACCATGAACAAAAATGAGTCGCTGAACGGGAGGCAAAGCCAGCCACCTTGTGGGTAGCAACATCGCCAAGTAGCGCTCCAAGCCTCACAAAAAACTTTGGACCACAAGAAAAATGACTGGTTTGAATATTGATCCCGTTGTTCAAATCCAGAAGTTCATCAACTAATGGATGGAGCATGTGATTGATTGTTAACATGTCTGGCTGATTTGGTGCTGATATAATTCCATATAGAAATGTGTATTGAGGCTTATATTGGAAGGAGGGAGGTAGATTGAGACAGTTGAGGGCCATGAAGCCAAGCCAAACTTTCTTTCCAGCAAGCTTGTTACCAAGAGGATTGAACCAATTGATGAATAGAGTAAATACTAGATTGAGCAATTTGATTGTTGATTTTCAGTCCTTTTTTGGGTAAATCTTGGAGAAGGCTTCTGACTGACAATAGTCAATAACAACTTTGGTTTTTGGATCCATTTTAACAACTCAGTCATCAATGTTTTTTTCTATCTCCAGCAAGGATAAGAAACATTCCAAAAATTTGCAAAAGTCTTGAGTGACAAAAATGCTGGAAGGGTTTGTAGGATGGGGAATGGTTTTGTGGGATGCTTGTTTTGGTTTGGGGGTCCAAAAATCATTCAAGACTGGGGGATTTTGATGATCAAAAAGATCCTGGCTGGGGGTTGCTGATTTTGGGGTAGGTCCATAGCCACATTCAGATGGTGCGTATTCAATGGGGTAAAGTGAGAAGCACTACTTACAAAAAACATAATATTCAAGTGTTGGGTTGAGTTTAAGACGCTTACTTATTGTTTGTATATCTTTGGGGACCAATTCCATTTCAACCTTAGGCAGGAGCTTGGAAAATGTTTGAATAAGAAATGTTATATAGACTGCTGCCAATTGAAAATTAGCCTGGCTAATGCCACAAACAAGGTACAGCCAAGCCAGGAAAGATAGAAAATAATCTAAAAAAAATATGTTTCTGGTCAGATTTTATTCAAAAAATTGAGTTGATCCAAGTGAAAAAGAACTCACTCTGAATGTTACTAACAGACTGGGATATATCTTCATCAGGGTCACCAACATTGGTAGCATCATCAAAATTTGAGTTGGTTGGAGCTTGAAGCGGCGTTGTGGCAGGATTGGGGAGTTTTCCCAAGGCTAATTCTAAAAGAGACTTGGATAGGTAATCTGTGGGGTTGCTGGTGATTTGGGCCCAATGTTGGCAGTGGGTGCAAGGATGGACATAAAGTCCTTGGCGTTGAACCTGATCCAAGTCAGTGAATGTATGCTTGAGGTACTTGGGGCAGGTGCAGAGTTCAGGCATGGGAAGTCTGGAAGGGGGGGATGGCATCTTGAAGAGGAACACTGGGGGGTTTTTGAAAATCTGAGGAGGCAGATGGGGCGGATTTTGTTCTTGCAGGAGGTTGTTGTGGGCTGGGTTGTTGTGGGCTGGCGGGCAAGAAATAAGGAGCAGCCACCTGGTGGTGGAGTTGACACTCCCCAGGAGTGTTGTGGCAGGTTGCACATCCAGAGGCGTCTGGAAAATGCTCAGCGGGAAACATCACCTGTTTGCAGGAGGTGTATACTAACAAGACATGTGGTTTATTCAGACAGTTGAAAAACCATATTTGGCTGAAGGCTGACACCAATTATGTGAGAAACTCTTTCTGTTTCTTCCATGGGTCAACAACTCCTAAACATTTTGAAAGCTAAGGAAGAAATGTCACTTTTTATAGATAAAAGTCAATCCTTCTCCTCCCGCTCTTTATTCTTCTCCTGCTGCTCTTGATTATTCTCCTCCTGATATTTTTAAGACTCCAGCCTATTTAGTCTCAAATTTGACTGGGAGTTCAGATTTTCTTATTCAGCCTTTTTTTAACCTCTTTTATTTTCTTTGTTATTCCCAGTTGAAGCTCCCGTTTTTCCTTTTCAAAGTGATGATTTTTGTTTTAAAATTTGAGCCTATCACTTTCTATCAGGCGTTGAACTGGTTTAAAAATTATATTGATTTAATAGTATGTATAAATTTTCCAATATTTTTGGAAGAAATACATTTCCTCACCAAAAAAATTCATTCTAAATGATCTCTTTAAAAACTCCAAAGATTTTTTTCCCCTCTGTCTTTGATGGATTTTGGGCTTGAGTTTGTTGGAATTGGAAAGCTTCCTCTTTTCATTTACTGAGGATTAATTTGGTTGAAAATCATCACTATCATTGAATGGTGTAGTAGGATGCACAATTGGTTTAGGCTTTTGGTTTGGCAAAAATAAGGGGGGATTTTTAAAATAAATCAGAAATTATTCACTTAAAATATTAATAAAACAAATAATTACTGTTAGATTTTGATTTTTGAAGAGAAGATGATGAATCATAGCCAACCTTGCTCAGATTGAAGGCATTCTGAATGACTTGTTTCAAGCATGAAAACAAAAATTCCAAAGAGGAAAGTTTTGGATCCCTATATGAATTGGAATGAATCATTGATCTCAATGTGGATGCCATTAGACTTTTTCTTGTGGGAATATCTTCCTAAAATTTGGATTATGGCCACTCCAAGGATTCCTTGAAATAGGTTGATCCCTGGATAAAGGCTTGCTCATTATCACCATCACTTGGCTGAGGATTAGCTATCATCTTGTCAATTTCAATGGATTCAGATACTTGGGTATAAAAATCAGATAGATAATTTATTTTTGCCTTCTTTTAAATTATTCATCCATTTTAAAATAAAAAGGACATATTTATTCCATTTTAACAATAAAATATTTGATCTCTTTGGCTTCATCTGCATCAGTGAAAAGAAATCAATTAAGATTGAAATTGAGTGGGATTTTTTATATTTGACAAAATATTTCTTGAATCACTCCCTCATTTTTTTTTTGATTACAGATGAATAATTATTTTTTTTCTTCTTCAGCTGGTTTGCCATCATTAGATAACTATTGAATTCAGAAGATGGAGGTTTGCAAACCCCATTTTACTTGCCAGGCCCATAGAAAGAATTGCAGTTGGCAGAAATTTTGAGCCAATAGGAAAGGATCAGATGATATCCTTTATTCAGTTGACTGGAAGTTTGGAAGCTGATGGAGGAGGAGGTTTGATGTTTGTTGAATTTTTGGCTTTTTGTGAAAAGTTTCTTGGATAGGCTTTCTTGGATTATTTGTAAGGGGAGGTTTTCTGAGAGGACATTTTGAAATAACAAGAGAAATGAATTCATAATTTAAATAAAGTGATAACTCCCACAAATTTATGAGTTGAATGAGGTTTGATGTGGGAAGTAACAATAAAAAGATGATTATTGATTCATTTCCCCATAAGTTTAAAAGTGGGAAGAAGCAAGGCAAATATTGATAAAAAAGTGATGATAGATCCATCAATTTCAGAGATGGAAGGAAGTGGGAAGGTGTCATAACCACACTTTGACTAAGTCTCCTCAGCCTCACTCAGCCCTCAGCCAATCTCAGTCCAGCTCAATCACACTCTACTGCTGAATATCCTGAAGTATCCCCCTGCACATCCTGCAGCCTTTAGGCAATCTCCCAGGCATACCCTCCACCTCTCTATGGCTTGGTGCATCCTCATCTCTCCTTCAACTCTATCTGGCATGAGAAGTACATACAGTAAACCCATAGTAAATACTCCTGGCTGGACAACCCATACTCCAGTTCAGTACATGACCTTCCTGGACAGGCCCATTACTCAACCTGTCAATCTTCAACCTCCAACCCCATTGTTCCACATGTAATGCCATGGGCCTCCCATTCCAGCACCAGTCATCAAATCCTCAAGGCCTCCTCTCAGCTCTCACATATACTGACCTCTCTTCTCCTCTTGGACTAATTCCCCCAAGGAATTAGTATACTACTTCTTATTGGTTAGTCCCTCATCCAATAGGTGTCATCTCAACACAAGAAAGCCAACCAGACTACCACACTCATCTCACCTATCCCTCTGGTGTTACTCTTACAGGATTCCCTCACCACAATCCTTCAGAGCCTTACTCCTGGATTCTCCTCCTCATCACTGTCTTACTCTACATCTCTTCTTCACATGAAATAAATCTCTTTATCTCTATACTGAGTTCTGTGAGCAGTAGTGCCTGTGCCTTCAGCCCCTTGCACGCCAGGGGCTTTTGTGACATTATACTAATTCCTTCCCCTTGATTTATACCCACCTCTATATTCCAATCTACCCATTCCATCTATCCGCAACCATTCCATCTCCTGGGCAACACTACCTACTATATTTGTGGGCGTGCGTGGAATAGAGCTAAACACTGTGTGGCCTCCACTTTTCCAAAGGTACATCCTGCAAAATTTGTCTGTCTCAACCCCTCTCCTGGAATTGGCCCTTAATCAACACTTTGACTTTGACGCTTTGACTTTGACACTTTGACTTTGACGCTTTGACTTTGACACTTTGACTTTGACGCTTCAACTTTGACACTTTGACTTTGACACTTTAACTTTGACACTTTGACTTCAACACTTTGACTTTGACTCTTTGACTTTGACATTTTGACTTTGATACTTTGACTTCAACACTTCAACTTTGACACTTTGACTTTGACATTTCAACTTTGACCTTCGACTTCAACGGCACGTTGTACAAGTTCAAGACTTTTTTCTTGCGGCCAAATTCTCTCTCTCATCTTCTCTGGATACTCTCTTGGGTCACTCCCCTACGGCATACTTGGAAACCATGCCTCCTCGACGTGCACAACCTTCCATCACCACCAGTCCGCCTCTTACTAGGGCAGCCCAAGGACGTGGCGCTACCATAGAAATACAAGACCACAATCAATCTACTCCTCAAGCCCGTGGACGAGGAAGGACCTTTTCCAACCTCCCTGCACCAGCTTCCAACACCATGGACACTGGTATCCTTCCTCCAGCTCCTCCAAGAGCTTCTCTGTCCCCTGCTCCTCCTGTTTTCAGACCATTTATAAATCAAGTGATTGGTCAATATCCCCAAGCAGGTTATGGATTGGACTCCCCATTGTACAATCCCAGCCTAATTCCTCTCCCTGAGGATGTGGAAGAGGAGGAAGAAAGCGAGGACTCAGGTTTTGATTCAAGGATCCTTAGCAACCTTAACTCACCAACCTCTGGACCTCAGGAAGAAGCTTCTCAACCTTTTGCTTCCACTGCAACCCCAGATCCTCCAAGTCAACCTCCTCAACCTACAACGGTGGACCCTACTCTCCTAGCCTTACTTCAAACCATGACTTCAGCAGTGGCCAAACTCTGTCAACCCCCAATGACTAGTACTTACCACTCAGGAACCTTCAAAGCCCCATTGATGAACCCGCCAGTCACATTTGAAGGCAATTACCCTACCAAGCTCAGAACTTTCCTACAAGCTTGTGAACTCATCTTTGCAAACAACAAAGGGACCTTCCGTGTGGATCAAAGTAAATTTCTGTTTGCCGTCTCCTACCTCACTGGGAACGCAAACCGTTGGATTCAACCCTACTTGGCTCATCTCACCAATCAAGAGCCCTCATTCCTGCTCAACTCCTGGCAACACTTCACGGAAAAACTTCATACTCTCTTTGGCAATTTTCTAGAAATGGCCAAGGCAGAGAAGGAACTTGTGAATTTGAAGATGAAGGACTCTGGATATGCCTCAACCCACATCACGGAATTTTTCTCCCTTATGACAAAAGTCTCTGGATGGGGGGATAGAGCATTCTACTTCCACTTTTGCCAAAGCCTCCCTATCCAGCTTCTGGATCAATTAGCTGGCTATGATGGTTTTTAGACACACTTCAAGACCTTATGGATGTAGTGTTGGATTACAATACCAGGTACTACAAACAAGTCAAGGAGAAGTCTTCCCACTCAAGCCACCCTAAACAGCAAAATTCCTCTCAATCCCAAGCCCATTCTTCCCAGTCTGACAAGAGCAAAGGTAAGGCCAAGAAGAAAGACAAATCTGCAAAGAAACAATCCTCTCAAACCAAACCTACCTTGGACTTAGGTCCTGATGGCAAGCTCAAGGCTGAAGAAAAGGCAAGGAGGGAGAAGGAGCAACTATGTATGTATTGTGCAGGGAAGAACAGGACGGACAACTGTAAAAAGAAGCCTGTCTCCAACACCAACTCTTCCCCTACTCCCAAGCCAAAAAAAAATTAGGTGGTTTTCCTGCTGTACTCCAGGATTATCACCCTAATGACGTTAGGGTACAAAAGATACAAAAAGACTACTCTGACCAACTTTCCAAAGGCTTACATTTTATTCTTTTTCACCAGGACTTGAGTTATAGTGTTTTGATTGATTCAGGTGCTACTCAATCAGTAATGGCTAATACCATTGTTCTAAAGTTTTCATTGCAGCCCATACCTCTGGGAAAACCTATTCCTCTTTTCAATTTCAGTCCAAACGAGTCACCCTTTCAACTAATCTCCCACAAGGCAACTTGGGGGGTCTCTCTTCCTTCTTTTCCTAGCTTTGAATGGGAATTCCTCCTTGTTGACGCACCATTCTCAGAAGAACTCATCCTGGGAATTGACTTCCTTCACCACTGGAATCCTGAAGTACACTGGAGAATGGGGCTGATCACCCCAAGACACCAACCTGCTGAAAATCTTTCCTCCCAATCCGTTGAACTCAACATGGCCAACCTACCTACAACCGGTCCCTCTCCCACTCTGCCTCTGGCACTGCAGTCCATTGCACTCCCCTTCACTTCAGAACCCTTGCATCCTCAACACCCCATCCAATTTCCATTGAGTTCAATGATTTCTCATCTTGCTTGGATATTCACTGATCCCTTGACCATTCCTCTGGAGGAGGAACCTAGGGATTCATCCTTGCATATCATGCAATTGGTTACCTCTTCTAACATTTCTGTTACTCCCCATAAGAACACTTCAGCTGACTGGGACAAGTTTGACATTGACAAAGATCCTGAAGAAATAGAAACTGTGTTGAAAAAATTTCCTGCTGATTACCATTCTTTTCTAGATGTTTTCTCCAAGGTTAAAGCAGATCAACTCCCTCCTCACCGCGCTTACAATCAACACATCAAACTGGAAGGCCCACTCCCTCCAGTTGGGCCCATCTATTCCCTATCCCAAGGTGAAAAGGCAACCCTACAAGCCTACATAGCAGAGAATGTAGAGAAAGGTTTCATCCACTCCAGAACTTCAAGCACTGGAGCACCTGTCCTTTTTGTTAAAAAGAAGGATGGGAGTTTGCGGTTGTGTTTTGACTACCTCAAACTTAACGCTGTCACCAGGAAGAACCGTTACCCGCTTCCTCCAATGAGTTTCTTACTGACTGCCTTTTCAGGTTCTTCCATCTTCACCAAAATCAACCTCAGAGGCGCCTACAATCTATTGCGCATCAAGGAAGGAGATGAACACCTAACAGCATTCAGATCTCAGTTTGGAAGCTATGAATACCTGGTCATGCCTTTTGGGCTGACAAACGCTCCAGCTTCTTTCCAAAATCTTATAAATGACATCCTTGCTGATCTCCTCACAATTTATGTGGTGGTTTACCTTGACGATATCCTCATTTTCTCAAAAAACTTACAGGAACACATCCCTCATGTGTGTGAAGTACTGGCCAGGCTCAGGAAACAAAAGTTATATGCAAAAGCAACCAAATGCAACTTCCATGCACCCTCTGTGGACTATCTGGGCTATGTGGTCTCAGGGGATGGAATCTTTATGGACAACAACAAAGTCAAGACCATCCTTACCTGGCCTACTCCTACCAACAGAAAGGCTTTGCAATCTTTCCTTGGGTTTTCTAACTTCTATCGCAGGTTCATAAAGAACTACTCCAAACAGGTCTCCCACCTCACCTCTATTGCTGGAAACAGCTCCCCTTTCAACCTCACTCCTGAAGCCTTGCAACAATTTGAAAACATCAAGCAAGCCTTTACCCAAGCTCCAGTCCTTTGCCATTTTGATCACCTCCTGAGAACCTATGTTGAGACTGAAGCCAGTGACTATGCCCTGGGTGCAGTCCTGCACCAGGTTACTGCTGATAACACTAAACACCCTATTGCTTTTGACAGCAGGAAAATTTCCAGTGCTGAACTCAACTATGAAATCCATGACAAAGAGCTCCTTGCTATTGTTTTTGCCCTGAAGCAATGGAGGTCCTACCTCTTGAGCATTACTGACCCCTTTGAAGTGCTAACTGATCATTCCTCTTTGAAGTATTTTATGCCTTCCAAGGCCCTTACTAGAAGACAGGCCTGTTGGGCAGAATTCCTCTCTGAATTCAATTTTCTGATCACTTGCAGGCCTGGCAAACTTTCAACCATCCCAGATATCCTGTCACGTTGGGACAACGTGTATCCAGCGGGGGGGGGGGGGAACGCCACATTCTGAAAAGAATCCTGGGAATTTTCAACAGCTTCTGAAAAAAAATGAAGTTGAAACTTCCAAAATCTTATTCCTTTCTGCTAATAAAATTGAAAATCAACTGAGTGAATTGACCTCTGGTCAACAAGCTGACAAGTTATTTCAGGACATAATTAAAAAATTGAATAAGAATGAAGAAGTAACTGATTACTCCTTAGACCCCTTTAGTGGCTTACTCCTGTTTCAGGGTAAAGTGGTCATACCTAACCAAGCTAACCACCTTAAACAAAGAATAATCTATCAAAGACATGATTCTCCTCTTGCGGGTCACCCTGGCCAACAGAAGACTCTCAAACTCATCAAGAGATCTTTCTCCTGGAATGGAATGTCAAAGGATGTCAAGAACTATGTTTCAGCCTGCTACCTTTGCAACAGGAACAAGGCAAGGCAAGAAAAGAAACTAGGACTTCTCAAACCTCTTCCAATTCCTGATGGACCTTGGACCTCACTCTCCACGGACTTCATCTCTCAACTCCCTCTCTCCAATGGATTTGATTCTATCCTTGTTGTGGTGGACCATTTCTCTAAGATGGCCCTCTTCATTAAAACAACCAGTACACTGACTGCAGTAGAACTTGCTAACCTCTTCATCAGTCATGTCTTCTCCAAACATGGCCTACCTGCTGACATCATAAGTGACCAAGGCTCCCTATTTGTTTCTTCTTTCTGGAAAACACTTTGTGAAAAATTACAGATCCAAAGGAATCTGTCCACAGCCTACCATCCCAAAACAGATGGTTAAACTGAAAGATTCAACCAAGTACTAGAAAAATGTTGACATTTTCCTGCTCACTAGAGGAAGCCGCAACCTCCCTCCAGCTTGCTCCCGGTGCTGGATCTCCAAATCCAAAGCATTCATCCATCCTTTTCCTCCATCAATACTCAATCCTGATCCTCATCCGCACTCTGGCTCATCTCCTCCATCACCTTTCCTCAACCACGATAAAATCTCATCTGATTCGCCGCTTTCCCTCTTCAACTCAACCTGCCCCTCCTACAACTGCTCTCCTCAACAACATCCTAATCCCATCCAACCAAATCCTCATATCTCCCGCTATCTCCTTGATCCCCTAAACCTCAATGAATCAATCCGAATTCAATGTCATCAACATCATCATTGCTCCACAAATGCGAACACCTTTCTCAAAATAATTGAATTGATCAGATGTGAGATATTCACTCACAATTCTCATTGCTCCACAAACACATTCTCATCATCCCTTTCCATTGTTGTCATAGCGTCCCTCTCCATTCCTTTGCCTTGTGCTATTCCTTTGCTTTATTTCCTTGCTTTTCTCACTTCCAACATCCGTCTCAATATCAGAGAAAATAACCTGGGTAAGACCTTATTGTTGTCCTTCATTTGTAATCAATTTCTTTTGTTAATATGTTTATTTGCTTTACTTGTCAGTTTCCATTGGTCTTTGTAGGCAATCAAACATAAAGACATCCCTCAGCTTAACACGGTTAAAAGACAAACGTTCCAGAAACCAAAACAATCCAAATAACGTTTGACCAATAAAGGCCAATGGATTCCTCACAATCTCTGCTCAAGACTCTGACGGACTCTATTCCCACTCTCTCCGACTCTAATTTCTTGTTGCGGAGCTCTAAAATCATCACAATACTCTCTCTCAAAAAAGATCTCACACTGGCTCGACTCCTCTGAACCCAAGAAATGTTCCCCAGAAGTAAATCTTGAAATAGTAGGATAAATCCTTGCAAAACTGGACAATTGTACTTACATCAACTGCGTCAAGGACCACCTGCTAACTAATGGGATTGAGTTATGGAAATTGATCACTGAATATTAGGCCTCCTCTCAAACGGCCAATTGTTCCAGGGTCTTCTTTAATCTGCTCAATCTTCAGTTTGACCCAAAGAGAGTTGAAAAATTCATTAATGACACCCAATTGTGTTTGCTTCAAATTACTGAGATTGGAATCCAAATGGACAACAACATAGCTGCCTATCTACTGCTCTAAAAGTTTCCTCCCCCTCTCGAACATCTCAAAACAACTATCACCCACTCACTTGGAGAGGCCAAGATTGACGCCGATCTAGTCCTATGTCATCTCAATCAAGTCAAAAACAAGGTTATGGCCGGAACCTACGCCTCAGCTCTGATAACTAGGAACAAAGCCATGAAGTGTAGGTCAACCTGGCACAATCCTCAGGCCAACCACAACAGAAGCAAGTGTTGGTGGCTCTATCCTCATCTTCGACCCAACTACAGTAACTCTCCAAGTGGTCCCAATTCAGCAACTCCATCCAATGCTCCTTCAAATCCCCAAAAGTTGTCATCCGCCCACCTAGCCTACATGTTTTCATTGGACTTTTCACCTCTTCTCAGTTCCAATCAATTCCTTCTTGATTCTGGTGCATCAAATTGCATGTTTAATAACCCAAATTTCTTCCCTCATCTTCACCCCGACGGAACCAAGGTACAAACTGGAAACCCAAATGCTCCTATCTCCTCTCTCCGTAAAGGAAAAGCTCATCTCACAACTACCTCGGCCACTCTTCACCTTCAAAACTCCCTTTATGCTCCCAATTTCGCTGTAAACCTGGTGTCCCTAGGCCAACCCATTCAAAAAGGATGCTCCTTAAAGCTTTCATCTCCAAATCAGTTCGCCATTCTCTTCAATAATACGCAGATCATGTCCGGCATTATTGAAGAAAATCTATTCTTCATTAACAAAGGTTTCAATCTCCCTGCTCTTTCTTATTCTTTCATCTCCTTATCTACTATTCATAAACGCTTCTGCCATCCCCATCTTGAAAAAATCCGTCTCCTCTCAAAAGAGTTTCCCAACCTCAAGTACAATCTCCTCAATTGCATCTCCTGTGCAAAAGGAAAAATTCACCGACAACCCTTCCTGAATCATCTTCCTCCTAGCCAAGAATCATTCGAGCAGATTCATGCCAACGTCTGTGGTCCCATTCATCCACCGTCCCATTCTGGATGTTGATATTTTTTATTGCTCACCAATAACTGGTCAAAGTTCAAGACATGTGTGCCAATCAGACTCGAATCAGACGTACCAGACAAGGTGATGAAATTCATCAAGCTTCACGCCAATCAGAAAGGTCAAATGCTGAAGATCTTTCACTCCAAGAATGGCGGTGAATTCGTCAATCATTGTCTCTCAAGCTTCTTCTCAGAAAATGGAATCAAGCACTCAACCTCCAAAACCTATACTCCACAGCATAATTCCATTGCCGAGAGAGGAAACAGAAACATTCTTGAGGCTGCTAGGACAACAATGATTGATATGAACATTCCTTCTTTCCTATGGGATGAGATACTGGTCAGCTCCTGTCTAGTACTCAATCTTATTCCGTCTCTCAATTCCAAAGTCTCAGCCCACAAACTCTGGACCAGAACCTCTCCCAAACTACACCTCATTTGTGTTCTTGGATCCAAGGCCATTGTCCTCAATCAGACTCATGCTCTTGGAAAATTAGACAAAAAAGGTTTAGAGGGCATTCTAACCGGTTTTGGTTTAGACCTTAACTCCTATCAAATCTATTTTCCATCATTCAAGTCTATAGTTTGTTCCAAACATGTCAAAATCTTCAAAAATCTTTCCCTCTCTTCTTCTCTCTCTGAAAAATATCCCCATCCCGATTCCTGTTTTGATTCTCTTCTTACTGAAGATTCCCTTCTTCTTGACGCTCTAAACTCCAACTCATCCTCATCCAATCTCCCCAATCCTAATAACAATGCTCTACCTCCTACCACTGAATCCTCCTCCACTCAGAACTATCCTCTAAATAACTCCACCATTCCCAATCCTTCCCCTTCAACTCATTCTGACTCGCACTCTGAATCATCAAAATCCAACTCTGATGAAGACAACACAGTCGCCAAAAAATTGCTGGTCCCATCTGCACCTACGCTTTGTGATTGAAACTCCCTTCAAAGACCCCAGCAATATGGATTTATTGCTTGTTCTGTTCCTAAAAGCTATTACAAAGCAACCAATTGTGAAGAAAGTTCAAGCTGGATCAACTCCATGAAGTCTGAACTAAATGGCATCAAGATCATGAAAGTATGGGAAGGATGTCACTCACTTCCTGAAGGAAAGAACGCTCTAACAACAGTCTGGGTCTACAGAATCAAAGAAAATCCCAATTAATCCGGAATATCTTTCACATCACAATTGTGTGTTCAAGGATTCAAGCAAGTAGAGTTTCTTGATTATGGAAAAACATATGCCCCAATGGGCTCAATCATAAAACTGCAAGTATTACTCGTCTATGCACTGTTTCATAAGCTCACACTATGGAAGATGGAAATCAAGTCCGCCTTTCTCCACGCTCCACTTGACAAAGACATTTTCATCAAAACTCCCCTTGGATACAACTCCCCCTTTCCATACCTCAAGCTGAATAAAGCACTCTATGGACTCAAACAAGCACCCAAGAGCTGGCACAAGACGCTCAAGACCTGGTTACTCAGCGAGGGTTTCACCACATCCTGTGCCGACTCTTGTCTCTACATCAGCACATCCAGACAGCTCTATGTGTTTGTCTACGTCGACGACTTGCTAATTGTTGGAAACTCGGTTGAGTTTTGGAACAGTCTCAAAACTTTATTCAAGATCTTGCAAGATGGACCCCTAAGCAAGATCCTCGGAAATCAGTTAGTCAACACCAAAGACGGCTACGGACTACTCCAAAGCAACCACATCAACACCGCACTGAGTGAGCTTGGTCTCACCAAGTGCAAACCAATCAGCACTCCGTTCACCCCTAACATCAAACTCACTGGCGCCTCTGATGACAAACACAAAGCCTTCCTCAAGCTCGACATCAACTTTTGGTCATCCACTGTCTTTCTAAACTTTATCGCCAGCCAAACGCGACCTGATCTTTCCTACGCCATGTCTAACCTATCTCACTTCAACAACAGGCCTGGCATTTAACATTGGATTGAAGAAAAACATGCCTGGCGCTATCTCAACTCAACTAAAGAAATGGCCCTACATCTTCACAATCTGTCCTTTCAATACAACATAGAACTCTACAGTGAATCCGACGGCGGCAACGACCCTGAATCACAAAGAAGTCACACCAGTTACTTGATCTTACTCTATGGGTGCCCAGTTTCCTGGCATAGCAAACTTCAAGGCTCAGTCTCTCTGTCGTCCACCAAAGGAGAGCTCAAAGCTCTAGTCCTGGCCACTCAAGAAAAGATCTGGCTCTTGCAACTTCTTCACGAGATGAATCCCTCATCAAATCACACCTACTGCACCTTCATTGACAATAAAGCCCTAAACAACCTAGTAAATCAGGAATCTCACCATGGTGCACTGAAACATGTCAACACGCAAATCAAATGGTTGCGAGAACAGCGGGACAATCACTCTCTTATTACTCATTTCATCCCCTCCAATCAAATTTTAGCCAACTCCCTCACTAAAGAAGCCTTAAGATCTTCCGTTGCCAACCTCACTTCCACTGTCTTATCTCCTCACATCTGATCACGGCGGTGTGTTGACATTTGCCTGCTCACTAGAGGAAGCCGCGACCTCCCTCCAGCTTGCTCCCGGTGCTGGATCTCCAAATCCAAAGCATTCATCCATCCTTTTCCTCCATCACTACTCAATCCTGATCCTCATCCGCGCTCTGGCTCATCTCCTCCATCACCTTTCCTCAACCACGATAAACTCTCATCTGATTTGCTGCTTTCCCTCTTCAACTCAACCTGCCCCTCCTACAACTGCTCTCCTCAATGACATCCTACTCCCATCCAACCAAATCCTCATATCTCCCGCTATCTCCTTGATCCCCTCAACCTCAATGAATCAATCCAAATTCAATGTCATCAACATCATCATTGCTCCACAAATGCGAACACCTTTCTCAAAATAATTGAATTGATCAGATGTGAGATATTCACTCACAATTCTCATTGCTCCACAACCACATTCTCATCATCCCTTTCCATTGTTGTCACAGCGTCCCTCTCCATTCCTTTGCTTTATTTCCTTGCTTTTCTCACTTCCAACGTCCGTCTCAATATCAGAGAAAATAACCTGGGTAAGACCTTATTGTTTTCCTTCATTTGTAATCAATTTCTTTTGTCAATATGTTTATTTGCTTTACTTGTCAGTTTCCATTGGTCTTTGTAGGCAATCAAACATAAAGAAATCCCTCAGCTTAACAAACAGTACCTCAGAATGTATATCAGTTATCATCAGGACAACTGGGATACTTGGCTCCCTTTGGCAGAATTCTCTTATAACAACAGTGTCCATACTTCTACCCAGCAATCACCCTTCTTTACCCTTTATGGAAGCCACCCAAGTTTTGACTTCCTGCATGTGTTGGACAACCAACCCGCCAGTCACTACCTGGAACAAATTCAGAAGAACCAGATCCAACTAAAGAAAGAATTAAAAGAGTCTATGGATAAGTATAAGTACTATGCTGACCTTAATAGAAAAGACATTCCAAAGGGTATTGCTCCGGGGAATAAAGTTTGTTTATCTGCAAAGAATATCAATACCAACAGACCTTCCAAGAAGCTCTCTGAGCGTTGTTTGGGTCCTTTTCTCATTATCAAATGTATAGGATCTCATGCTTTCAAACTCCAACTCCCTGATCAATGGTCTTCCATCCACCCTGTCTTCCACGCTTCCCTTCTCAAACCCTACTCCTCAGACCCAGACTCTCCTAACCATCATACACCCCCAGAACCAGTCAAAATTGATAGCAAGGAAGAGTGGGAAGTTTCTCAAATCCTGGACTCCAAGATTAGACGTGGCAAACTCCTCTATTTAGTTGAATGGAAAGGTTATTTAGAAGAATCTGAAAGAACCTCATGGGAACCAGTAGCCAATCTCACCAACTGTTCAGCCCTTCTCCACGACTTCCACTCACTATATCCTTCCAAACCCAAACTCTCATAATTGCCACTCTGTTTCCCCAATCAACTCCATCCTTTTTCCTTTTGTTTTCTCCATAACTCACAAGTTCACTCCCACTCTCCCAAAACAATAAACCAAATCAAACCTATCTTCATTTCATCCATCTGCATAAAGAAAATTAAAAGAAAACCTAACAAAATTTCTATCTACCACTCCCTTTCAATCTTATCAATCAAATCAGTAATTTTAGCTACCCAAACACTAGCCAATTTGATCTTCCTTTCCTCATATTCCTCCTTATCTTTAGCAGTAGCTCCCAACTCATATGTTACACCAGAAAAAGATAAAAAATCCTCTAGCTCTTCCAACACTTCCTTTTTTGCCTCATTCTTTTCCTGCTTCTTCTCCACTCCTTCCCCATTATTCAAACTCCAGCCAAAAATAGCATTGCTCCTGGAATCCTTTGAAAACCTCCTAAGACGCCTTTCAATCTCCTTAAAGTCCCCCACTGGATCATCTTCAATAGCATCCATGGGTCCAACTACCTTCCCTCCAGAGCAAGCATAAAAACCAATATCCTCCTGGGTCACCTTCCTATATCCATCTATCACCCCATCCTCAGCAAGTAACCTCCCAACCAACTCTCCAACAGACTGAGGGCCAGGGGAAGAATCCTCCAATTCTATAACTTCCTTACCCTTCCCCTTGTCCTGCTCCACTCCACCTCCTTCTCGCTCCATGCTTTCTGTTTCCTCTTCTTCTTCTTCCTCTCCTTCTCCTTCTTCCTCTCCTTCTTCCTCTTCTTCTTCTTCTTCTTCTTCTTCTTCATCATTTTCAGGCTCCCCAGGAGCATCTTCATCCTTGTCCTCCTCTCGCCCTGCTTTGACACCCTCTTCAACTTCAACTTTGACAGAGACAGCGGTGGCGTTCCCGGCAGGCGGCTCTCTGGTGATTCAAACCACCTTTGAACTTTGAGCTTTGACGTCTCTTCAACGCTTCGACGCCTCTTCAATCTCCTCTCTGCTACTTCAACCGTGCTTTGATTGGATCACCACAGCTTTGACCGTCCTTCTACGTGGCTTCATCACCTTGACCACATCGCGTCAAACTTTGACAGGTTTGACCCCGGCTGCTTTGATCTTTGATCTTCAAACTTTGATGGCACCAACCTTTGACGGCTGAGCTTTGACAGGTTAAACCTTTGATTGTCTAACTTTGACTGATTTGATTCAACCTTTTCGAACTTTGACCGGTTCAACAGCTTTTCGGCTTGCTTTGATCGCTTTGATGTTGGTTTGATTGGCTTTGACCGGGTCGGCCTGGCTTCAACGGAGGTTCAATTGGCCCCCTACGCCCTTGGAGTCCGAAATCAAACTAATGGAAGATGAGTTAGGGGTCCCCCAACGCACGTCCATCGCGTTCGAACTGGCCGCTGCCTTCTTTGACGTACCATCCAACGCCAGTTTCCCCTTCCTCCTCAACTCTGTTTGACGTTTCTCCATTCTCTTCACCTTCTCCTTCAGCGCCTCAACTATAGTTATGACCATGGGCTGGAGTCAGCCTGTCTGAACAACCTAAACCCAAAGAAACACTCACCGTCCAAAGCCCCTACCCTGCTCTCCACGCCTAGTGACACGCTCGAATCGTCCGGCGCCTCCTTCACTTCAAACTTGGGAGAAGACTCATCCCTCACCCAAACAACGGGTCCTAGAACCTTCCTTCCGGCATCGTGGACTCCAGAACAGGGCCTTTTGTAGCGTCAACAATACTTCCACTTCCCAGACTTGGGAGTTATGCTGGTGATGCAAACCTTGTTTGTCTTGGCGCACCTGAAACATGAAGGGAAGTACTGGTTGACAGGGTAATAGCCGTTGGTAACTTTCATACTGAATGAGGGGGTGGATGATCTATTTTAAGATGAAAGCAATGGACAGGAACCAGTTAATGATGGTGATGGATATGGTGAAGGGAAAGACATCATGGGCATGGTGAAGATCTCAACCTGACTCTCACCTCTTTTTATGGGTATCAGGAGCTACCCCTTTGTCTTCTGGGGGGTACTGTCATAACCACACTTTGACTAAGTCTCCTCAGCCTCACTCAGCCCTCAGCCAATCTCAGTCCAGCTCAATCACACTCTACTGCTGAATATCCTGAAGTATCCCCCTGCACATCCTGCAGCCTTTAGGCAATCTCCCAGGCATACCCTCCACCTCTCTATGGTTTGGTGCATCCTCATCTCTCCTTCAACTCTATCTGGCATGAGAAGTAAATACAGTAAACCCATAGTACATACTCCTGGCTGGACAACCCATACTCCAGTTCAGTACATGACCTTCCTGGACAGGCCCATTACTCAACCTGTCAATCTGCAACCTCCAACCCCATTGGTCCACATGTAATGCCATGGGACTCCCAGTCCAGCACCAGTCATCCATTCCTCAAGGCCTCCTCTCAGCTCTCACATATACTGGCCTCTCTTCTCCTCTTGGAATAATTCCCCCAAGGAATTAGTATACTACTGCTTATTGGTTAGTCCCTCATCCAATAGGTGTCATCTCAACACAAGAAAGCCAACCAGCCTACCATACTCATCTCACCTATCCCTCTGGTGTTACTCTTGCAGGATTCCCTCACCACAATCCTTCAGAGCCTTACTCCTGGATTCTCCTCCTCATCACTGTCTTACTCTACATCTCTTCTTCACATGAAATAAATCTCTTTATCTCTATCCTGAGTTCTGTGAGCAGTAGTGCCTGTGCCTTCAGCCCCTTGCACGCCAGGGGCTGTTGTGACAGAAGGAAGGTGCTTAAATTTTTTAGGAAAAAAGGCAGATTCTTTGATTACCTTCATGTACTTAATTTTAACAAAATCATTTTTTTTCTTGTAACTCTGAAACCTCTTATGTGAAATGAGTGTTGTTTTTGAATTTATTATAGCATGTTTGAAACTCAGGTATTTTTTTGAAAACTAAAATTAAAAAAATGGCATGTTTTATAAAGGTGATACACCCTAATGGAATATTTTTGGTGGCATAAAAATAATTTTTTACCAGAAATTATTAAAAATAGGAAAAGATGCATATACCTGTTTCATGGAGGGAATGTTATATTTTGAAATGTTTCAACAAAAAATCATTTATTGCCATGATAATAATCATGAAATAAAAATTTATTTCATTAAGTTATAATTAATATCTTTGATGGAACGCAAATACCTTTTTACAAAGCATAAAAAGCATAAAAAACCCCACATTTACATATTAGATGGGACGGGTTCAAATATGACCAAAATTTCAAAATGAAATCCCTCAAGTGCAAGGATAATAGGGCGTATCAGAGTTAGCCAACCCGCCATTAGAAACCCGCCATTTTTTTTAAAAAACCACAATTTTGAATGGCGGGTTTCTGAAATACACATACCCCCTGACTGGTGTATTTCAAAATGGCGGGTTTCATGATAATGCCAGATTTCAAACACCAAAAACGCCATTAAAACTGACATTTATGCATCATCATCAATCAAACATCCATCACATCCAAAACACCCATCCATGTCAGAAAATCCAGACCAATCCCATCTCCATCACATCACACACCTCATCTCCATTGCTTCACATCTGTATTGCTTCACATCTCTATTGCTTCACATCTCCATCTTCAAACAAATCACATCATCATCTCATCAAACCACATCAAATTACCAACTTCCTCATCATGTCCCATCAAACTTCACGGTAGCAATTTGAAAATGAAAAAAAGCTGACTGAAATTTTATTAGAAAATTAACTTTTATTAGTATTTTACTGCCATTCAGATTCCAATTTGGAATTACCTTGGTTGGCTTTGAATGCTCTATTAAAAAGCAATACATGGTCCCAAGGAGACAAAATTTCCACAACCCTATGTATGAAAGGCAAAAGCTTCATCTCCTCCCCAACTTGAGCTTCCACAAACTTTTCCAACCTCTATTGCCTTCATTCATAAAAATTTTGAAGATGATTGAAGACCACCACATCTTCCAGAAAAATTCTTGGAATACTCAATGCAATCAATCTATCCAACTGGCTGTTTCTCTTTTTAGATTGGGATCAAATGGAAATGGGGCAGCAATTCATCAATGAGAAAATCTATTCTCAGTTGGTTATGGAACCATTGACTCATACACCAAAAGAGTCATGATTGCTATCCTATCCTTTTGTCTCTCAGTCCTTTCTTGGCCAACAAAAGAAGAAAGCAAGGAGATATCTCAATTAATGGAGACTGAAGGCTTTCCTAGTTGCATTGGGTTGGTTTATGGAACCACCATCCCCTTGATTCAAAAACCCAGGCCAGATGGCAACCACTATTTTGATTGGAAAAAAAGGCAATTGATTCATTTACTTTCCAAAGCCTTTGATAATACACTGACCAAATTTGTTTTACTGGTTTTCCTAGATACTCTGTGGAACTAAAATTGTTTGTGATAACAAAAAAAAGCTCATATCCCTCCATGCTGGCCTTCCAGGTTTTTTTCATGATTCATATTTTCTCAATTGGATGCGGAATGCCCAACAACCACAGAACTAATTTCACCAAGATCAATAACTTCTGGCCAATTTGGATTATTCTAGTGGGAAATATGTGGTTCCAGCATACCACAATGTTTTGTCCAACAATCAAGGAAAAACCAATTTCAACTATCATCTTGCCCAACCACAAGTTTGGATTGAGCATGCCATAGGATTCCCAAAAGGAAGATGGGCCAGCTTAAGGGAAATTCAAAAACAGCTTCAAAACTCCAAAGGCATGAATTTTCTCATCAACTGGATTATCACTTGTGTAATCCTTCACAATCCTTTGGCTGACATCAAAGATGAATGGGATGAAATATTTGAAGAGGATATTCCTGATCTTCCTCAAGTCATCCCTGTCTCATCTTTTCCCTCATCTTCTTATATCAGAGAACAGATTCTTCCTCTCACCCCTTCTCACTTTGATAAGTAATGTTTGATTTTGAATCAGGTAAAAAATCCCTTCACCAATTTTTTTTGGTTTTGGTTGTTCACCTAAAATTCCTAGGATGATTTTTTTTTCATTTGGTGGGGTGGACTTAGGCAAAAAAGACTCAAAACTTCCAAAAACCCAACCACCGGGCAGTACACTCCTTCCTCCTCCTCACCCATCACCTCCACCTCACCCACCAAATCCCCTGCTCCTTTGGTTGGAACCCCTGGTAAGCTTCCCCCTCTCCCCCTCATCCTCCCCATCATCCCATACTCATCCTGTGATTCATCAGATGCTCATCCTTTGATTCATCCACCTCCATCCCCCTTCAGGTCACCCCACCCACTTTTTTGATTGCCCAGGTAATCTACCCCCTCCCTCCTCCTCATTCCCCTTTTTCCTCCCTATCCCCCCCCCCTCACTCCCTCCCCCTCACTCATCAACACCCCCCCTCTCCCCCCTCCCTTGGTCTCCCTCCCATCTAACTTGGCTTGCCTCCTCTCTCTTGCTTGCTTGGCTCACCGCCCCCTTCTCCCCTTGGCTCCTCCTTGCTTGGCTTTCCCCCCCCTTGTTCCTCCTCACTTGGCTCTCCCTTGGCTTGCCAGCCCCCCCTTGCTCCTCCTTGCTTGGCTTGCCGCCCCCCCTTTCTCCTCCTTGCCAGGCCCCCCCCTTGCTCCACCTTGCTCCAGTCTTGCAAGCCCCTCCCCCTCTTGCTCTGCCCTCAGCTTGCTGCCCCCCCTGGCTCCTTGTTGCCTCCCCTGCCTTGCCCCCCCTTGCTCCAGCCTTGGCTTTCCGCCCCCCCTGGCTCCTCCTCACCGGCCCCCCCTTGGCCCCCCTTGGTCTCCCTAGGCTTTCCGGCCATACAACCCACCTCATTCTCATCTGCCGCCCCCCTTGATCCCCCGCAAGCCACCGCCCTCCCTTGCCTTGCCACCAGGCTCCATCCCCCCTGGCCCACCTAGCCCGGCCCAAAGCCCAACCCAATTTGCATGCACCCAGGTAATTTTTGTTTTGGTAATAAGCCCGGCCAAATTACCTCATGCCTACGCCCAGTAATTTTATTTTTTCCTTTTGATGATCACGTGACTGACATGTTTTTTTTTTTTTTTTTTTTTGTAACCCTTCTTTGACCCATTTTCCTTCAATGCCATCCCTTCTCCCACCATACTCACAATGTTATACTACAAATTAAATCCCTTCTTGATCCTCACTCCAAGCAGAGAATTTTCCTGGGAGGGAACAAGATGGAAGGAGATGAGCTGAAAAACATAAAGAGATCTGGCAAGCAGAGGGCTTTGAAGCAAAAGGGGGATCAAATGAGGGAATCAGAAATCTCTTTGGAACTTTCAGAAGGGGGGCATCCATGAAAAGGTTTTATGGTCAGGACAGAAACTAAAACCTCTGGATCTGTATCCTTCCATCACTGCCAAAAAGAAAAAGAACAATCAAAAACCCTCACCAACTGAGTTCAACCATGCCAAGCATAAAATCAAGCAATTCCATTTCTTCAGCCATGGAAAAGCAATTGTTCTCAATAAATCTGATCAAAATGGTATTTTTGCAATAATTGAATTTTTACTGTTGGAGAAACTTTCTGACCAAGACAAGAAGGACATAAACTTTGTGACAAATTTCCTTCACCAGTCAAAAAGATTTTTCAACACTGTTGGTCACTCAAGATCTTGGGGTGAAAAAATGTGGTCTATTGGATGGAAAAAATTGATGGACCCCTTTGAGTTACTTGGACGCTATTTGAAGAAATCATCTATTCAATCTTCCCCTCAAGAGTATGCTTTTGTCAATCTTAAGGCAAACAAAGTTCCTCAAATTTTAGGACAAATGTTTTTCAATTTGGCCAGACTTAACTTTGAATCAAAAAGTGAAATAATGAAGGACAACTCCATCCACTCCTTCTCATCACTCAAATCTGGTTCTTGGCCTACTCCCTTTGACTGCTCTCCGCATGTCACTTTCACATCCCAATCTTTCATACAACTCACCTCACATTGACAAAGGTGAAATATCCAAGTATTCCTTTTTACTTGCAGTTCCAACCAAGAAATCAAATGGACAACTGATTGAAACTAAAGATGAATATGAAGTATCAGAGGGCCAATTTGTTTTTCCTGAACTTGGATTTGGAATTGGTTTCAAGCAAAAAGGTATAGTGAAAATGGCTTGGGAAGCCAATGAGTACAAGCACTGTACTTTTCCTGCTTTAGAGACTGCCACTCATACAAGAATGGAAATCTAAATGCAAAAAAAAAACAACTCAAAACACTTGCAGGGACTTGGGAAGTGGGACAATATGCTCCAGGAAAAAAATATAAATAAAAGGAAAAAAAAATTGTAAGCCTCCTGGATGCCAATATCCTTGCTATCCTTTAGCTACCAGAGGTGATATAATAAATAATAAATAAATTATTCAATAAATGCAGCAAAAATCCGCAAAATATTTTGATAAAGCTTATTGCAAGGTTGATTGGTTTGGATTTGGTTTAATGTTAAAAATCAATATTAATAAATTGATAATTAAATAAATTATCAGAGAGGCCACAATTACATTGGGGATTTCTAACACCTCTCTTCAAGGAATTCAGTATGAAAACACGTAGGCCTGGTTACTTTGGAACCTTTAATTTATATTGTTAAAGGATATATTTCCCAAAGATAATATGTATATAAAATACATGGTGGAGTGGCAGGGCTTTGTAACCAAGCTGCCACGACAGAGAAAGGATAATAAGACTCACTGGTATATTATTCAATCCTTTGGGTACCTGTTTGGGACATGCACTGATGGGTTAAACCTGTTTACTGGGGTTATAAGGTTGTTCAGCAGTTTAAATTGATAAAAAGGGTTGGGGATGGATATTATTAATCAGACTAAAGCCATAAATCACTTCCTTAACTCTTATAAGTACTTGATTACCTTTGCACGGTGTTTGGATGTAAATATAACTGTGTCTCTGGGTATCAATATCCTCAAAAGAGCTCTTTATTTATAGCTTTTTGAGTCCCAATATTGTCCTTCTGAGGGGTACAGGGGCTCAAAGAGATGGACACTGAGGCTAGAAGGGTAAAACGTGGTAGCCTGTCACGTGTTCATGGTGCTGTAGCATGGGGAGCATCTAATTCCACAGGGTATAGGAATCATTCTTCTTTATAATTGATGTTTGGACGTGTGAATAACATTAATCTGTCAATTGTATTAATTATTTAATTAATTATCATTAGTAAATGTTCCCAGTAAGTTAATAATTATTTTAATAGACATTCCTACGGACATTCTAATGTCAGGTGAGTTCTCATTATTTATTAAATAATTGGAGTAAATTCATGATATTGATTTTACTCCTTATTTTCAAATTTAAGTTTATTTACTAACATAATTACTTAAAAATATAAGTCATGGGTATTCATGTAATATTTTTACATCATAAGTTTTTTTAGTATTTCACAAAAATATTTATTTCTAGAAATTCTCATAATAGTATATTAAAGTATTTCAATTTATTTTTTAGAAGTAGTCATTATCTTATTTTCGACATTTTTGGTACTTTGAATTATATTTAAGAAAAGTAAGTATAAAGGTTATTTAGGTATTTTTATATAAGTTTATGAATTTTTAGACTATCTAATTTCCACAGGAACATTTATTAAATATGTAGAATGTTCCTGTGTAGGTTGTAGCATTTTTACGCGGTACCTAGGTTTCTCAGGCTTCCTGTCACTTTTTCAACCTGTAGTCCTGCTGCTGCTACTATTCAGAGGCCCGGGGCTGCGTACACAGCTTTGACAGGGTGACAGTGCTGTAGCTCAGCCGCGCGGGGGTGTATTGGCTGCGGCGGCTGTGTGCGGGAATTGTGACAGAACACATTTCCCTCTGTAACTCCTAAAATATACACAACACCTCAATTCTGACTGAGTTTTAGGTGTAAAACCTATACATGACAATAAAGTTAAATATTTAAATGGCCAAACAGTGCAATAATGGTGCCGTGGTATTTTGGTCTTTCTTTTATTAATTATTCAAAATTATAAGGAGTTGGATTTCAAGGGTGGGGTCAATAAGTGACCCTACCTAATTTTGGGTGGAGATTCCATTTCTGCAATAATATTCATGGTTTTACTACTCCTTCTTAGGTTAATTTTAATACTATTATTTTTGTTTTATTTTTGTTACTTTTGAAGCTTGCTCTGCAATAGTAGCAAGCTGAAATCTTTATTGGTGGGGTCAAAAATAGTCTTAAGCGTTTTTGTGATCAAAAATGATAATTGTTTTCTTTTTGAGTTTTTCATCACAGCAAATATATTTAAAGTCCTAGCATTAGAGTCATCTGGTATCATTCATCTACTGTTCTACTTCTACAAATGTATGCTGCAGCCATTGACCACTTATCCTTTTTTTCTGTTTCCAGTTGTTCCCTCTCCATTTCCAGTTGTGCTTGCTGTTGATACTTCTCCTTTTCCTCTTTTTGAAATTCAAGCTCAGCCTGGTTCAACTTACACTCAGCATCCCATTTTTGTTGATTAGACAAAATCTCAGATTTCTTCTTTTGAAAATCAATAGCCAGTTGACTCTCCCAATTCTCCTTTTCAAACTTAATTTTTCAGATTCAATTTGCAATTTCACTGTTTTTCAGAGGGTAATAAGAATGAGCTTGATTTTGAAATCAAGGAGAATCCAATGGGCTTACTTTAATGTTGCTTCTCCATGATCTTCTCAAAGCCCAAAAAATTTAAAGTGTTTCTCCTCTTTTGAATGGTATTGGGTTTGATGTTGATGGAATTGGAAGACTTTTGCTTTCCCTTTGAAGAGGTGGTTTGTGTGCAAACATCATTACTCTCATTTGAAGGGGTTTTGGGAAGCCCCATTGGCTTGAGTTTTTGGCCATTCAGGAAAGGATGAGCCTCTTTCTTTGGAATCTAAATCAGTCAGGATCAACCAGACAGAAGAGAAAAGAACTTGGTTCCTTACTTGAGCAGATGTTGATGGCAATGGTGATAGGGGAATGAAATCCTCCTTATTGGCCAAGTTCTCCAGTTCTTCCACCCCAGGAAGAGAGCAAATGAAAGAATTAAGTGAGGGGTCCAAGGTTTGGTTTGACTCATCAATTGATTTGGAATTAGACGTGATTGGAGCTGATTATGTTTGGATATCCTCCTTGGAATTGGATGGGGGCCACTCAAATTCAAATCTTTCATCAAGTTCCTCTTTGCCAGGATGAGCTTCCCCAGCCAAGTCCTTGGCATCAACTGAATCAGATTTTTGGGAATCAAAAGCAGCTATAGGGGTGAAGTTGGCCTTCTTTCCAAAGATTTACTCCATTTAAATATAAAAAGGGAAAATGGAGTCCAACTGATCAACCACCAAGTTGATTCCCTTGGCTTTGTTGGAGTTGGTGATACCAAAGCTATTGGAGATTGACATGGAGTGAGCCTTTTTGTACTTGGCTTGATAATTCTTGAATTGTTCATCTGTTTGGATGACAGATCGAGCCTACCTTTTGTTTTATTCTTGAGTTAATTGGCCATCAGGAAATAAACATTTACCTTAGAGGATGGAGGTTGGCCAACGCATGGTTCATTGTTGGATCCAAAGCAAGCATTATAGTTGAACAGAATTTTGAGCCAGTTTACCAGGATGATGTGATCAGCTCTCTTGAGCTCAGTTGAGCCTTTGGAAGCTGATGGTGCAGGATTTTTGGATTTTGAGTTACTGGGGGATGTTTTCTTTGGTCCATTGCATTGTTTAGTGGACTTGCAGGGGTGGGGGGCCATTATGAGAGTGATGAAGCAAAGAGGATAGCAAGAGATGAGAGTGATGAAGTGAAAAGAGTGATAAAGCAATGAGAGTTAGGATGTGATGAAATCAAAAAGTCAATGAGGGTGAGGGAGTGATGAGGATAGTGATGCAATGAGAGTTAGATGGATGTGATTAAATTGATAAAGGTATGAGAGTGATGAAGTGATTAGTATGTTGATGCAATGAGATTTAGCTTGATTTGATGAAAGCAATAAAGTGATGAGAGTGATGAAGTGATGAGGATAGTGATGAAGAGATGAAGATCAATGAATCAAAATTTGTTCCAATGAGGTTTTAGGTAGAATTTTTTTGAGGTTGGAGGTGGAAACCAGGGGTGTATGAAGTGGACAGGTGGTGGAAGCCTTTATATACTTTACTTGAAAAAACCCACTTCTTTTCAGGTAACTCTGACATGTCTCACGTGAAATAGGTGGGTATTTTGATTTTTAATGGCGGGTTTGCTTAACTCTGATACACCCTAATTAAAGGAATATAAGATATTGATTTCTTTGAATAAAAATTTATATTTCTAGTGCCATTTAAACACCATTTCCTCAAAAAAGAAAAATTATCCAAAAATTTTATATAAACCTATGCATTAAGGATGATAATAATATGTGGAAATTTGTGAATTAAAATTCATCAAGTAAAACAATTATAAAGAAAATATTGAAAATTAATTTCTTGTAATGAAATTTAGTATTTCTGATAGAATTTCAGATGAATTTTCACCAAATTTAAAAACAAAAATCAAGCATTCTGAATTCAACCATTTCCAGATAGGAATTCAACTATTTTAAAAAATTACAATGATTTGTTTGCCAAGTATGAGAAAAATAAGAAAAATTGACCTCTTTCCAGTAAGATACATTAGTCTTGGATATGTGTTATTGTTATTTCTGTAATTTATTGAATTTATTTGGTAATTTTAAATGAAATTATAATGCCTGATTGGATAGGTTCATTTGACCTTTCTTCACCTTTTTTTTATATTTTTTAAAAAGGTATTGAAATGCCATCAGAAATATTAATTTTTATTCAAAGAAATCAATGTTTCATTTTCTTTCCTTATTATTTTTCTACTCAATATTTCTTTTTGGCATATTCCAAAATATGTAGTTTTTTTTATAAAGTGATGTAAATTGAAATATAAATATAAATGCTCCTCAAAAGAAATCTATTTCCAAAATTGATTATTTAAATTTTTTCACTTGATGAATTTATTGTGCAAATATTGTAACATATTTGAATTCTCCTCTTGAAATATCCTCATTTATATTTTTTTTAATTTTCATATATTTTTATTTTGAAAAAATTCATGTACATTCCAGAAAAAATCCTGAATTTTCTTGAAAGAAATCTGTTTTTCACATTTTTTATAATTATTTGTGTACTTGATGATATTTTTGTTGAAATAGTTCAAAATATTTGAGTTCTCTAAATCAAGCGGAATATTGAGCATTTTTCTAAGTTTTTTCATGCATCACTTTGTGTAAATAACATGAATTTTTTACATTTTTCTTGTTTTTCTCATATTGCATGAAGTTATTTTTTCAAATCTTACATTGTATTTCCATTCCTTTCAAAAAGGTGATCTTTATTTATTTTTTCCAAGTCACATTAACTGCAGGGATGTACACATTTGAATTGTCAAAAAGCTTCTGCCCCAGATAGGCCTGATAGGGATTGTGGGGGATATATTATAGCCCCCAAGGCTTCAATTAGTTTATATAGGCCTCCATAGGCACATACCATCCTCAAAAGTCATTTTTTACCACCAAAAGTTCCCCTTTGAATATTTAAAAGGTTTTTTTCTCACCCCAGGGCGACCCCTGAGCCATCAAAGGCAAAGAAACACCCTCAATTTTGTTGTTTTCCCACCTCAGGCATCCTTTTGAACCTAAAAAAGGCATGCAAAACCTTAAATTTCTTGAATTGCTCCTTTTTTATCTTTGAAAAACATTTTAGTTTTGGAAAAGAATCCAAGTTTTAAAAACCCTGCTAGAGTTTGAAAGTATTCCACAGGCATGAATTCAAAAAAAGAATGCTTTATTCATGCCTTTTGTTGAAAAAAGGCATGAATTTAGAAAGAAAATTACTAAAATGGCACCTTCTTCAAAAAAGGCATGGAGTGATTGAATTCAAAGGCTCTATTTAGCCTTGTCTATCATAAAAATTTAACTTCAAATAAAAATAATTATAAAAAGCATTTAATAAGTAGTAAATATTAAATTATTATTTCAGAAATCAATTTTTGGTTTCAAATTAGGTATGAGCATCCACTGGCACCACTATCCATTTCCCACTTCCTCATGGATTTGGTTAATTTGAGAGGTTAATCACTCTCATTGATTTTATCCTTTGTTATTAAAATCATTGGAATAAACCTGGTCAAAAAGACCCAGAGCTGAGTCCATTTTTTTGACTTTGAAAAAACTCACTATTTTTCCCATCTCCAGAGGCATCCAACAGGTTTCATAACAAACTCAAAGCTCTGCAGGTGGCAGATATTTTTCAAACCAAACTGAATTAGTCTAAAGGGACACACTGTGCACATTTTTAAATGATTCTCAACCACCTGTTCATGAGATACAAGCCTTGAAATATTCCTATACACAAAAAAACCTGAAAATATTGCATCTATCACCTGACAGGCATTTTTAACCATTATTTGGTGGAAAAATGCACAAATTATCTTCTGAAGGGTCTAGAGCCCCACCAACCATGTAAAAACAGTAAGAATTCCATTCCCAATCTGGAAAAAAAATTATTTGATTTGTCACAGATACAAAAATGGGTCAGACTGATTCCTATGGGCAGTTCACCAGGGATTAGGACCCATGAAGATCTCAAGAATTCTTATGTGTCTATTTATTTTTGAAAAATTCCACCTTGAATCAGTTGATTCTTTCCTTTATTTCAGAATTCAATCTTAAATGTTTGACTGAGCTGTCACACGCCTGGATCCTGCAACAAACTGCAAGGTAATACCTTCAGCAAAAGGCTACCAGACTGGCTGAAAAACCAGTCCATTTGCATGTTTTATGGTGTCACATACCACCATTTGACATTAATTTAAATTTATTGATACATATATTTCTTGCATTCAAATTCAAATAAAACCCCAGGCCAGGAAAAGGAATCCTATTTCAAGAACTACTGATTTTCATTATTTTTTTGACAATTTGAAATTTGAGTCATTGAATTCTCAACATTGGCAATTTTGGTCCAAAATAGTGTGGTACAGCATCAAATTCCTTCTAACATGACAATTTTATTTACATAAAAGAAACTCCTACTTTCCCTGACAATGAAGAAAGGGTTTTCCACAAAAAAACACAAATAAAATTTCATTCAGATTCTGTATTCATCCCTTTAGCAGTAGGATGTGCTGTTACTCCCATCATTTAGCTGAGTATACCTTCAAATCAGAAGAAGGAAAAAAGGGTATAACCAAAGGTAATTTTTAAATCAATTAAAGCATACATAATATGCTAATTAGGGCAAATCAAAGTTAAGCAAACCCGCCATTTTTCATGGCGGGTTTCAGCCCAAATCTGCAAATTCAAACCTGCCGTTAAAAATCAAAAAAACCCACTTGTTTCACATCAGGTGTGTCAAAGTTAACATGAACTAAGTGTTTTTTTGAAGTAAATTCTATAAATGCTTTCACCAGCTCAACCACGCTTCATTCCAAATTATCACCCCTGGTTTCAACCTCTGACCTCATCCAAAAAATTATAACTCCAAACTCATTGGAAAAATTTGATTTTCATGGCTCTCATCACTTCATAACTTTCTTGCTTCTTGCTTCATCACTCTTATCCCCTCATCACTTAATAACTCTCACCTTGCTTCATGAATCTCATCACTTTATTACTTTCATCAAATCCATCCTCTTATTGCTTCATTGCTTCATCCCTTCATCATTTCATTCCCCCTTTCATCACATCCTAACTCCCATTGCTTCATTGCTTCATCACTTCATTGCTCCATCACTTCATTGCTTCATCCCTTCATCCCTCTTACCATTTTCAAATGGCCCCTCAGAGAACCTCCCCCTGCAAGTGCACTCAACCAAAGAAAACATCCCCCAGGAACTCAACATACAACAATCCCCCCCCTCATCAGCTTCCAAAGGCTGAAGTCAGCTCAAGAGAGCTGATCACATCATACTGGTAAACTGGCTCAAAATTCCCTCCAACTATGACACTTGCTTTGGATCCAACAATGAAGCACAAGTTTTCCAAAATCCATACTCTAATTTTAATGGTTATCTCCCGATGGCCAATGAACTAAAGAATAAAAAAAAAACAGGCTGGATCTTTCATTCAAACAGATGAGGAAGCAATTCAAGAACTATCACAAAATTTTCCCTTTAGCAAATGCTGCAAAGCCCAATTCTTTCCCTTTCTCTGTTTGTTTCCCAAATCATCTCCTCCCATCCACATGCTACAATTGGGGTGAGGATCAAGAAGGGATTCAATTCATTGTATAACATTTTGAGAGTTGCAAGCCCTCCTCCCATCTTGTTCCCTCCCATGCAATTACTTTGCTTGTGGTGAGGGTCAAGAATGGATTCAATTCATTGTATGAAAATTTGAGGCTTGAAAGCCCAATTTTTTGCACATCTCTGTATGTTTGTCAAATTGTTTCCTCTGATCTTGTTCCCTCCCATCCAAATGCTTCAATTGGGGTGAAGATCAAGAAAGGATTCAATTCATTGGTAAAACTTTTAGCATCTCTTTATTTTTTTCAAATTTTTTCCTAAAATCTTGTTCCCTCCCATCCAAATAATTCAATTGGGGTGAGGATCAAGAAAGGATTCAATTCATTGGTAACACTTTGAGCATCTTTTTATGTTTTTCAAATCATTTCCTTCAATATTGTTCCCTCCCATCCAAATACTTCAATTGGGGTGATGATCAAGAAAGGATTCAATTCATTGGTAACACTTTGAGGGTGGTGGGTGTGTAAGAATCCAAATTTTGTTGCACACCATGGGATTTGAGCCCATGACCTCAACATTCATGAGTGATGCTTTAACCTCTAAGCTAAGTGTGCCCTTGCCAGATGGACCATTTTGCCTGTCAACTTACTTATCAAAAAGCTTATTTTTAATCATCATGACCCAGTTCAAAATCAATATCCTCTTGGATACTTATAGACTTATCATTCCTCACTCAAGACCAATCCAAGACTATTCCTTGAGTCTGACCTCCACAATCCTTGTTAAAATTTGGGTCCTACTCTGATCCAAGTCCAATCCAATCCAAAAAACTATGGATTGACCTTGATCCTCCTCCTCACTGAAATCAATCCCTGGAAGTGGCAGAGGAGTAGCAGGAGTAGGCTTCTGGAAATCAATCAATCATTTGCCAGCGGCAGCAGAGGAGGAGGTGGCGGTGATCAATTGATTTCTCAATCAATATCTGCCAGCCACAGAGGAGGAGGAGGCGGCTACCTGCAATCAATCAATTTCTTGATTGATTTCCGGTTGCAGAAGAGGAGGAGCAGGAGGAGGCCGCCATAAATCAATCAATCAATTTCAAGCAGCTGCAGAGGAGGAGGAGGAGGCCACCGGCTGCAATCAATCAATTTCCAGCAGTGGCAGAGGAGGAGGAGGAGGAGGAGGCGGCCGCTGGCAATCAATTTCCCGCAGCAGAAGAGGAGGAGGAGTCCAGGATAAATCAATTGCTTGATTTATTGCCGGTAGAAGCAGAGGAGGAGGAGGAGGAGGACGATGCCTCCTGCAATCAATTTCCAGTGGCGGAAGAGGAGGAGCAGGAGGAGGAGACTGGAAATCAATTGAATGATTTCTGGTGGTGGAAGAGGAGGAGGAGGCCACCGGCGCAATCAACTGCCAACAGCAGAAGAGGAGGAGGGGGAGGAGGCCACTTCCTGAAATGTAACAATCAATTTCAGGCAGCGGCAGAGGAGGAGTAGGAGGAGGCCGCTGGAAATCAATAAATCAATTGCTGGTGAAGGCAGAGGAGGAATAGGAGGCTGCTGTCAATCAATTGATCGATTGCCAGTGGGGGCAGAGGAGGAGGAGGCCTCCGCCTGCAATTGATCCATCAATTTACAGCAGGGGAAGAGGAGGAGCAGAAGGAGGCCCCTTGGCGGCAGCAGAGGGGGAGGAGGAGGGGGCCCCTGACGGCAGAGGATGAGGAGGAGGAGGAGGAGGAGTGGGGGGAGCTTACATGGTGGATTGAGCAAGGAGGTGTGGGGGGACCTGGAGGTTGAATAATCAAAGGATCAGCAAAAAATGAGGGGCAGCAAGAGGAGGAGGATGAGGAGGAGGGGGAGCTTACAAGGCATGCCAAACTAAGGAGGAGGGGAGGTGGTGGTTGAGGTAGTGGTGGTGGTGGTTAGTGAGGTGGAGGTTATGGGTGAGGATGTTTGGTGAGGAGGAGGACAGATTAGACTGGTTGGAGTGGACTGGTGGGAGTGGACTTGTGGGAGTGAACCGGTGGTTAAAAGTTCATTCAGATTTTTTGTGTTTTCAACTTGCTTCTGGGAATTTTGATTGTAAATATTGAGAAGGATGGTAATGTGATGTGAGGTGATGAGATGATGGTAAGATTTGTGTGAAGCAATGGAGATTTGAAGCAATAGAGATGTGAAGCAATCAAGATGAGATGTGTGAGATGAAATGGAGATGGGTTTGGTATGGATTTTCTGAGGTGGAGGTGTGGATGGTGTTAGAATTCTAGTCTTGTATTGTGTGTTGCCTAATTCTTGAGTGCAATAGTTCTTCAAGCTTTATATTCTTTATTCTATCATCACCTCTTGAGTTTTTAAGTCTAGTGTTTGCTTTATTCTATAATGGTTAGTTATAGATCTAGTGAAATCTTTATCCTAAATCTAAGTGGGTCATCATCATCTTGCTCTTGAGTTTTATAGTCTAGTGATCTCTTTGTAGCGTGCTGAGTACTCACCATCCTAGTAGGTTCTTTATCTTTAATTCTGGACGCCTTATTTATCTCAGACATGTTGACTGTAGTTCAAGTGAGTGAATGTCCTGTGACACTGTCCTTGTCAAACATTTCCTCTTGTGACTATCCTAACTGTTCTTCAAACATATTTTATTCATTATTTTATCCTTTACTTTCAACAACTTGTCAGCCTCTGATGTACTTAGTCAATTGAAGTCTGAAGCTTGAAAAGGAAAATAAATCATCTGTTCTTACTCACCTTGAACCGGAGTGCCCTCCTTGGCTCCCCAGATCTGCTCCTCTTGGCATCATAAGATTCCTTGTCAGCCCCTTTCAATACTCTCCACCTGAGAATTCTACTCTAAATTCATCAGATGGGTGTTTTGCATGGGATGGATGGTTGATGGATTATGGTGCATAAATTGCGGGTTTGATGTTTGAAAGCCCCCATTTTCATGAAAACTTCCATTTTGAAGTGCACCAGTTAAGGGGTATGTGTATTTCAGAAACACACCATTAAAAATGGCAGGTTTGGTCAAAACAAATGGCAGGCTTCTACTGGCGGTTTTTCTAACTTTGATACACCCTTTGTTTTGGAATATTCAAAGAAAATTATGAAATTGGGATCTTGGGAACCATCTGATTCTCAAAGGCCTGTTTTTCAAAAATTATTCAATCATCTTCACTTTTCAGCAAACATAATTCAATCAGAAAAAATAAGATAAACCAAGTCTAATCAAAATTTTAGATTAATTTAAAAACTAAATTTATTTCCAGATCCTGGACACTTGAATAAAATTGGGTGATCCTAGGTATTATTACCCACCACAGGCTCATAAAACACCACTAACCTAAAGAGGCCTTTTAAGATTTTGGTTAATAAAAATTTCATTTTTGATTAAGTAAAATCATATTGCATCAAAGAGGTATAAACAAAATCCACATGCCTTGGTCCTTCTGCTTGAAAAATTATTTTCTATCATTGAAATCAATTATTAACATACCCATCTGTTACTTTTTTCACTTTAGGACTACGGTAATCAATATCTATCTCTTCCCTACTCTGACCACCCCTAGTAGATAGAAATATTTATCGCCTGGTAATCTAGCAAACTAACACATCATTTCCTATCTTTTTCTTCAATTTAATAATTTTGAAAACTCCTCATTCTGCCTTAATTTTTTTCAAACCTATTGAGTTGGGAAATTTTTAAAATTCCCAATCAGATAATGAAAAACTTGAAATCCAAGAACTCCTCAACCTCTACATATATAGCCAAACTCAGAAAATGAAAACAAAAATCCTCAATTATCTTCTCTAGAAACCTCTCTTACTTACTTTAATATTTCATGGAATTTTTTTCTCATCAATGATTCATTTTACTCCCAATTCATTGCTTAAAAATTAAGCTCTTGTCAAATTTTCTCATTTAATTTCCATTTATCTTTTTTTGTGTTGCATTTCCATATTTTTTTCATTGAAAATATTTTCCCTGATATCCTGGTTTCCCTTCAAGAACTACCTTTTTTGAGGCTATAGGTTTTATTTTAATTTTAGACAAGATAAAATACATTTTTCAAATTATGTAATCTGAATCTTTTTGAATCTTTGGTTGAGTTTTACGATTATTTGGAACTTCATATCAATTCAATATTTTTTTTTTGGATTTGACCATAACAAAAATATGAGAAGACCACCCAAAATCCATTATAAAACAAGACAAAATACATCAAAAATCTAAAATATTCCCACACAATAGTTATAAAACCTTGCGTTTATCTAAATATTAGGTTCTACCAAGTTTTAATTTAACAATAAGTGCACCCTGATTTTGGGTTCTTCCTTAATAATGTTTTTTTCTTTTTGTTTCTGCCCGCTTCTCAGGCATCTCCTTTGATCCTCTTATAGATTCTCCTTTTTCCCATCATCTCCTCCATCAGATCACTCACTTTTTTGAAAATTATCCCATTTTATGATCCAAGAATAAAAGACCAATGTGACAGCATTAGGGAAAACATATTTTGATTTGATCAACTTAAGGAGGGAAAAAACTGGATACTCCAGAAATTACCCACTTAGAAATTAATCTGTATAATGGAACATTCCCATTCATGATAAAAACCAGTTCTAAAAGAGCTCCAGATACAACTCTGTATCATCATCTGGAGACACCTTTTGTCAACTAATCATTCTGAAAATTCATTCAAAATCCTTTCTATCTATCTCGCTCACCATGGGATAGAGCCTTCAATCAAAATTTCTACAAATTAAAAAATTTCTGGTGCTCTCACTTTCTCAAGATATAAAAATAATTTACTCATGCAAATTGGTTTCAAGGACCTTGAATAATTTGTATTGGAGTAATCTCATTATTATGCCCCTGGGAATTTAATCAAAAGAAACCTTGCCATTATCTTCATTTTTCTCCATCAGGAAAAAACCCAATTTTTCAAATAACTGTTGTTGTAAAAACCAAAAATCTCTGTAACTCCATATGCAATTATTATGTTGAAAAATCTCTCAAAAAAACCGTTGAAAAGATGGAAGAATTCTATGAAATTCTATTTGCTGACTGCAACACGCAAGATTGAATGAATTGGTTTTTCAATATCTTTTGCTTCCTCCTGAAGGCCTCCAATTAAATCTTGGACCCCTCCACCATAGAAAAACTATGTGTCATCATCATTCTCAAGTATCTTCCTTAATACTTTTCTTTTAGTTTAAACCTTTATTTTTTCCAATATCAAGTTAAAAAAGCCAAAATCTCCAGGGAAACCTTCCTAAGGAACCTTGAAAATGAAATATGGAACCATTAAAACTCAATATCAGGTCCAAAAACAACCTCCTTCTATTTTTCAAAGAACAATCACTGAAATTCACCTCATCCTAAGAACCAAATGAATTTTCAATTATGAAAAATTGAGGATTTAACCCAAAGATTACTCACTCTCCCAAAAAAAATGTAACAAATTTCCTCTTGAAATTTAAATTTCATAAAACCAGGAAGCCATCAGAAGTTTTCAATTTTAAACTCCTAAGAAACTTCTTATAAAATCTTTCTCTAGTAAGAGCCAGGTTGAAACAGAAATTATCATCCTTGAAAGAGGTTCTGGCCATTTTTTGATGAAAAAATAGCACTTCTTTCATTCTCAGACTCTAATTTCTTTCGCTATATGGTCAGAGGATCCCCATTGAAGGTAGAAGGAATTGGAAAAGAAATTTTTCACTTAAAACTATTATCCTTGAAATCTCAAAGGCCTATTTTTTCCCCAAAATCTTCAACTCCTTAATCTCCATGGCTCCATACCTCCACTCAGGACACTCAATTGTGCAAAATTTCATCACATCCTCCCCAATTAAACCTCATTGGAACCCTCCAATCTAATGCATGTTTAAAGCCCCAATTATATAAGCACTCACCCTTCCTACTTCCTGACCAAACACCCAGAATGATTAGAAGAAAAAAGGTAAAAAAACTGGGAGTCAAACATTCAATATTTCATCCCCAACCATCTCCAATTTCCTTGCTCATTCCTCATCCTTCCTCTATTTATCTTCATCCCTCTTTCTGTTTCCTGTTCTCATTCCTCTTCATCATCTTCAAACAAAAAATACCTCATTTCATGCTAAATTAAAATTCAAACCTGTAACTGGTGAGATTCATCCCTAATTAAATCAAGAAAACCTCCTTCTGATTCCTCCTTTACTGATGCCAACCACTATTTCCTAGCTCCAAATACAAAGCCTCCTAAATACTCAAATTTCCCTAGTTCTTCAATCAATAATTTCAGTTTTTTTGGTTCTTTCTTTCTCCATCATCTTTCATTCTTGATGAGTGTCTCCCTTCTGAATTCAAAATCCTTGTTTAATATCTGGCCTCAGTCTTCTGGTTGTAATCCTATATTATTACTCATAATATTTTCTACATGTCCAAAAGCCAAAGTGCTTCAAAAAACAGTAGAAGAAACAATTGTGTTGGGATCCCATTCAGCTTCATCCAAAGATGGATTTCAACAGGAAATTTTAAAAAAGTCTGTGAAGACAATTTTACCATTCTTTCCAAGTATAACTAGGTAACATGGTGAGAAAATATTAATTTTCTACTTGAACTCAGGGGAGTTCTTTCCAAATGAAAATTGAAATCTGAAAAACTCAAAACTCAAGCCTTCAATGTAATTAAACTCCTACTCATCTCAAAAGTTGATTTGGTCACCCAAAATAAAATCATCAGTGCAGGCAACAAAAACTCAGAAAAATATATTTGGCTCTCTACTGAGAAATGGTATTCATCTTTGGAAGCTTCAAACCAAGTCAGAATCTTTAAAAACTTTCTCCACATTAAATTCAAGGAAGAAGAAATAGTCCAATTTGTCATGAGATTTAGAGCAACCCTCAAGAAAATGATAGACATTGGCATAGATATCCTTCAAGATATCCTTGCATATCTGATCCTCTTCAAATTCCTGGCCTTAATCCAAGATCTCAAGAGACAGCCAATGCACTTAAAAAAGAAAGTAAAATTTAAATTTTTCTTCAATCCTTTGATTCAATCAAAAATAATTTTAAAGCTGAATCTACTGTGAATTGAACCTAAATTATAAATGTGGTCCTGGTCCCCAACAGAAAAATATTCAAGAATGCAATATAAAATCAATTTGTAGAAGGCTATCACATCACCAAGCAAGACTATAAACACCCAGAAAAACAATCTTGACCCAGACAAGGCTCCATACTGGTGGAAAGGGCATCAGGCCAAAAGGAAAGAGAAACCAAGAAACAGATCCAAATTGGTGCAATACAATGCCTTTCTAACCAAGTCCATTGATCCAAACACCCTAACTTTTCAAAATATTTGGGTGAATAGTGGTGCCTCAGCCCACATCTTCAATGATGAGAAATTATTTTTGAATCTGAATTAAATCAAAGGGGAATCAATTGCCACTGGGAAAGAAGGAGATATATTAGAAATCATAGGAGTGGGAACAGTCAAAATGACCTGAAAAAAGCAATCAATAGCTCTGCATGCACTTTGCTGCATACCCAATATTTTTCTAAATATTGTCAGACCAAGACTCCTTGTGAAGAAAGGATTCCAAAGTCTTTCCAAAAAAGGAAGATTATTCCTCTCTCACAATTGAATCACTGAAATTCAAGGAATGATCAAAGAAAAAAAATATTTTAATCAAAAATCTAAAGACTATTTTCTGTGAAAGATATATTCTATTAATCAAATCAACAAAAAAAATATCAACAAGGACCTGAATCTCTCCTTTGTTCACATGTTAATTTGAAAATTGAAGGAAATCAAAGGATTGAAAGTTGACCTGATGGGAAACAGCTAATCTTTTTGAAAGAATGTACTCTTGGAAAGATAATAAAATCTCCCTTCAAGCCCCAATTCAAAATGGACTCAAGATCCTTTAAAAGGATACACCTCAAATTTTTGGGAACAATTAAAACAGAATCACATCAAAGAAAAAAAATACATACTAAACATTTTGGATAACTTCTCAGGCCAAATTAGCAGAATTCCTCTAATAATCAAAGAAAACACACCAATAGTTCCCATTGAGCTACTTGAGAGGCAAAATTCAAAATTAGGATATTTTAATCTTACATTATGCTGTGATGGAGATTTGGAATTCACTAAAAACAGTTTAGTTGAATTCTTCAAATAAAAATTCATCAAACCACCAATTTCTGAAACCAATCATTCATAACACAATGGTAGGGCGAAAGTGAAACGTTTTACCATAGTTCAAAGTTTCCAAACCTCCATAATCTCATCTTGACTTCTCAATAATTAACTATCAGAAATTCTCACATCATTCTGCCTTATTCTTAATTAAATTCCCCCAAAGGGAAACTCCCTCTCACCAGGTTAGATCATTCACAAGAATTAACATCCAAAATATTACTTCAAAACACTAGGAATCCCAGTCATCTATCTGAATCAACTTCAAAAAAAAAGGAAGGAAATTCCATCCAAAAGGAGTCAAGTTCAAATTTGTTGAATAAAATTCCAAATAAAGGTAATGAAAAATACTCTAACCTAATGGTACCATTGTCTTTTGAAAGAATGTAAAATTTGACCTCAATTCACCGGAAAGACTTGGAAGCTCAAACACATTGGATCATGAGTTTACTGTAAAAAAACAAAAACTTGTAAATCAAGGCCAAGAACTGCACAGAAAATTAATTTAACCCTCAAAATTCAATGAATATCAAGACAATTCCAAAAACATATCCTCATCCAAAAAGATTTAATCCTTAAAATGTTACAGCTCTTCTGAAGACAACCCTAATCTCATTAGAAGTTCAACACCTCAAAATGAAGGACCTTCATGCAGGGGCAGCCTCTTCAACTCTCTTCAGCCTCCTCCAGCCCAAAAAAATGGTTGCTCCTCCTGCACACCCCCTCAGAAACAGATCCAACCTCAAGCCTCCTGAATGGTACAGTTTTCATCACTACTACAAGTCCAAAACATACATCAAGGCTTTCACCTGCAAATATTATGTAAAATGTAAGGAAGCCATTAGAAAGGAAACAAATAAGTTTAATTATTTAGGATTTTAGGAAGATTAAAAGGGTCCTTAGCCTGTCAAACCACTTGAGACCGCTTGGTTGTTCAAAATAAAGGAAAATTTCCACAATGAAATCCTGATTAATAAGGCAAGAATCTGTGTCAAGGTTTGAAACTGAATTTATGGGCTCAAATACAGAAAAGTCTTTGCTAAAAATGGGAATTCACCTTCTCTCAGAGCCATTCTGCATTTTAAAATCAAGTAAAAGGTCCAAATCAAAAATTTGGATGTCAAATATGCCTTCCTTCATGCTCCTATTAAAGAGGAGGTAATAATCAAGACTTCCGATGGCTGCAACAGGGACTAAAATTACCTCAATCTCAATAAAATTCTCTATGGCCTGAAACAAGGACCACCAAAATTGGTATCAAAAACTCACAAGCTTGATAAAACAAGTCAATGTGAGAGACAGAAACAAAACCCTGTCTCTAAAAATCTCCCAACAGGAAATCCTTCATATTCTTTCATTTTGAAAACCTCATTCTGTTTGGAGATTTTAATGTTTTTGGAAGCAAATTAAAAAAAAATCAAGAACTATCAATGCCACAAACCAGATACAATCCTTGGGATCAAGTTTGGAAGAAAACCTGACTCAATTCTTCTCAGAAAACCCAAACACATCAAACATGGTCTGGAGGAAATTGGAATTTCTCAGTCCAAACCAGTTCAAAATGCTCTGAATCCCAATCTCCACCTCTCAGATTTATCCAATAAATGATTTGAAATTTCAAATGCCTCAAAATAAACTGCATATTGGGCATAGGCCTCCTGAAATTTATAACCAGGGGGACCCAACCTGAATTAAGATTCCCATTTTTTAGCCTTGCCAAATTTAAGAAGAAAATGGTAATCACTAACTGGAAGGTACTGAGATAGACTTTGCAGTATTTCAAGGCTACCAATGACATGAATGTAAAAGTTATGTATGAAATAAAGTCCAAACCCCTCATATTTTTCAGAAATTCTTTGAAGAACCAACTTAAAGGAAATCCACATTCAGGTATATAAAATTCTTGTATGAATCTTTAATCTCCTTGGAGAGCTTCAAACAAATGAACATCACCTATTTCTCAACTGAATCCAAAATCAATTCCCTAATTTACTCATTTCTGGAAGGAAAATGCTTCTTAAATTTTCTCAAGGAATTTTTCTCAACACCCATCTCACATACACTCCACTAAATAGACAAAAATGGACTTGACAATAATTTAAAAGAATTTTGATTGAATTCAAAAACTTAACATATAGACCTCAAAACCAAAAGTCTCAGAGAAGAATTGGAACTTGGTAATCTCAATTTTGAACCAATACCTACCAAGAAAATAATTGAACACCCAATCCCCAAAGCTGCCACAAAGACAGCCACCAGTAAATTTTTCCAAATCATTGATCCCTCTGACATTTTACCAGATTACAACACTGGATAGCTCTCTTCAGTTATGGGGAGTGTAAAAATTCCATCCCATCCTCTCCACTTCAACCTCCCAGGAGCCCTCTCAACTCATCTGCCATCAAAGCCCTGATTACATAAGCAATCAATTTTCCTCCTTTCTTACAAGACACCCAAAGGTTTTAAAATCTAAAAAGGATAAAAATTTGGGAGTCAAACCTTCAATATTTCATCCACAACCATCTCCAATTTCCATGCTCATTCCTATTTTTTCCTCTTTTTCTCTCTCCTTTTTTATTCAGTCTTCTTTCTTCTTCCTTTCTCCATTCCTCTTCCTGATATTCACACAACAGACCTCATTTGATGCCAACTTCAAATAACAACCTGTAACTGGTGAGAGTAATCCCTAATTGAAGAAAGAAAAACTCCTTCTGATTCCTCTTGTACAGCTACCAACCACTCTTTCCCATCTCAAAATTGAATTCTGCCTCAATAATCAATATGTCCCTACTCCTTCACTCAATCCTTTGAGTTTTTCTTTTTTCATTTCTCTGTCATCTTCTCTGCTTGATTATTGCCTCCATGTTAAGTTTTAAATGATTTTTTAATCTCTCACTTCATTTTTCTGGTTGCAATAATATCTTATTGCTCAGAATTCTAAAGCTTTTTCTTACTTAATCCAGCTTTAAATTTGTAAAAAGAAACCATTGAGTGATTATTTAGAACATTTTGAATACTTTTCTTGAAATCAGCACCCACCATCCACTTTCTATTTTCATCATTACTCAACTCAACCTACATCAATCACTTGGCCATCCAACCCCTAAATATATAAAGGCCATTTATCCAAATATTTGTGGTGTAAACCTCAATTATCTCTAATTTCTGCCCTCAAAGATTCCCAAGAATCAATTTCCTGGAAATTTCATTAATAACCACATACCCTTGAATGTTTAAATATGGAAATTAAAAGTCCCATGAACTCTCCTTCCAAGAGAGGCGACAAGTAATTCCTTAAGATCATCAATGGTTTGAGATTTTTTTCCTTCATCTACCACATGAGGAGTAAGTCAAGCTCCTATTACCAATTTCTTACCTTCCAAATTGAGGTGAGAGGTCCTTTTTGAGGAAATTTGAATACATATTATTTTAAGATGGAGGCAACTTTGTCAAACACCTGTTCCAAAAATCTTCAAGGACACATGAATTCAAAATCTGAAAAAATCTTGCTGCAATCCACAAAAAAGCCAATTCACCAAGGGGAGGAACCAAGGAAAAATTGAAAAGAAGAGAGCTCTACTTTCCACCATTAGAGTCCTTCTAATTTTTTTTGGAGATGCAGTTGTCATCTCAGCCTACCTCAAAAGCCACCCCCCACTCTTCTCTAAAAACAACTTATCCATTCAAAAAATTGACTGGAAAGCCCCCAATGTTGATCAACTTGCTACCTTTGATTGAAAGGCAATTTTTTTTCCTGGGAAAAGAGTGGAGAGGATTTAAATTATTGCCCTCTAGAACAGAATTTGTTTTCATAACTAAAAATTGACTCATTCTCCTCAGCCATTCTCAAACCTCAGCCATCTTCCATCCTCACTACAATCAAACTTATACCCCTGGATCTAACAGCTGCAAATCCTGAAGTATCTCCCTGCATCTCCTGCAGGTACTAGGAAATACCCCAGTCTCTCCCTCTCTCTCTACGGCTTGGTGAATCCTTCATCTCTCCCTCAACCTAATTGGTATGAGAAATAAATACAAATCCCATACTTTAAATTCATAGTACATACTCCTGGCTGGACAACCCACACTTCCAGTTCAGTACATGCCACACCTTTCTGGACAGGCCCATTACCCAATCTTTCAAGCCACTACCTACACTTCAATTGGTCAACATTTAATGCCATGGGGAATCCCAGACCAGCACCAGTCATCCCTCCTCAAGGCCTTCTCCCAGCTTTCACACATAATGGCCTCTCCTTTCTTCCTGGAGTAATCCCCCTCAAGGAATTAGTATACAATGTCTCATTTGTTAGTACCTTCCAATAGGTTTCATCTCAGAACAAGAAAGCCATCCAGCCTACCTTGCTCATCTCACCTATCCCTCTGGTGTTACTCATATAAGATTCAGTCATCAGTATTCCTCAAGAGCCTTACTCCTAAATTCCTCTCATCCTTTACCTCCTCCATCCTTTTAATTACTCTATCTACCTCCATTTCAATCAATATCATCTTATCTATCCTGAGTTCTGTAATCAGTAGTGGCAGTGCCCTCAGCCCCTTGCATGCCAGGGGAATTTGTGAAATTATACTAATTCCTTCACCTTAATTACTAACCCTCTCTAAATTGTCTTAGAACTACACCATCCATCACCTGCCATCCTATGGATATCACTGCCTAAAATTATTTTTAGACCAGTGTGTGATACATTTCTAAGAAATTTGTGGCCTTTCACATCTCCAGAGGAAATTCCTGCAGATACCATCTGTCTCAATCAATCTCTTTGCCTGGCTTTTGGGAAAAACTTCAACAGCTTCAACAGCTTTCATAGAACTTCAAGGGTAATTTGACAGCTTCAGTGGTACTTTAAAGGCTTTGATGGCACTTCAATGGAACTTTGACGGCTTTGATGAAAATTTGATGATACTTCAACTGCTTTGACTGTTTTGACCTGCTTTGACCGCTTCAACCTGCTTTGACCACTTCAAACCATTTCAAACCCTTTTAAATTCTTTGAAAAATGTTGTAGAACCTCAAAGACATAATTTTCAGCCAATCTTTTCCTTCGCCTCTCCTCTCTGGTTACTTCTTTTGGGTCACTTCCGTATGGCATCAGTTTAAACCATGCCTCCTTGATGTGTACAACCTTCCATCATCATCAATCCACCATTAACCTGGGCAGCCAGAGGATGTGATTCTGATCTAGACTTTCAGGATAATGATCAATGGAATCCTCAAGCCCGCAGATTCAGGAGGACCTTTTACAAACCCATCTTCTCCAACAGCTTCCTTATCTCCTGCTCCTCCTGTTGTCAGACCTTTTTATTATGGTGTGGTTTCTCAATATCCTCAAGCAGTCTATGGATTGGAATCCCCATCTTAAAAAGCCAGCATGATCCTCTCCATGAGGATGTGAAAAAGGAAGAGAGAAAAGACTCATTTTTTGATTCAAGTATCCTAAGTAATGTTGATTTGCCAACTGATGGACCTCAGGAATATTCTTTTCAAACATCTGCTTTCACTAAGATTCCTGGACCTCATAGTTAGCCACCTCCTCAACCTTCTGCTGTGAAACCTACTCTACTAGCCTTTATCCAAAGAATGACTTCAGTTGTGGCCAAAATCTCTCAACCTTCAACAACCAGTACCTCCAACTCTGGAACCTTCAAAGCTCCATTGATCAATCCGCCTGAAAAATTTGAAGGAAGTAACTCCAATAATCTCAGAAATTTATTACAAGCTTGTGAGCTCATCTTTGCAAAAAGCAAAAGAATATTTTTTGTGGATTGATTTGAATTTATTTTTGCACTATCCTTCTTATCTGGTAATTCAAGCCATTGGATCAAACCCTATCTGGCTCACATCTCAAACCATTTCCCCCCCTTCTTCCTCAAATCTTGGGACCACTTCACTCAACTTCTGGGACCACTTTCCTAAACTCCTGGGACCACTTCACAGAACAAATTCATACTATTTTTGGTGATTTTCTGGAATTAGCCAAAGCTGAGAAGGAAGTTGTGAATCTGCAAATGAATTACTCTGGTTATGCTTCAACCCACATCACAGAATTAAGATCCCTTATGACCAAAGTCTCTGGATGGGGTGATAGAGCCTTCAATATCCATTTTTTCCAAAGCCTCCCCTCTCACATTCTGGATAAACTTGCCAGCTATAATGGTTCTGTAGGAAACTTGTCTCACTTCCTTCTTTTCCTATCTTTGAATTGGATTTCCTTCTAGTCAATGCGCCCTTCTCATAAAACATCTTCCTGGGAATATACTTTCTTTGCCACTGGAATCCTGAAGTGAACTGTAAGAAAATCTGATCACGCCAAGATTCCAGCCAACCAAAAACAATTCCTCCAACTCTGTTGAAACAAACATTGCCAACCTACCTTCAACTTGTTTTCCCTCTACTCTGCCTTTGGCTCTGCAGCCCAATGCATTTCCCCCACTTCAAAAACTTTCAATACTCAACACAGCAACCAATTCCCCTCAAGTTCAACAATAGCCCACTTCTGCTTGGATATTCACTGATTCCTAGACTATATTTCTGGAGGAGGAATCTAGGGTTTCATCCTTGCATATAATTCAATTGGTTACTTTTTCTAAAATTTTCTTACTCCCCACAAAGAAATTTCAGCTGACTGGGATGAGTTTGATAATGGAAAAGGCCCTGAAGAATTAGAAACTTTGGTGTAGAAAGTTACTGCTGATTACCATTCTTTTCTAGATGTTTTCTCCAGGTTTAAAGCAGATCAATTTCCTCCTCACTGCACTTAAAATCACCATATTGAACTAAAAGTACCTATAACTCCAGTTGGGTCAGTATATTCCCAATTTCAAAGTGAAAATTCAACCCTAAAAGCCTAAATAGCAGATGATTTAAAGAGTGGTTTCATCTTTTGCAGAACTTCAAGCACTGGAGAACCTGTTCTTTCTTTCAAAAAGAAAGCTGGGAGCTTACAATTAGTTTTTGATTTTTGCAAATTTAATGCTGTTACAAGGAGGAACCATTATCCCCTCCTTCCAATGACTTTCTTACTGAATTTATTTTCAGGTTCTTCTATATTCTCCAAAATTTACCTCAGATTTGATTATAATATTTTGCAAATGAAGGAAGGAGATGAAAAATTTAAAGAATTCAGACCTCAGTTTGAAAGCTATGAATATTTGGTTATGCCTTTTGGCTTGGCTAATGCCCCAGCTTCTTTCCAAAAAATTATCAATTATATCCTTGCTTATCTCCTCACAAGCTATGTAGTGATTTACCTTAATTATATCCTTATTTTCTCCAAGAACTTACGGGAACACATTTCTCATTTGGGCAAGGTACTAAGCAGACTCAGGAAACACAAGCTCTATGCAAAGGCCTCCAAATTCATTTTCCATGCACTTTCTGTGGACTACCTTGGCAATATGTTTTCAGGCAACTGTGTCTTCATGAACAAAATAAATTCCAGACCATCGTTTCCTTGCCAGTTCTTTAAAACAGAAGGGACTTGCAGTCTTTCCCCTTTTTTTCTAAATTATATTTCAAGTTTATAGAGAACTACTCCAAAGAGGTCTCCCATCTAACTTCAATTGCTGGAAACAGCTCTGCCTTCCTCCTCACTCCTCAATATTTGCAAAAATTTGAAAAAAATAAAGCAATCCTTCACCCAAGCTCCAGTCCTTAGCTATTTTCATCACCCTCTGATAACATATGTTGAAACTGATGCCAGTTATCATTCCCTAGGTGCTGTACTTCACCAGGTAAGTTCTGATAGCACAAAAGATCCTATTGCAGGAAAATTTCCAGGGAAGGAATGAACTATTAACTCCATGATAAAGAACTACTTGCTATTTTGTTTGCTTTTCAGCACTGGCATGCTTATCTTTTAAGCGTTACTCACCCCTTCAAAGTTCTAACTTATAATTCTTCTTTGAAGTATTTTATTTATTTCAAGGTCCTCAAAAGGAGAAAAGCTTATTGGGCAGATTTCCTCTCTGAATTTGACTTTTTGATCACTTACAGGCCTGGAAAATTTTCAACCATCCCAGATATCCTTTCATGTTGGTAAAATGTGTATCAAGTGGGGGAATACCATATTCTGAAAATAATTGTGGAAATTGTCAATGACTTCTGAAACATAATGAAATTGAAGTTTCTAAAATCTTTTTTATTTCTGCTAACATACTTGATGATCAAGAGAGTGAATTGACTTCTGAAAAACAAGCTGAAAAGTTACTTCAAGGAATCATTAAAAGATTTAATAAGAATGAGGATGTAGCTGATTATTCCTTAGACACCTTAAGTGGCTTACTCTTGTTTCAGGGTGAAGTTCTCATAACTGACCAAGATAACCATCTAAATTGAAGATAATTCATCAACACTATGAATCTCCAGAAGTTCTCAGATTCCTGATACCAGGAACCTTGTGTTCCTTGTTATAATAATGTCCAGAAATTAGCTTAGGAAAATGAGCAGTATTTGAAGCAAAAGAAATGCTGGACACCTTGTGTAAATAATTACTGGTGGGATCTCACAATGGGGCAATACATTGGATGATATTGGTGATGAATTTGATTGGATGATGAATGGATGATGGAAAACAGCAGGGAGAGGAGCTCCCTAAGTAAAAAAGATTGGCCTCTTGTGAGCCCACAATACAACAAGCCAAAAGGCAAATTTTTGGCCCCAAAAGAGCTCTACAGACTCTACATGTCTTGTTACTTGGTTTTCACTACATCAGCCCGCATGGAATCAGTCCCTGTACCCTTACAACCAGCCTATTCCATTAATTTCTTGTCAGCCTCATGGATGCCAAGACCCTTGCTATCCTTTAGATAGCAGAGGTGATAGAATAAATAATAAATATATTTTTTAATAAATGCAGCAAAAATCCGTAAAATATTTGGATTAAGCTTATTGCAAGGTTAATTGGTTTTGTTATGGTTTATTTTTATAAATAAATATGAATAAATTGATTATTAAATATTTTTATAGAGGGGCCAAAATTATATTGGGGATCTTCAACACCTCTCTTCAGGGATTTCAGTATGAAAACAAGAATTCCTGGTTACTTTGGGCTCTTTAGTTTAAAGGATATTTTTCCCAAAGATAATATGTATATAAAATACACAGTGGAGTGGCAGGGCCTTGTAACCAAGCTGCCAAGACAGAGAAATGACAATAAAACTTGCTGGTATATTATTAATTCCTTTGGTATATGTTTGAGATGTGCACTGATGGGTTAAACCTGTATACTGGGGTTATAAGGTTGTTCAGCAGTTTTAATTGATAAAAAAGAGGTTGAGGACGGATATTATTGATCAGACTTAGCCATAAAGCACTTAATTATCTCTTATAATTACTTGATTACCTTGGCACGGTGCATGGATATAAATATAACTGGGTCTCTGCCCATCAATATCCTCAAAAGAGCTCTTTATTTATAGCTTTTGGAGTCCCAATATTGTTCTTCTGAGGGATACAGGGGCTCAAAGGGATGGACACTGAGGCTAGCAGGGTGACCAGTGGTAGCCTGTCACGTGTTCTTGGTGATATAGCACGGGTAGCATCCAATTCCTTAGGGTATGGGAATTATTATTTTTTATAATAGATATTAGGACGTGTGAATAACACAAATCTGTCCCATTTATGTATTATTTAATTAATTATCCTTAGTAAATTTTCCCAGTTATTAAATAATTATTTAAAAAGACATTTTTACGGACATCCTGATCTCAGGTGAGTTCTCATTATGTATTAAATAATTGGAGTAAAAGTCATGATATTGATTTTACTCCTTATTTTCGAGTTCCAGTTGATTTACTAAGATAATTACTTACAAATATAAATCATGGGAATTCATGTGATATTTTTGAATCATTAGTTTTCGTAGCTTGTCACGAAAATATCGATGTCTGCAAAGTCTCATAAAATTATATTAAAGTATTTTAATATATTTTTAGAAGCTGTCATTGTCTTATTTTCGATATTTTTGGTACTATGAATTATATTTAATAAAAAATACGTAGAAGGGTTATTGAAGTATTCTTATATAATATTAGGGCGTATCAAAGTTAGCAAACCCGCCATTAGAAACCCGCCATTTTTTTTGACAAAACCCGCCATTTTTAATGGCGGGTTTCTGAAATACACATACCCCCTAACTGGTGTATTTCAAAATGGCGTGTTTCATGAAAATGGCGGATTTCAATCATCAAACACGCCATTCAACCTGCCATTTATGCATCATCATCCATCCACCATCCTTCACATCAAAAACACCCATCCACATCAGCAAATCCATACCGGTCCCATCTCCATCACATCACACACATCTCTATTGTTTTTCACATACCTTCACATACCCATCTTCACACAAATCCCATCATCATCTCATCACCCCACATCACTCACCACCTTTCTCAACATGTCCAATCAAACATCCCGCCAGCAAGTTGAAAACGCAAAAAAGCTGACAGAACTTTTGCTACTGTTTGACCCCCATTCAGACTCTGATTCAGACTCCGATTTGGAATCAACTTGGTTAGCTTTGAATTCTCTGTTGGCAAAGCGATACATGGTTCCAAGAATACACACTCTCCATAACCATATGTATGAAAGGCAAAAGCTTCATCTCATCCCTGACTTAAGCTTCCAGCAACTGTTCCAAACTTTGTTGCCTTCTTTCATGAAACTTTTGGCAATGATTGAAGACCACCACATCTTCCAGAACAATTCTTGCAATCCTCAACGTGATCCAGCCATCCAACTTGCCGTTGCTCTTTGTAGATTGGGGTCAAATGGAAATGGAGCAGCAATCCATCAATTGGAAAATCTATTCTCAGTCAGTTACGGAAGCATTGACTTATACACCAAAAGAGTCATGATTGCTATCCTATCTTTCCGTCGCTTGGTACTTTCATGGCCAACCAAAGAAGAATGCAAGGAGATATCTCAAGTAATGGAGACAGAAGGCTTTCCTGGTTGCATTGGTTTTGTTGATGGAACCACCATCCCCTTGAGTCAAAAACCCAACCTAGATGGCAACCACTATTTTGATTGTAAAAGAAGGCAATTGATTCATTTCTTTTCCAATTGCTATGATAAAACTTTGAATCACACACTGACCAAATATGTTCCATCTCTTTGTTTAGATACTCCGTGGCACTAAAACTTGTTTGCAATAACAAAAAGAAGTTGATCTCCCCCCATGCTGGCCTTCCAGGTTCTTGTCATGATTCATATGTTTTCAATCGGATGCGGATTTCCCAACAACCAGAGATCTAATTTGACCAAGATCAATAACTTCTGGCCAATTTGGCTTATGCTAGTGGGAAATATGTAGTTCCAGTATACCGGAATGTTTTGTCCAATGATCAAGGAAAAACCAATTTTAACTATCATCTTGCCCAATCACAAGTTCGGATTGAGAATGCCATAGGAATTCTGAAAGGAAGATGGGCCAGATTACGGGAGATGCGAAACCAGCTCCAATGTTCCAAAGATATGAGGTTCCTCATCAACTGGATTATCACTTGTGTAATCCTTCACAACCTTTTGGCCGACATCAAAGATGAATGGGACAAAATATTCCAAGATGATATTCCTGATCCGCCTCAAGTCATCCCTGTCTCATCTGGTCCCTCATCTTCTTCTATGAGAGAGCGGATTCTTCCTCCACCCTTGCTCGCTTTGATGAGTAATTTTTGATTTTGAAATTGTTAAAAATTCCCTTCACCGTATTTTTTTGGTTTTGGTTGTTCACCCAAGATTCATAGGCTGAGTTTTTTTTTATTTTTTTTTTAGTGGACTTGAATCCAAAAACACCTCCACCTCAAACCCTGCCACTCACCAAATGCCACCCCCCTCCCCCTCACCACTCAACCCCTTCAACCTCACCCCACTCACTCACTGGTCAAACCCTGCCTCCTCCTCACCAAACCACCTCACTCATCACCACCACCTTACTCACCACCACCACCTCATCTCACCTCACTCACTGAATCCCCTCCTCCTAATCCTGGTAAGCCCCCTCAAACCTCTTCCTCTTCCTTCCCCTCACCAGTTGCTGATCCTTTGATCATTCAACCTTTAGTCCCCCCCTGGATCCATTTCTCTATCCATCAAGGTGAGCCCCTCCCCTTCTCCAATTCCTCCTCTCATTGATTGAGAAATTGATTTCCAATGTCGGGGGTATTTTATTGGAATGAGATGGTGACATTATGAAAACCAAGGGGAAAATAAACAAAAGGATTGATGTTTCAGGCATGGCCCGGCCACAGCCCAATCAATCAAATACGATCATTGATTAGAAAGCACTTTGCATGGTTTCCTTAATGGACGCATTCATGCAAGGCATTCAATCTCCGGCATGCTTTGGTTGAAAAACCAAAGCACCTTTTAGGGTGGATGAGGTGGGTGGTGGTGGGTGGTGGTGGGTGTTGGTGTGGTCCAGGTTACTAAATAGGTTCCGAACAACAAGGATGAAAGGCTGGACAATTGAGGCGGATCAACAAAGGGATTGAGATGATGAAAGGGTTCTTAACCCAAGTATTCAAATCCCAAATCATCCTTGTTTGGATCGTGGTCGTGATTATTCTCGTGGTCAAGGTGGTCAAAGGAAGTTGAGGATCTCAGGGGTCCAATGGGATCCTCAAATGTATTTTTCTTGAACCTTCTTGGTCCCACCCCTGCCCCGGTCGATATATACGTTTTGCCTTCCTCTTCTTCCTTGTCTCACTTTGGACCATGATGGATCAATTTTTTTCGGTCATCCTTGTCAGGAAGTCTATAGAATCTCTCTCCTTCTCTTCCGTTTTCAACTCGACTGAGAGTGCAGAGGGGGGGAGGGGGGAATAGAGGAAGAGGAAGACAAAAAGGAAGGAGAATCATCAGATCCCAGTCGTTAAGGAGTCAAGAGAACTGGGCTGTTGATGTAAATCAGATTGAAAATGTGTATCAGGCGTTCAAAGAGAAGAACAAGGTTTCAGAATCGGAAAAGTCACCCTTCCAAAGGGTTGAGTCAAAAAACTTGAGCAGTTGTTTAGTGGTAAGACCAGGATTTAAGGAGGAGCGGGATTTATGAGGTTTGAGATGGGTGGGATCAAAGTCTTCTAGGTTGGTGGGGGTGAATGATTGTGAGCACCATGACAATAGCTGGGTATTTTTTGAAAGTCAGCAGATGGACAGACATAGACTGACCATCATTGTTTGAATGTAATAACTCATCACGATGTCGATTGTAAAACGCCCGCTCGTCGTCATTGCTCAACATCTAATCCGCATGGGAACAAGAAGGAAATGGAAGAAGAAGAAAAATTCCTTCAATTGTGTTTGTCAACAGCTGGAAGATGGCTAAACTCTGGGGGATGCAACGGATGTTCGATTCCAATTGAGAGCATACCTTGTAAGCTTGCTGAATCTTGGCAAACCTCCTGGTGGCACTTTCAACGTTATCATGGTTCTTATCTGGATGATGAATAAGGGCCAGTTTCCTGAAGGCCTTTTTAATCTCCTCAGTTGTGGCGTCGGGTTTGACTTGTAAGACTGCGAGTTTTGAACAATTCAATGGGCAGTCAAGGATGGATTGATTGATCAGCATGAGTGGGTAAATGAGATGAATCAATCAAACAGAAGGATGATTGGGGGCCAAACTTTGGTAAAGGTCTTCCTTGTTGGAGTCCTGGTCCAGGGTGTCCTGATTGGATGGATTTGATTGACCCTGGCTGGTTTGATGACCAGTTCAAGATTCATTGGCACCCATGGTAGCGTAGTTGATGGTAATTGGTGTGAGAAGAGGGGAGAGAGCGAGACAGGGGGGAGAGAGATGGAGAGAGATGGATGGGAAGGGGGAGCTCAGGTTGCCGGCGCCAGGATTGAGAAAATGACGCCAGCCACTATCCTCTCTCCCTGGCGTGCCACTTGGGAATGGCCACAGTGAGTGGCGCACCATCACAGAGCCAAAAATAAAAAAATTGCAGCACTTTATTTCACTTATGATGTTCAAGACCATTGTGTGACAGGGTCTGGTTTGATTTAACCCACAGTGGCACTGCCTTGAGCAAACAATTTTCTCCTTGCCCACATCAAGCTCAAAAAAATGGGCCAAAGTGCTTTAGTTGCAAGCTTGATTTCAAGCAAAAAGGTATAGTCAAAATGGTTTGGGTGGCTAACAAGTACAAGCACTGTACCTTTCCAGCTGTGGAAACAGCAACCCATACCAGAATGGCCATGTCACTCCAAATTAATAAAAAAACTCAGATCACTTGTAGGGACATGAAAAACGGCCAAATTTACTCTAGAGAAAAAAATATCAATAAAAACAAAAAAGATCTGTATATTGGTGGGGTTAAGAATGCTCTCAAACGTTGTTGTAGTAAAAAATAATTTGTTTTTCTTTCATCCATGCAAATATCTTTACAAGCCCAGAATTTGAGTAATCTGCTGTATTTATTCTACCAATCTAACACGGCCAATGCAAGCCAAAGCTACTGATACCTTATCCTTTTTTTTGTTTGCCCGTTGTTCCCTCTCCTTTTCCAGTTGCACTTGCTGCCAATCCTTCTCCTTTTCCTCTTTTTGAAACTCTAGCTCAGCTTGTTTCAACCTCCACTCAGCATCCAATTTTTGTTGATTAGCCAAAGTCTTGGCTTGCTGCTTTTGACCATCCATGGCCAGTTGGCAATCCCACTTTTGCTTTTCAAACTGAAGTTTATCTGATTCAATTTGTGATTTCACTGTTTTTTGGAGGGGGATGGCAATGAGCATGATTTTGAAAGCAAGGATATTGAATCAATCAACTTACATGAATCTTGCTTCTCTATGATTTCTTCAAAGCCCGAAAAACTGGAAGTGTTTCTCCTGTTTTGATGACTTTGGGGTTGACATTGATGGATTTGGAGGCCTTTTGCTTACCCTTGGCAGAGGAGGTTTGAGTCTGAAAGTCCTCACTAGTATTTAAAGGCGATGTGGGAGGCCCCATTGCCTTGAGTTATTGGCCAATCAAAAATGGATGAGCCTGTTTTTTTACAATGTAAATCAGTCCGGAGCAACCAGACAGAATCAAAAACAATTTAGTTCCTTACTTGAGCAGATGTTGATGGCAACGGTGATCCAGGAATAACATCCTCCTCATTGGGCAAGTTCTCCAGTTGTTCTGCCCCAGGAAGAGAGCAATCAAAAGAAGGAACTGAGGGGTCAAAGGTTGGGATTGACTGATCAATCAATACCAAAGTCTCAGTGATTGGAGCCGATTGTGTTTGAATATCCTCCTCGTCATCAGATGGGGGCCACTCCAAGGCCAAGGTTTCATCAAGGTCCCTGTTGGTAGGCTGAGCATCCCCAGCCAAATCCTCGGCATCAAAGGAATCGGATTGTTGGGCATTGAAAGCATCTAGGGGGGTGATGTTGGCCTTCTTTCCAAAGATTTCATCCATTTGAATATAAAAAGGACAAATGGAGTCCAACTTATCAACCACCAAGTTGATTCCTTTGGCTTTGTCCAAGTTGGTGATACCAAAGCCAGTGGAGATAGACATGGAGTGGGCCTTTTTGTACTTGGCTCGATAGTTTTTGAACCACTCCCTCATCTGTTTGGATGACAGATCCAGCCTACCTTTTGTTTTGTTCTTGAGTTCATTGGCCATCAGGAGATAACCATTGACCTGAGAGGATTGAGGTGGGCCAACACTTGTTTCTTTGTTGGATCCAAAGCAGGCATCGTAGTTGGAGGGAATTTTCAGGCAGTTTACCAGGATGATGTGATCAGCTCTCTTGAGCTGACTTGAGCCCTTGGAAGCTGATGGGGGAGGATTGCTTGTTTTGGAGTTCCTTGGCAATGTTCTCTTGGGTGTGTTGGACTTGTGGGGGGAGTATTGCTGAGGGGCCTTTTGAAAGAGTTTGGGCTACGCAAATGATGAGAGCAATAAAGTGATGAGAGTGGTGAAGTTTTGAGAGCGATAAAGTGGATGAGAGTGATCAAGTGATGAGAGCGGTTAAGTGATGAGAGTGATGAAGTTTTGAGAGCAATGAAGTGGATGAGAGTGATCAAGTGATGAGAGAAATAAAGTGATGAGAGTGGTCAATCAATTTTATGATGAGGGTGGGGGTAAAACATTTTCCAATGAGGTGGAGGTAGAAGGAGGTGGGAAGACAGGGGTGTATGACGCGGACAGGTGGTGGAAGCATTTGAATACTTTATTTGAAAAAAACCACTTATTTCAGGTTAACTTTGACACGTCTGATCTGAAATAAGTGGGTTTTTTTGATTTTTCATGGCGGGTTTGAAATGGCGGATTTGGGTTGAAACCCGCCATTAAAAAATGACGGGTTTGGTTAACTTTGATACCCCCTATTATTTACTTTTAGACTATCTACTATCCACGGGAACATTTATTACATATGTAGAATTTTCCCGTGTGGGTTGTAGCATGTTTACGCGGTACCTAAGCCTCTCAGTCTTCCTGTCACTCTGTCAACCCGTACTCCTGCAGCTGCGTACTTTTCAGAGGTCTGGGGCTGCGTACACGACCTTGAGGGTGTGACAAGGCTGTATCTCAGCTGCGCACGGGTGCATTGGCTGCCGCGGCTGCGTGCGGGAATTGTGACAAAACACATTTCCATCCTTAACTCTTAAAATATACACAAAACCTCAATTCTGACTGAATTTTAGGTGTGAAACCTATATGTGACATTGCGTGTGAAATATTCAATTGACCAAAATCCCAATAGTGGAGCCGTAGTATTTTGATCTTTCTTTCCTTAATTATTTAAAAATATAAGGAGTTGGATTTCAAGGCTGCAGTCAGTGAGTGACCCTGCCTAATTTTGAGTGGCAAATTCATTTCTGTAATAATATTTCTAGTTTTCCTACTCCTTCTTAGGTAAATTATATTATAATTATTTTTCTGTAATTTTTGTTACTTTTGCAGCTTGCTTTGCAATAGTAGCAAGCTGAAATTTCTGGTGTTTCCACTGTTACAGGGCTGAACCAGCCCCTTTGCTGTTCAATCCCTGGTTGGTTGTCACCTCACAGGCTGGATGGTTGCCTCATGCAACCAGCCCCTGGCCATGCAAGTGGCCAGGTGGGACCCAGGACACACCTGGGTCCAGTCTCATACTCACATGGGGGGGGGAGTGTGACCAGTGGACATGCTGTCCCCCCCTCCTTTCTCACAGATCCCTTGAGGGGGTGGTCAAATCCCCCTACCAGGGACCCTGGGGGTTGATACCCCCAGGGCGTGGTCACGCTAGGTGGGCTGGGGGGTGGTCAGGTCCCCTCCAGCCCGTCGCTCCTCCCCCTTGGTAAAGTGGGGGGGGGGGGGGAGAGCGCCCCTTCAATGGTTGGGGGGTGGTCAATTCCCCCCCACCGCCAGTTGCCTCAATGCAACTGGCCTTGCCACCTCTTTTGGTGAGGGGGTGATCAAGTCCCCCCCACCATGACGGGTCACCCCTTGCAACCGCTCGCTGGCTGGTTCCATCCAGCCAGACCTCCCCCTCCTCCTCGCAATGGCAAGCAAGGGGAGGGGGAGGAGCCCGGGCCATCATCCCTGAGGCCGCCACCCATTGCGGCAGCCGCAACGGGCTCAAAAGCCACGAGCAGGGTGGGGGGCTCCATTTTGAGTCCCCCTGCCCCCCACAACGGGCCTTTGGGCCCCATAGATGGGCCAAAGGCAAATACAGCGGCCCCAAGCCGGCCCCAACACGGGCCGCAGCCCAAACCGGGCTGCAACACAGGCGGCGCGCCCAATGGGCTGCCCCAAGCCCAAAAACTAAGTAAACCATACTTTGGTGGGCCAGCCTGTCTGGCCAAGTATGTCCAAAATACACCTTAGGCCCAATTATGCCCATCAAAACCTATCTGCTGTATTTGCCCATATACCTCACCGGGCCCATTAGGGCCCGTGTATCAATAGGCCTGTTTCACGCATTTTGAGGCCAGTTTCCCCAAATCTGTGACATCCAACAGGCCCATATGGTCCGTGTGGGTCTCCAATGGGCCCCAGAGGCCCACATGTACATCCCATTTGGATTACACCTATATGTAGCACATGCGTAAGTGCATACGTATTTTGACATTTCTTTAGCTACAGAAAGTGATAGTGGTGTTTAAATATTTATAATAATGATAATTCCAACAATTAAAACTTAAAAATCTCTAGAATGGATATTTTAAGAGGAAGTGCAAGGTTTATAATGGTTTGGTTGAAAGTTTTTGTAATATTTTATAGAAAATGGGGACACAGTATTATACTGCTGGGGATCTTTACAGACAAACAACCTCCCTTCAAGGGGTCACTTTTGATAGTATAAGATCTTGGCAATAATTTTTGCCTCTTTGGAAAGCTTTTATCCAAATAAACTGGCAGGTAAATCACAGAAATAAAAGCCAGATAACAATAGAGAGATTACTTACTTTTAAGCAATAAATGATGGTGGTTCTGTTAAAGGGTTTCAGATGAAGAGTTCAGGGTTTTTGCTGACAAAACTTCAAATGAATAAGTAAAGGATTTAGAATTATTCAATAATAGATCAGACGAGGGCCATATATTATCTTCTTAAATCCTTCAAGCACTTGATCATGGATGGAAAGATGTATGTATAATAACTGGTAAATTCTGAGGATAAATAAGCCAAAGAAGGTCTGTATGAATAATTTTTTGGGTTGAAAATCAGCTTCTCAGGGCACATAGAGAGGGTTCAGATCATGGGCTGAGGCTAGAAAGCCAGCATGAGAAATTTTTTCATGTCCAATTGTTTTTGTCAATCAGCTGATCACAGAACTTCTGGATTTCTGCACTATTTTAGCTGCAGGATCTGTGAATGTGTTGATATTTCATTTTCATTATTATGCACAAATCCTTTGATTGTGTTATTAGTATTAGACTAATTTGATAAAACTTTTCTTTTCATTGATTTTCCACTGTCAGCTTGTTACTATTGCAAAGCAAGCTGCAAAAGTAACAAAAATTACAGAAAAATAATAATAATATAATTAACCTAAGAAGTCGTAGGAAAACCAGAAATATTATTAAAGAAATGAATTTTCCACCCAGAATTAGGCAGGGTCACTCACTGACTGCACCCTTGAAATCCAACTCCTTATATTTTTAAATAATTAAGGAAAGAATGACCAAAATACCATGGCTCCACTATTGAGCTTTTGGTCAATTAAGTATCTCACACGTATTGTCACATATAGGTTTCACACCAAAAATTCAGTCAGAATTGAGGTGTGGTGTATATTTTAGGAGTTACAGATGGAAATGTGTTTTGTCACAATTCGGGCACGCAGCCGCGGCACCCAATGCACCCGCACGCAGATGAGATACAGCCCTGTCACTCCCTCAAGGTCGTGTACGCAGCCCTGATCCTCTGACAAGTATGCAGCCCCCCGACTACAGGTTGACAGATTAACAGGTGGCCTGGGAGGCTTAGGTACCACGTAAACATGCTACAAATCACACGGGAACATTCTACATATGTAATAAATGTTCCTGTGGATAGTAGATAGTCTAACAGTACATAATATTATATAAAAATACTTAAATAACCCTTATACGTATTTTTTATTAAATATAATTCAAAGTACCAAGAATGTCGAAAATAAGACAATGAAAAGGTCTAAAAATATATTGAAATACTTTAATATACTTTTATGAGAATTCCTAGACATCAATATCTTTGTGACATACTAAGAAAACTAATGATGTAAAAATATTACATGAATTTTCCATGACTTATATTTTTAAGTAATTATCTTAGTAAATCAACTGAAACTCAAAAGCAAGGAGTAAAATCAATATCATGACTTTACTCCTGTTATTTAATACATAATGAGAACTCACCTGAAATCAGGATTTCCTTAGAGATTTCTGTTTAAATAATTATTAAATTACTGGGAACATTTACTAAGGCGATTAATTAAATAATACATAAATAAGACAGATTAGTGTTATTCACACGTCCTAAAATCTATTATAAAGTAGAATAATTCCCATACCCTGAGGAATTAGATGCTACCCGTGCTATAGCACCAAGGAAATGTGATAGGCTACCACTGGTCACCCTGCTAGCCTTAGTGTACATCTCTTTGAGCCCCTGTACCCCTCAGAAGGATAGTATTGGGACTCCAAAAGCTATAAATTAAGAGCTCTTTTGAGGATATTGATGGGCAGAGACCCAGTTATATTTTTATCCAGACACAGTTCCAAGGTAATCAAGTACTTATGAGAGATAAGTAAATAATTTATGGCTAAGTCTGATCAATAATAGCTGTCCTCAACCTCTTTTTTATCAATTAAAACTGCTGAACAACAACATTATAACCCCAGTATACAGGTTTAACCCATCAGTGCACGTCCCAAACAGATAGCCAAAGGATTTAATAATATACCAGTGATTTTTATTGTCCTTTCTCTGTCGCGGCAGCTTAATTACAAGGCCCTGGCACTCCACAGTGTATTTTATATACATATTATCTTTGGGCAAAATATCCTTTAAACTAAAGAGCCCAAAGTCACCAGGACTACGTGTTTTCATACTGAAATCCCTGTAGAGATGTGTTAAAGATCCTCAATAAAATTGTGGCCCGTCTATAAAAATATTTAAAAATCAATTTATTCATATTGATTTATAACAATAAGCTAGAACCAAATCAATTAACCTTACAAAAAAGCTTAATCCAAATAATTTATGGATTTTTGCTGCAGTTATTAAATAATATATTTATTATTTATTATACTGCCTCTGGTAGCTAAAGGATAGCAAGTTTCTTGGAATCCATGAGGCTGACAATGGCGGGTCTGGCCCGGAAATATTCCATTCTATTACATTTAACACCTTGGACAAGACATTACACGTAAAAATAAATCAAAGATAAATTTATCTGACTTTATAACTGTGATTTATCATTAAATTCTTTTGCAATGGATTTAAAAACCAACAAATAATTAATAATCTATTATTTAAATATTTTAAAGATAAGAAAAGAAGAATATATTTAAAATTATGAAACTACTGGTTGCAAAGCTTTAACTCAAGCTTAGCAACTTAATATCTATTCTGCACATAAACACTTAGATAAACTCCTTGAACAAGAAGATCTTCATAGGCGTATCAAATTTCAGGCCCTATTAAGGAAACATAAAGCTTGGAAGAAATACCGTCTAAATTACTTTTTGAAATATAAAAGTAAGCATACAACTTGTATTACCATATTATCTTTCAAAATAATATTAATATATTTTATTAACCAATAAAATAGACTTTTTTACATCAGTGAACCCTCCTGTACCAGAAACCACCGCCACTGAAGTTGATTAATTGGATCAAGAAATCCCAGATATCTCAGAAAGCCCTGAAAATATTGATTGGGCAGGTGAAGACCTCATTGGAACACACCAAGAACCCATAGGATTACCTACTAACAATCAATTTAATCCCAATGAAGTCTTTGTACCTTTGAACGTCAACTTAAGTGAGTTTTGAATAAAACTTATTTTTACGGATTTTTTCAGTAAAATACTTATAAACATCTTATTCAAAAATGAATAGAACTAACACAAGAGCCTCAGGGAGAATTCCCTCCTGTGGATCTTTGCCAAAAGCTCCCAGTAACCGTGAGGCCACCAATAAGGACAACCATGAAGGGAATGGAAACCGTGAATCAAATGTTGATGGAGAAGGAGCAGAACCAATTACTTCTTCCCTCTCCCAACCTAGAGCCAGGGAAGGTAGAAGAATCAAGCCAACCCTCCTTTACAAGAAGATTCCCTGCAGCCCCCCCAGAAGAATCTGGCAAAGGAAGCCAGGAACAAAGACTTAGTCAGAGAGCACGTGAAATATTGGGAAGAGTTCAAAGAAGCCCAAGCCAAGGAGGAAATGGTTTCTATGAAAAAGAGAATCTCGCAGGCAAAAGCTACCCAGATAGCTCCTCAGAAAATCATTCCCAGGAAAGAGGTAGAATCCTACGTAGAAAAATGGAATCCTTGGGATCAATTAGCCCAACTGGAAGGCAAAGGATCAGGAAAGAAGAGATCCTCTTCCCATCTAAAGCCAAAGGGAAAGAAAGAATGGGATCAGATAATATCCCTAGCTCAAAAATGGAAAATGGTTTACAACAATTAGCTTCTAATTATGAGCTCAAACAAGCCTCTGATGTAATTACTTCCTTTTCTAATGATATGCGTCATAATTTCAAAATTGTTTGTGAAAATTTGGAAAGTTTTTATACCCAAATGGATGAATTAACCTCATTAGTAGCCAAATTGATTAAGAACCAAACAAAGACAGTAGGAATGGAATAAATCAAAGAACACACAGAACAGTTATTGGAGACAATTAATCAAGGTAGGATCAGACAGACTCAAAGAATTGAGAATATGTTATCAGGAATCCAAGAAGATTTTATTATGTCTTTTCAACATTTAAAAAAAGAATTGGTAACCACTACTAACAACTCCATTTTATCCCTTAGTGAAAAAATGGAAATGCTTAATAACAAAGTGGACCTGCAACTTAATCTGATCAAAAATGATCTTAGAGACTTAAAAGTCCATCTGACCAACCCCTTGGGGAGTACCACAGAGGAACCAAAACCTCCCAAACAAACCACTACTCCTTATGCACCACCCTTATTGGGAATGCATAGGAATGATAACTTTAGGTCTAGTCCTACCCCTGAGATGGAGAAAGCCCTTGAACTGTTACCCCCTATTTCTGAATGGCCCAAGTTCTCCGGTGAAGGAGAATACAATCATATAAATTTTATTAAATTTATTGACTAAACTATTAACTCTTTTGAACTACCAGAAGCTATAGCTGTAGTCAGGCTGCCCAGACTATTAGAAAGAGTAGCCTTGGACTGGTTAACAGTAAAAGAGAAGAAGTAGGATCCTTACCACGGAATTCTTGGAAACTTCTGATTAAACAAAAATTTGGTTCTAGAATGTGGAAAAGAAAAATGATGAAAAATTTCAAAAATTCCTCATTTGACCCCTCCAAGGATAAACCTCACAAATGGTGCTTGGAACAGAAGAAAAAATTGGATTTCTTCTATCCAGATTCTGATAAAGAGGAAGTAAATGAAAGACTCCTCAACCTGTGTCCTGGAAATCTTAACCATAGTGTAAGATGTAGGATAAGTATGGATGCTGAGTTGCCAACTCTAATCAATGTGCTAGAAAAAATAATAGACATGAATGGGTTAGACAAGAAAGCCCCTTCTAGAATCAAGAGAAATACAACATTAACAAAACTAAAGAACAACCTCCTCTAATGAATACCTCTGATAATAAGAAACCTAATGAGAATAGAAATAAACAGAGGATGCCTGCAACTTGTTGGAATTGTAAAAAGACTGGGCATATGAGACAAGACTGCCCATTACCAATAAGAAAGATAGCAGTCTTGGAAGGAGAGCAGGAGTTTGAAGGGAATCAGAACTATGAAGATATATATGATACTGAAGGATCTCTTTCTGAATGTGAATTGATCCTGACCAACCCTGGTAATGTTATAGAAGGAGATATAGGCACTTCTTTAGAAATCAATAACATCCATGGGGATTCTAGCTTGCCCCAACAATGGGATCCTCCCATAATTCCCAGACATATTACAGATGTCAAACAATTAACAGTTAAACCTATGAGTGGTAAAAGTTATACCACTGGTCAAACTTGTTATGAAACAGGATTGTATAAGGACAGACCTATAAGGTTATTAGTGGATAGTGGAGCTTTTTGCTCATGTGTCTGCGCTGAATTCTTAAACAAATGGGATCCCAATTGCAAAGAACACCTTCTGCCTGTCCCAAAGGCCAGGTTTAGCTTATGCAAATCTACCATGAATGCTATTGGAGTATGGACTGCCCCTATAATACTACCTCATACTAAAGGATGTTTGAGGATACAAGTGGAATTTGTATTATTGCTCAATGGACTATGTGATCACCTGATACTGGGTAATGATGCCTTGTGTCTATATGGTATAGATCTGTTCCAGAGGAAAGGGACATACTTCACAGTAAGTGGTAATTGGGAAAAGAAATTTAACATATGCACCAGTCAATCTAACTTCCCTTTGTCTACTTATCAAAAGCATTTTGAAGAATTTGACAAAGAATACTTCTCTCAAGCAGCTCTGAATATGAAACTTTCTGAGGAACAGAATAAAGATATATTGACAGTCTTCTTTGAGAACGAAAATGCCTTTTGTACTAAAGATCATCCCATTGGTGATATTAAAGGACATGATATGGTATTAACATTGACCATTAAGCCTCCTTATCCTCCAAACTTAAGAAGGCCAGCCTATCCTTCTAGTCCTAAGTCTAGAAAGGCTCTTGATGAACATATCCAAGAACTAATAGACTTACAAGTATTAAGGAAAGTAGGGCATAATGATCAGGTAGATGTGACCACACCTCTAATCATATCTTGGCATAATGACAAGTCAAGAATGGTAGGAGACTTCAGAATGCTCAATAATTATACTCAGGCAGATTATTATCCTATACCCCAGATTGATCATGCTCTGCATAACTTGTCCAAGGCCAAGTACATCACTACTATGGATATGCTTAAAGGTTTCCACCAGATACCAATAAGCCCTGAAATCAGGAAGTTTATGAGAATAATCTGTCATTTGGAAATATATGAATATCTTAGGATGCCCTTTGGTATAAAGAATGCCCCATCACACTTCCAGAGAACAATGGATACAGTTCTAGGTACATAAATCAGACAATGATGGATGATGGTATATATAGATGATGTTATCATATACTCTGATGATTGGGATACTCACATCAACCATGTAAGATTAGTACTCCAGAATATCTCCAGAGCAGGATTGAAGGTGTGCATGAAGAAATGCAACTTTGGCTATGGAGAATTGAAAGTTCTCTGGTCTAACTCTAGCTGCTGATCATAATAAGATAGCTTCTGTCATGAACAGACCTATGTGTCAAAACAAAACAGATTTACTTTCTTTCATTAGTTTTTGCAGCTATTACAGAAAATACATACCAAATGTTTCTATGTCAACTCAGAGTCTGTATGAAGTATGCAACAAAAACACTCTATTTGAAATTACTCATGAGAGACTGAAAAACAATGAGGAACTAAAAATAGCTATGAACTCTACTCCTTTACTCATCCAACTAGATTACTCCAAGCCCTTCAAACTGTACATTGACGCCTGTATAGGAGTGTTAGGAGCTGCTCTACACCAAGAAAGGATAGAAGAAGACAAACCAGTAGATAAAACAGTACTCTTCATATCTAGACAGATCAAAGATACAGAAAAAAGATATGGAGCAAGTCAGTTGGAATTTTTGGCTCTAGTATGGGTTTAGAAAAGCTTCACTATCACTTAGAAGGCACCAATTTTCAAGTAATCAGGGACTGTAATCTGTAATAACTCTTATCAACATGAAAAGTCCCAGCAGACATATGCTCAGGTGGCAAATTGCTATACAACAGTATAGAGGTCAGATGACTATAGTGCATAAAGCTGGAGCTAAAAATCAGAATGCTGATAGTGTAAGTAGGAATGCTTTGCCTAATGACTCTAACAATCCAGCAAATTCCCTGAAGATCAAGATATTTTTCCTATCCTTTACATCAATCTTTTTGCATTGAATGCTTGAATAATGGGATCCACCTATGTGAATTAGATACTGCTTTCTTCAACCTAGTAAAGGAAAACTACTCTCCTGAAATAAAGCTGCTGATTACCATTATGGAATGTGAATCCCCAGAAGCAGCTCTGATAAATAGTCTACCTTCTTCATTACTTAAACACTGTAAATCAGGAAGGGTTAACTTTTTGAAAGGTCTCCTTTACTAGAGACACCAAAATTCCAGTGTATTAGTACTAAGCAACAAAGGTCATATACAACGTATAATCCAGGAATTCCATGACAACTGTTCATCAGGGCATCTATTGAATGAAAGAACCTTGGAAAAAGTAAAAAAAATGCTTGGTGGATAGACTGGAAAGAGATCACTGTTAAATATGTTACTAGTTGTGAAACCTGCCAAAAATCTAATAAAACAACTGGCAAAAGGTTTGGAATCTTACAGAAAATCTCTGAACCTAGAACCAGATGGGAAATCATTAATATGGATATTGTCACTTGCCTCCCCCCTGGAGGTACTCATTCATATAACTCTGTCTTAGTTATAGTCAACAGATATTCTAAGAAGGCAAAATTCTTACCTAACCATAAAGAAGATAGTGCTATGGATGTAGCTTTACTACTCTGGAACAGGATCATAGATGATGTGGGTATACCCAAGATTATAATAAGTGACAGAGACCGCAAATTCACTTTTGAGGTTTTGAGGAATCTACATGATATACTGGGTACTAATATAGCATTTTCTAAAGCATACCATCCCCAAACTGATGGATTAGCAGAAAGAATGATACAGACCCTAGAAGATATGTTAAGAAGGTTCTGTAGCTTTGGTATAGAATACAAATACTCAGATGGTTATTGCCATGATTGGGTAAGCCTACTCCCAGCCCTAGTAATGGCTTATAACAACAGTCAAAATTCTACTACCAAAGAAGATCCTTACATACTAGAAAGAGGATGGATTGCAAAACTCCCTAGGGATAAGTTAAACTATAACTTAGCCATTATTCATCCAACATCTCTTGACTTTAAGAAGATGATAGATCTGGCAAATAATCATGCTCAAAAATGTGTACAAGAAGCAGTAGAATACAAAAAACAGAGATGAGACAAATCACATAAAGAACCTGACTTTAAAATAGGAGATCAGATTTTGATATCCACTACCAACTTCAAAAATCTAGCAGGTAACAGAAAGCTGAAACTAGCCTTTGTTGGACCGTTTGTTATCAAAAAGATGCATGACAAAAATTCTGTGGAAGTAATCTTGAGTGAAGAATTATAAAGGAAACACCCAGTATTTCCTGTTAACCTAGTCAAACACTTTCAACCAAGAGAAGGTGGGAACCTCCCTCCAGAAATAATCCCAATAGAACCTGACCCTGTGAAAGAAAAAGGGAAAGTCAGGAGGATATTGAGAGACAAGAAAGAGAGAGTACAAGGAAAAGATGTTAGACCATACTTAGTAAGATACAAAGGAGAATCTGCAGACAAAGATGAATGGTTACCAGAAAATAACATACCTGATGGACCAATAAATCTCAGAAACTACAGGGCCCGCAAAAGGAACTGAAACACACATGAATTTAATTTTCGCCCAACATCCTCCAGAGTTTTTTCAGATATGGCCATATCTTGGAGTGGGGGAATGTCAGCTTGCTACTATTGCAAAGCAAGCTGCAAAAGTAACAAAAATTACATAAAAATAATGATTATATAATGAACCTAAGAAGGAGTAGGAAAAACATAAATATAAATACAGAAAAATATTTTTCACCCAAAATTAGGTAGGGTCACTCACTGACCCCACCCTTGATCCCAACTCCTTATATTTTTAAATAATTAAGGAAAGAAAGACCAAAATACCACAGCTCCACTATTGAGCTTTTGGTCAATTAAATATTTCACACATATTGTCACGTATAGGTTTAAAACCTAAAATTAATTCAGAAAAGAGGTGTTGTGTATATTTTAGGAGTTACGGATGGGAATGTATTTTGTCACCATTCCCACACGCAGCTGCGGCAGCCAATGCACCCGCGTGCCGCTGAGATACAGGCCTGTCACTCCGTCAAGGTTGTGTATGCAGCCCCAGGCCTCTTACAAGTATGCAGCCGCGGGACTACGGGTTGACAGAGTGACAGGCGGCCTTAGAGGCTTAGGTACTGCGTAAAAATGCTAAAACCCACATGGGAACATTCTACATATGTAATAAATATTCCCTTGGATATTAGATAGTCTAAAAGTACATAATATTATATAAAAATACTTGAATAACCCTTATACTTTTTTTTATTAAATATAATTCAAAGTACCAAGAATGTCGAAAATAAGACAATGACAACTTCTAAAAATATATTAAAATAATTTCATATACTTTTATGAGAATTTATTGACATCAATATCTTTGTGACAAGCTACGAAAACTAATGATGTAAAAATATTACGTGAATTCCCATGACTTGTATTTTTAAATAATTATCTTAGTAAATCAACTGGAACTTGAAAATAAGGAGTAAAATCAATATCATGACTTTACTCAAGTTCTTTAATAAATAATGAGAACTCACCTGAAATCAGGATGTCCATAGAAATTTATAATTAAATAATTAGTAAATTAATGGGAACATTTACTAAGGATAATTAATTAAATAATACATAAACAGGACAGATTAGTGTTATTCACACGTCCTAATATCTATTATAAAGTGGAATCATTCCCATACCCTGAAGAATTATATGCTACCCGTGCTATAGCACCAAGGAAATATGATAGGCTACCACTGGTAACCCTGCTAGACTTAGTGTCCGTCCCTTTGAGCCCCTGTGCCCCTCAGAAGGATAGTATTGGGACTCCAAAAGCTGTAAATAAAGAGCTCTTTTGAGGATATTGATGAGCAGAGACCCAGTTATATCTATATCCAGACACCGTTCCAAGGTAATCAAGTACTTATAAGAGATAATTAAGTGATATATGGCTAAGTCTGATCAATAATATCCATCCTCAACCTCTTTTTTATCAATTAAAACTGCTGAACAACCTTATGACCCCAGTATACAGGTTTAACCCATAAGTGCATGTCCCAAACAGAAACTCAAAGGATTTAATAATATACCAGTGAGTTTTATTGTCCTTTCTCTGTCTTGGCAACTTGGTTACAAGGCCCTGCCACTCCACTGTGTATTTTATATACAAATTATCTTTGGGAAAAATATCCTTTAAACTAAAGAGCCCAAAGTAACCAGGAATACGTGTTTTCATACTGAAATCCCTGAAGAGAGGTGTTAAAGATCCTTAATATAATTGTGGCTGCTCTATAAAAATATTTAATAATCAATTTATTCATATTGATTTATAACAATAAACAATAAAGAAACCAATTAACCTTGCAAAAACGCTTAAATCAAATATTTTACAGATTTTTGCTGCAGTTATTGAATAATATATTTATTATTTATTCTATCACCTCTGGTAGCTAAAGGATAGCAAGGGTCTTGGCATCCAGGAGGCTGACATCCACTACCTGCTCATCACAACTGTGATTTTTAATAATTTTTATGATATCTTCTTGATATGTTTTGTGTCCCTTGCAGATATGGATCAGTCTGCTTCATGGTGGTAATTCTTACTTTTACTTCAAATAAAGAGGTTTTCTGGGTAAGTTTTCCATGTTTTTATTGGATTTTTTTAGATCAAGTTCAGTCCATGTCACTTTCTTACATATGCACCAATGACCCAAGTAGCTTGTAGATATTACAGACTTTACCTTCCGCGATTTTGGTTTCCCAGAAGGTTTAGCACACAGGAGTTGATGATGTGATGCGTGCAGCCGCGTGGGAATCTTTTTGCATGCGGGAATCTTGACTGACCTGGTAGGTTCCACAATTTTCTTGGTAAACCTACTTGTTCACTAAGTTTACCAAGCATGAGCTGCAAATGTGTCTTAAATAGGACCTTGCTATGTAGCAAGCTCCATGAGTTTGGTCAACAATCATCAAAGTTAAAAAAGCTTATGGAGTTTGCTCACCCCAACCCTTTCCAGGATTTACCGCGCTCTCCATAATTCCGCCACTTCCCCCCTCCAATATTACTAGCATCAAACCCCCCATCCATCCCTCCCCCTCCAAACAACCCTATGTGTGGTTTTTTTATATTGATGTTCATACTCTTGACTACTTTTCAACTGTGTAGTGGCAAGCATTTTTTGAGGGTTTTACCATTGTGCCTTGACCCTCGTTAGCTACCTGGAAATTGGACTTAGCAACCATGATTGCATCTTGCACTTGCTAAAGCCCTTGCTTACTATTTTTTTGCGGTAGCAAGGGCTTAGCTAACAATAAGTTATTTAGCAACAATTGTGGATTCTCTGAAAGATGCCTGCGTTTCTGGAAACCTTATGCAAGTGTAGAATACTTAGAGGCACGCAGAGTGTATGTAGAGATGTGGGGCTGCGCGGGGGAATTGTGAAAAAACACAATTTTGTGTTTAACTCCTAAAATACACACAACACCTCAATTCTGACTGAATTTTAGGCGTGAAACCTATATGTGAAAATACATGTGTCAAGGGTGGGGTCAGTGAGTGACCCTACCCAATTTTGTGTGGGGAATACATTTCTGACATAACATTAATGGATTCCCCACTCCTCCTCATTTAATTAATTATTATTTTTTATTTATTTTGTCTACTTTGACATGTTTCTCTGTATTAATTAGCAAGCTGAAATTCCCCTACTCCAACATATGTCTATATCTGAAAAAAATTAGGGTTCAGTGTCTATTGCTGGCTCTGTAATTTATCAGGTGTAGAGGTCCATCTGGAATTTTGTTTTCAGGTAACCATTCATCTTTATCACCTGATTCTTTATTTTATCTGACTAAATACAATCTGAAATGTTTTCCATGGATTCTTTCTTTCTTGTATTTAAGTATTTTGCTTATTTTCCCTTCTTCTTTGTCAAGAATATTTTCAATGGGTATCGCTGGTTTAGGAATTTTTTCTCCTTCCCTGGGGTAGAAGTGTTTTATCATACTTACTGGGAAGACAGGCTGTTTCCAGGATAACTCATGACTCAGTATAACTTCTACAGCATTCTTCCAATGAATCTTCTTGATAGTGAAGGGTCCCAAAAATACTGGTCTTAGTTTCCTGTTTTCTGCTAAGTTGTTCAAGTTAGTAGTGGAAAATAGCACTTGATAACCAATCTTGATGTCAGGTTCTTTGTGTGTCTTACCCCACCTCTTGAAGTTGTATTCAACAGCATCGCATCTTGAAAACATTTGGCAGCACGCTTGTTTGCCATATCTATCATATTCTGATATTTGACTGAGGTTGGGTGGATATTAGCTAATTTTTTGTTAAGATTTTTTTTAGAAATCTTGGGGATCCATCCTTGTTCCAGTATGCAAAGAGCTTCTTTGGTAGTAGAATGCTTGCTGCTGTTGTAAGCCATTTCTAATGCAGGTAGGAGGCTGACCCAGTTATGGCAGTAAACATCTGACTTCTTATATGATGATAAAAAGCAGAAGAATCTTCTGAAAATTTCTTCTAGAGTCTGAATCATTCTTTTGGCCAATCCATCAGTCTGGGGTTGATAAGCTGTGGAGAAAGCTAAAGTAGTAACTAGCATGTCATGAGGGTTTCTCCAGGATTCATAAGTGAATGTGGGGTCTCTATCACCTATAATGATCTTTGGGACTCAAAAATCTGCAACAAGTCCCAGAAAAACAGTGCTACTTCTGTAGCTGTATCTTCTTTGTGATTGGGAAATAACTTGGATTTCTTAGAAAATATATCTAATATTACTAGGAATGAGTTATAGGAATATGCTCCTGCAGAAGGTAGCCCAGTTACAAAGTCCATGTTGATTATTTCCAATCTCCTCTTGGGTTCAGAGATTTTCTGGAGGAGGCAAAATCTTTTCGCAGTGGTCCTGTTAGACTTCTGACATGTTTCACAGCTAGAGACATACTAAATTTTGGATTCTCTCCAATTAGTCCACCAAGCTGTTTGTTTAACCTTTTCTAAATTCCTATCATTGGATAAATGGCCAGATGAGCAATTTTTGTGGCATTCAGCCAATATATGTTTAATATTTTCTTCATTGTTAAGGACTATAACACTATAAGTTTGGTGCCTATAGTATATTATCCCATCCCAGAGTGAGAATCTGCCAGCTTTATAGGGCTTCTGTAAAGGTTCTGGTAGACTATTAATAACTTCAGCTGGAGGCAAATCACTTTCCATGATAGAGATTAGTTTTTTTAAATTAAGAATATAGGTTCCCTTTATAGCTTTGAACAGGGACTGGTCCAAATTACAGATTTTTATCCCTAGGATAGAAGCTCTGGGGTCCATTCCAATAATATTCAGTATGGGGAATATATCATGATCTTCTAGTTCATTGGCAGGGTTGCTGGGCCATTAGGTAGAGCATTCTATCAAAAGGGCTGCTGAATGCAAGCAGGGCTTGGCACAGAGGGGAATCCACTCTCAGTAAGCTTGGTGGGGAAGGATACTGGAAGATGCTACAAGGAGAAGAGTAGGATTGTATTGGAGTTAAGGTGCTGAATGAAGCTTTCTGGGATGGATTCCTAGTAAGAATTAGTAAACTGATTTCTTGGGGGACAATCAGGAAGAGGAAGAGAAGAGCTGCTTAAATAGACAGGAGGCTGGACTACAACAGAGTTACAGATACCTTGGGGCTCAGATTACGTATGTAATGACAAGGTAGCAGTCATGGTAACGGAGAGGGCTGATCAGGTATGCTACTACATTGGGGTTGGGCTGTTTACTACATTGGGGCTAGGCTACAGGTCTGGCTGTCTAAGTTGCAAATGTACAGTGAGAGGATGTACAGTGTGCATGGAGGTCATGACACTATGTACTAAGTATAGAGAGTATGTGATACAATCTGCAAGGGGATTTATGTAAGGATTCCCAAACGATAAACCATAATGAAGTATGGGATAGACAGGGTGAAGAAGGTTAGAGGATATGCAGAACCTGAGAGACTAATTATGTTCAAGCCTAAGGAGTCTATATGTATAATGCATGAGGTTAAACTATATGTAGATATGTAAGGCATGAAGATTCTGAGGATATGTAGTTGAAGGAGATATACTGATAAAGCCTCCAGAGCCCTGAGGTTGAAGTTCCTGAGGTAAGTAGATTAGACAGAGGTTAGACAGAAGTTAGACTGAGTTAGGTGACAGTATGACAGTTTCCCCTGTTGAAAAGGAGGGCATCTCCTGATGAACATCAAAGGAGGGGTTGAATAGGCCATCCAGGTATTCCATCAACCATGTCTAACTTGAGCTTTCCTTCCCCCTACCAACAACCATCACCACCATCCACCCCATTACAATCCTTATACCCTTTTACCAGATCACCTACACCAACCTAGCCAATGGAGAAGACCAATAACTACCATCCAGCTCAACAATACTACCCAAGCTGTGACAGATGCATCAAGCTTGGAAGAATCTGTACCACCAGTATCAAAAAGAACTCTGCCAAGTTTTGAATTTGTAGAAATTATGGAAGAGTATGTGATATGGATATGCAAGGCAGGAAGGCCATGGGGCCAACCTTATGGGTCCTGGACAAGAGACAACCTCTTGAGGTGATAGAGGCTCCAGATGATGATGCCATGACTTTAGCATATTCATCCAGATTGGATGAATCTTGGAAATAGAAATTACGTTGAAACATCAAGAGGAAGAATGTGGAGACTCGTTCATAAGATGGCACACCCCTTATGTAGACTCAGAAAATGAAGTGGTCAAGGTGCTGTCAAAAGGAACTGGAAACAGGTAATTTGTTGAATCCATCCAACCTGTCAAAGCATCAAACCATGGAAGGTTGAAGCTTCAAAGCTCAAGGTCAAACCATTGAACTTTTGAAGCTGGTTTTTGAAGCCTTGAATCAATCCATTGAAGCATTGAACCAATCCGTCAAAGCGTCAAACCAAATTTTCAAAGCATGAAAGCGTCAAAATGTCAAAGATGGGTTTCAAAGCAAGGAAGAAAATGAAGACACCAAGGGAATTTTAGAGATTGAAGATGAAAGAGAGAAAACAAAAAATGTAGATGAAGGAAACAAAAACAATGTAGATAAAGGAAAAGAAAGAGAGGACATTGTCAAAGAAGGGGGCAAATCATATGACTCCTTGGAGTTAGAAGATTTAAGGAATAGGATGAAGGCTTGAGAGGTTAAGATGAAGGTTGTAGAAGATAGAAGAAGCAGAAAGAAGGTAATTGAGAGGAGAAATGAAGCAGAAGTTTGGTTGAAAGAAATATAAAATGGAGAAATACTTGAATGTGCAGGGTAAATGAGTTCAAAGATTTGATGTTTGAAGCTATCTGAAAATTTGTTTATGAGAAACTATTATATAAATTCAACTTTATTTTATTTTATTTTTATAAGAGAGTTTTTATTTATTATTATTTTTTTTGCGTTGTTTTATTTTATGTTTTTTGTTAACTTTACTATTTACTATTATATCTATATATATATAATTTTTTGATAATATATATATTTTTGATGTTATATATATTTTTGATATTATATCTATATATATATATATATATTTGATAGTATATATAAATATATTTTTGAAAGGAGCAATTGATTTTATTTTTCTTTTAATTTAAGGATATTTTTGGTTTTAAAGGATAGAGTGTATGGAAATCATGAAGTAAAGTATGGCAGTTGTTAAGATTAGAGTGAGGTTCCCAAGTAGTGCGTTCCTTGTCAGTCTGGAAGCCTTTCCATTCAACTAAGTAAAATAATTTTCCCCTCTTAAGTTTTAAGTCCAATATCTGAGACACTTGCCATTCTTCTTCTACATTGATTTTGACTGGTTGCGTTGGTGTTGGTGCCTGGAGGATAGTGAGTTGTCCTGATATGTCTTGAGTAAGGAGGAGTGAAACACAGGGTGAATAGTGGACCACTGTTGAGGAAGTTGAAGGTTGAATGAATTTTTTCCAATCTTTTCTGTAATCAAAGAAGGGCCTAACCATTTCTTGGAAAGCTTATTTTTTGGATGGTTAGTTTTGATATTTTTTGAAGAGAGCCAAAATTTGTTTTCAACATCAAATGAGGAAGGAAAATTAAATGTTTTTAGGTCAGCATATCTCTTATAAGTTTTAATTGACTGGCAACCAGTCATGGTGGGGGGGACTTGATCACCCTCCCCCCCCACCAAAGGCAATGGCCAGGCTGGTTGCATTGAGGCGACCGGCGGTGGGGGGGGATTGAACACCCCCCCCCCCACCCACCACCACCATGGAAGGGGCACTCTCCCCCCCCCCTTTACCAAGGGGGAGGAGCAATGGGCTGAGGGGACCTGACCACCCCCCAGCCCACTTACTGTAGCAATGCCATGGGGGTATCAACCCCCAGGGCCCCTGAGAGGGGGATTTGACCACCCCCTCCAGGGATTTGAGGGAAAGAGGGGGGGGACAGCATGTCTGCCGGTAACACCCCCCCAGGTAGGATTTTGGTTGGACTCAGGTGAGTCCTGGGTCCCACCTGGCTCATATGAGGGGCCAGGGCTGTACAGGTGCTAAGATAAGTAACAGGGCTGGTTGTAACGGACAACCACCCAGGGTTTTTCAAAAGCTAAGGGGCTGGGTCAGCCCCATTGAGGTGGAAACACCAGAAACAACCGGAATAGGCTGGTTGTAATGGTACAGGGACTGATGCCATGTGGGCTGATGTAGCCCAAACCAAGTAAAAAGGCCTGTAGAGCCTGTAGAGCTCTTTTGGGGCCGAAAAATAGCCTTTTGGCTTGTTGTATCATGGGCTCACTAGAGGCCAATCTTTTTTACTTAAGGAGATCTTCTCCCTGCTGTTTTCCGTTATCCATTCATCACCCAATCAAATTCATCACCATTATCATCCAACATATTGCCTTATTGTGAGAGCCCATCAAGCAATTATTGACACAAGGTGTCCAGCATTTCTTTCAATTTTAATACTGCTCATTTGCCAAAGCTAATTGCTTTCCATAATTATAACAAATTATCAGTACCAACATCATCATTACTTCAAAGCCATCTAGACCCTTGTACCTTACTCTGGAGAACATTAAAGAACTCAAGTTTTCAAAGAAGATTTCCTATATCCCTGATGTTAGCTCCACCAAGATAGTTCCAAAAAGTCAGAATTATGATTCTTGGGTTGTCATTATGGATAGTGATCTGGACAACATCTGTTGTTGGGAGATAATGGATGCAGATGAAACTTTGATCAGTTCAGAGGTGGAGAAAAAGTCTGATCATCTCATCCTTAGGCATCTTGATGAGAATAATGTGACATGGGTTGCCAATACTCTTAGGGAAGATGAGAGAAGGAGGGGCAGTATCCTTTGGAAATTGCTCAAGTCCAAGTATGCTGGTGATTCTGTTCACCAGGAGGGTAAAGCTTTCAATAAACTGTTTAAGTTACAATATTTGAATTGTAAACATTTTTTTGCAGAGGCTAGGTCTAGCATAGCCAAGTTTAAGTCATCAGTACTTAACATGGATCCTGAGTGTTTTTCACTCTTAATCCTTCAGAAGCTACCAAAGGAGTTTGATTCTTTAGTCAGAATAATTTCTCAATTAGATCCTCTTCCTGGGGAGGAGGCTGTGCTGAAAAGGATTCAAAAGGATGATCTTCAGTTCAAGATGAAGGGGGGTTCTGGAACAGCCCTTGTTGGAAAGACTCGGAAATCTTGCAAGAAGGAAAAAAAGGATTTCTCCAAGGTCTTATACTATAATTGTCAGAATAATGGGCATTATGATAAGGGTTGCAAGGAGGCCAAGAAGAGGAAGAATTCCAAAGAGAATGACAAGGAGGTCAATCTCACTACTGAAAAATTTGCAATGGTGGCGTTTGATGGTCCAATGGAAAGTGTTGTTGTGGAAGAAGGTCCCAAAAAGAAGGCCAAAATTGATGAGGATCAAGAAATGGATTTGATTGATTACAAAGTGAACAATCTTAACCTCAAAGATGAGAAATTATCAGTGACTGATAAAGCTTCTTTCCTATTAGGAGGATTGAAGGAGGATGTTCTTGTTTTGATTGATTCTGGCTGTAGAGATTGCATGTTCTTTGAACCAAATTTATTTTCAAATCTTAGTGATTATGATGGAGTTGTAAATATTGGTCAGAAAGGCAGAAAAATTCAGATTAAAGGAATTGGAAAAGTTATTCTTGCAAATCACTTGGGTTTCAAAATTTCTTTTGATAAATTGTTCTGCAACCAGATTTGCCTTATAACCTTGTGTACCTTGGAGTGTTAAGGACAAAAGTTTTCCAGATTTGTTATCTTGAAGAAGATAAGTTTGTTATTGATATGAATTGGAGAACTGTTTTTAGTGGACAGGTTCGGAACAAGCTTTTGTGTTCAAGCTTGTTCAAAATCTCAGCTTTGAGCACTGTTGCTCACAATAGAAGTGGCCATAAGGTAAAGGAAAGAAACTTTGAGAGTTGTAACTTGGGGGCTAAGACTAGAAATGTGTTCTCAAAGAGTAGAGATTGCACTGATGTTCCTAGAGAGGAATTTTCCATTGATTTCGCGGGGCCATTTGCACCTGAGTCCCTGGGTGGGGGATGATACTTCATCAATTTAGTTGATACTGCAACTAATTATGTTTGGGTTAAACCAATTCAATCTAACAATCCAACCACAGACAAGGTTTTGGTAATCTTCAAATTCTGGAAACAGAATGGTCTAATGAAGAAGATCAAGATGTTTATCACCAATGGAGGTGGTGAATTTGTGAGTGGAAAGTTTGAGAGGTTATTGAAAGATTATGTTATCATTCATATAGTCAATACTGCAAGTACTCAACAAAATAATGGAATAGTTGAGAGAATGAATAGGACTTTACTGCAAAAGGTCAGAACTATTATGTCTCAATCTGGTCTAACAAAGTTCTTATGGGCTGATTTGATGTTTACAGTCTGTCTGTTGAATAAAATTTTAAGTGTTAATGGGAAGAGTCCTCATTATCAGTTTTGGAAGTTGTACCCCAAAACATCAAACCTAAGAACAATTGGTTGCTTGTTGTATTATAGTGTGCACCATAATGAGATGGTTGGAAAATTAGAACCTAGAGCCAGAACGGGGGCACTTGTAGGCTATTCTCTAATAAGTAAATTGTATAGGATCTATTTTCCAGGGACAAGAAAGGTTATCCATAGTAGGGATGTAAAATTTGATGAAAGTACCTTTCCACTCAAAAGGAGTGAAGAAGTTGTTGTAAAAAAGTCACAAAAAGAAATAGAATTAGCACCTATTTCACCAGCAAAGGCTGAGGAAAATTTGGTTCCAGAAGATGACAAGATGGCAGACATGCCACCAGAGGGTTCAGTACCTGCTTCAGGGGAGTCCGTTGATTTGGAACCTGATGAGCCTCCACCTCCAGTAAGAAGGAGTGGTAGGGTTAGAGTACCAGTTGATAGGTACGGGGAATGGAAGTCCCATTATGCTGAAACAGGATATGAGGAAGATACATTTCAGGAACAGTGTATGCTCAATGAAGTCCTGGAGTTGAGTTCAGAAATGGGTAACAGGGTTAATCCAAATATATTTGGCCAAGCTATGAATTCCAATAAGAGATACAACTGGAAGAGTGCTATTTTTGAGAAATTTGATTCTCTAGAAAATAATAGTGTCTTTGAAGTGGTCAAGCAGGATTCTGTTCCAAAAGGAAAGACCATTGTGGGGTCTAGATTGGAATTAAACACAAAGTTTGAAACAAATAAAGTTTTGAAAAGATTCAAAGCTAGATGTGTTGCACAGGCCTTCAAGCAGAGAGGGGGTATTGATTACCAAGAAACTTTCTCACCAACTGTAAGGCTGTCCACCTTCAGGTACATCATTGCTCTGGCAGTGTATTTGGGAGAAGAAATCAGACAAGCTGATTTTGTAACAGCATACTTGAATGCAAAACTTGGAGAGGAGGAGACTGTTTATATGTCAATCCCTGATGGTTTTTGTGAATGGTTAGTAGAGACTAAAACCAGAAACCATGAAGAAAATCTTTGTTAGAAGTTTTCTTTCAGCAGATAAAGGGGAATATGTCCTCAAGCTGTGTAGATTCCTTTATGGATTGAAGAAAGCAGCTAGAACGTGGTATAATACCATGAGTGAGAAAATGATACAGATTGGTTTCAAGACTTCTGAGGCCAACCCTTGTCTCTTTGTAAGAAAGGATGTAATTTTGTTTGTATGGGTCAATGAAATTATCATTATTGAAAATGGTAAAGAGAGAGTCATGGAGACCCTCAAAAAGGAATTAAAGATAAAAGATCTTGGTCTGGCACAACAGGTGCTAGGAATGAAAGTCAGTAAGAGCAAGAATGGCATTAAGTTAGAACAGAGCCATTATGTGGCAGCTCTTCTTAAGAAATATGGCTTAGAGGATGCTAAGGAGTTTGGTACTCCCATGCAGTCAAACATTCATTTATAGAAGTCTACAGATGAGGAGTATCTGGAGTTTGTTCTAGTAATGACTTCAGCTCAGCTATTGGATTGCTTAATTATTTGGGGCACTGTACAAGGCCCATTATTGCTTTTGCAATTGGTGTCTTGTTGCAACACTTACAGAAGCCAAGCATGAGGCATTGGTCAGCATTTAAGAGATGTATCAGGTATCTTAAAGGAAAGCACAGTCTTGGACTGTTGTTTACAAAGTCAAAAAACTTTGATTTGGTTGGTTATTCCAATGCAAGTTGGGCAAATGGTAACACTAGGAAATCAACAAGTGGTTTTGTATTCTTTGTAGGTAAGAATCTGGTGTCATGGAGGTCCAAGAAGGTGTCAGCAATAAGTCTCTCATCAACAGAGGCTGAGTATAGAGCATACTTAGCAGCTTCAAAGGAAGCAAAATGGTTGAGAAAAGTCTTAGAGGGTACACATAAACCACAAGGGTTTGCGTTGTTATATTCTGATAATCAGAGTGACATTTCGCTGGCGCAGAAACAAGTGTTCAATTCAAGAACAAAACATATTGATGTTCACTATAACTATATTTGCGATGCAGTTAACTGCAAAGAGATTGTGTTGAGGTACATGCCCACTGGAGCAATGATTGGGGATATCGTGACTAAGGCTTTAGATAGAAACAAGCATCAAGGCTTTTTAACTAACGAGGGGGTGTCACCCCTTTTGGATTAAGGGGGTGTGTTAAAATACGTATGCACTTACGTGTGTGCCACGTATAAGTGTAATCCAAATGGGATGCACATATGGGCCTCTCCAGCCCATTTGAAACTCACACGGACCATATGGGCCTGTGTGGATGTCACTAATTTGAAGGAACTGGCCTCAAAACGCATGAAACAGGCTCATTGGTACACAGGCCCTATTGGGCTTGGTGGGGTATATGGGCAAGTACAGCCAGATGGGCTTGTATGGGCATAATTGGGCCCAAGGTTTATTGTGGACATACTTGGCCAGACGGGCTGGCCCGCAAAAGTATGGTTTATTTAGTCTTTGGGCTTGGGGCGGCCCATTGGGGCCGCCGCCTGTGTTGCAGCCCGGTTGAAGCTGCCGCCCGTGTTGCAGCACAGTTGGGGCTGCCTCCTGTGTTGCAGCCCACTCTGGGCCGCTGTTTTTGCCATTGGCCCGTCTATGGGGCCCAACATCCTGTCCGTGGCCGTTGTTGAGGCTGCCGCGCTGGGTGGCGGCCACCGGGCTGGTGGTCCCGGCTCCTCCCACTCCCCTTGCTTGCCATTGCAAGGGGAAGGGGGAGGGCTGGCTGGTTGTAACCAGCCAGCAACCGGTTGCAAAGGGCAACTGGTCATGGTGGGGGGGACTTGATCACCCCCCAACCAAAGGAGAAGCCCAGGCCGGTTGCATCTTGGCAACCGGCAGTGGGGGGGGGATGGACCACCCCCCCCCCACCATGGAAGGGGTGCTCTCCCCCCCCCCCCCCCCCCTTTACCAAGGGGGAGGAGTAACAGGCTGAGGGGACCTGACCACCCCCTAGGCAGCTTACTGTGGCAACGCCCTGGTTGTATCAACCCCCAGGGCCCCTGAGAGGGGGATTTGACCGCCCCCTCCAGGGATTTGAGGGAAAGAGGGGGGGGACAGCATGTCTGCCGGTTACCCCCCCCCCCAGGTGAGATTTTGGTTGGACTCAGGTGAGTTCTGGGTCCCACCTGGCCCATATGAAGGGCCAGGGCTGTACAGTTGCTAAGATAAGTAACAGGGCTGGTTGTAATGGAAAACCAGCCAGGGTTTTGAAAAGCTAAGGGGCTGGGTCAGCCTCATTGAGGTGGAAACACAAGAAAAAACCGGAATAGGCTGGTTGTAAGGGTACAGGGACTGATGCCATGTGGGCTGATGTAGCCCAAACCAAGTAAAAAGGCCTGTAGAGCCTGTAGAGCTCTTTTGGGGCGGAAAAATTGCCTTTTGGATTTTTGTATCATGGTCTCACTATAGGCCAATCTTTTTTACTTAAGGAGCTCTTCTCCCTGCTGTTTTCCATCCATTCATTCATCATTGAATTGAATACATCAACAATATCATCCAACGTGTTGCCCCATTTGTGAGAGCCCATCAAGCAATTATTGATACAAGGTTTCCAGTGTCAGCCTCCTGGATTCCAAGCCCCTTGCTATTCTTTAGCTTCCAAAGGTGATAGAATAAATCATAAATATATTATTTAACAACTGCAGCAAAAATCCATAAAATATGTGGATTAAGCTTTTTTTTGCAAGGTTAATTGGTTTGGTTATATTTTATGTTATAAATCAATATGAATAAATTCATTATTAAATATTTTTATAGAGGGGCCACAATTATATTGGGGATCTTTAAAACCTCTCTTCAGGGATTTCAGTATGAAAACACGTAGTCCTGGTTACATTGGGCTCTTTAGTTTAAAGGATATTTTGCCCAAAGATAATATGTATATAAAATACACGGTGTAGTGGCAGGGCCTTGTAACCAAGCTACCACGACACAGAAAGGACAATAAAACTCACTGGTATATTATTAAATACTTTATTTATCCATTTGGGAGGTGCACTGAAGGGTTAAACCTGTATACTGGGGTTATAAGTTTGTTCATCAGTTAAAATTGATAAAAAAGAGGTTGAGGATGGATATTATTGATCAGACTTAGCCATAAATCACTTACTTATCTCTTATAAGTACTTGATTACCTTGGCACGGTGTCTGGATATAAATATAACTGGGTCTCTGCCCATCAATATCCTCAAAAGAGCTCTTTATTTATCGCTTTTGGGGTTCCAATGCTATCCTTCTGAGGGGTAAAAGGGCTCAAAGGGAAGGACTCTAAGGCTAGCAGGGTAACCAGATGTAGCCTTTCACGTGTTTTGGGTGCTATAGCATGGGTAGCATCTAATTCCTCAGGGTTTGGGAATTATTCTACTTTAAAACAGATATTGGGACATGAGAATAACACTATTCTTTCCTATTTATTTATTATTTGATTAATTATTCTTAGTAAATGTTCCCAGTTATTCAATAATTATTTAAATAGAAATTTCTACGGAAATCCTGATGTCAGGTTATTTCTCATTATGTATTAAATAATTGGAGGAAATTCATGATATTGATTTTACTCCTGATTTTTGAGTTCCCGTTGATTTACTAAGATAATTACTTAATAATATTATTCATGGGAATTCATGTAATTTTTTAACATCATTAGTTTTCTTAGTATGTCACCAAGATATTTATGTCCATAAATTCTCATAAAAGTATATTAAAGTATTTTAATATATTTTTAGAATTTGTAATTTTCTTGTTTTCAACATTCTTGGTACTTTGAATTATATTTAATAAAAAATACGTATAAGGGTTATTTAAGTATTTTTAAATAATATTATGTACTTTTAGACTATCTACTATCCACAGGGACATTTATTACATATGTAGAATGTTCCCGTGTGGGTTGTAGCGTGTTTACGCGGTACCTAAGCCTCTCAGGCCGCCTGTCACTCTGTCAACCCATAGTCCCATGGCTGCATACTTGTAAGAGGCCTGGGGCTGCATACACAACCTTGACAAAGTGACAGGTTGGTATCTCGACCGCGCGCGGGTGCATTGGCTGCCGCGGCTGCATGGGGGAATTGTGACAAAACACATTTCTGTCCGGAACTCCTAAAATATACACAACACCTCAATTATGACTGAATTTTAGATGTGAAACCTATACGTAACTATACTTGTGAAATATTTAATTGACCAAAAGCTCAATAGTGGAGCTGTGGTATTTTGGTCTTTCTTTCCTTAATTATTTAAAAATATAAGGAGTTGGATTTCAAGGGTGGGGTCAGTGCGTGACCCTACCTAATTTTGGGTGCATAGTCCATTTCTGTAATAATATTTTTGGTTTTCTACTCCTTCTTAGGTTAATTATATAATTATTATTTTTATGTAATTTTTGTTACTTTTTCAGCTTGCTTTGCAATAGTAGTAAGCTGACATTCCCCCACTCCAAGATATGGTCATATCTGAAAAAACTCTGGAGGATGTTGGGAGAAAATTAAATTCATGTGTGTTTCAGTTCCTTTTGCTGGCTCTGTAGTTTCTGAGATGTATTGGTCAATCAGGTATGTTATTTTCTGGTAACCATTCATCTTTGTCTGCAGATTCTCCTTTGTATCTTACTAAGTATAGTATAACATATTTTCCTTGTACTCTCCCTTTCTTGTCTCTCAATATCCTGCTGACTTTCCCTTTTTCTTTCACAGGGTCAGGTTATATTGGGATTATTGCTGGAGGGAGGTTGCTACCTTCTCTTGGTTGAAAGTGTTTGACTAGGCTAACAGGAAATACTGGGTGTTTCCTTGATAATTCTTCACTCAAGAATACTTCCACAGCATTTTTGCCATGCATCTTTTTGATAAAAGATGGTCCAACAAAGGCTGGTTTCAGCTTTCTGCTACCTGCTAGATTGTTGAAGTTGGTAGTGGATATCAAAATCTGATCTCCTATTTTAAAGTCAGGTTCTTTGTGTGATTTTTCCCATCTTTGTTTGTTGTATTTTACAGCTTCTTCTACACATTATTCAGCATTATTATTTTCCAGATCTATCATCTTCTTATAGTCAAGAGATGTTGGAAGAATAGTGGCTAAGTTATAGTTTAAGTCATTCCTAGGGTGTTTTGGAATCCATCCTCTTTCTAGTATGTAAGAAGATTCTTTGATAGTAGAATTTTTACTGCTTTTATAAGCCATTTCTAGGGTTGGTAGTAGGCTTACCCAATAATGGCAATAACCATTGGGGTTTTTGTATTCTAGACCAAAGCTAAAGAACCTTCTTAACATATCTTCTAGGGTCTGTATCATTCTTTCAGCTAATCCATCAGTTTGGTGATGGTATTCTCTAAAAATGCTAGAGTAGTACCCAGTATAACATGTAGATTCCTCCAAAACTCAGAGGGGAATTTGGGGTCTCTGTCACTGATTGAAATCTTGGGTATAACCACATCATCTATCATCCTGTTCCAGAATAGTATAGCTACATCCATAGCACTATCTTCTTTGTGGTTAGGTAAGAATTTTGCCTTCTAAGAATATCTGTTGACAATAACTAAGACAGAGTTATATGAATGAGAACTCCCAGGGGGGAGGCCGGTGACAAAATCCATATTAATGATTTCCCATCTGGTTGTAGGTTCAGAGATTTTCTGTAAGAGTCCAAACCTTTTTTCCAATAGTTTTATTAGATTTTTGGCAGGTTTCACAGCTAGTAACATATTTAACAGTGATTTCTTTCCAGTCTATCCACCAAGCAGTTTTTTTTTACTTTTTCCAAGTTTCTTTCATTTGATAGATGCCCTGATGAACAGTTGTCATGGCATTCCTGGAGTATATGTTGTATATGTGCTCTGTTTCTTAGTACTAATACACTGGAATTTTGGTGTCTGTAGTAACAGAGACCTTCCCAAAAGGTAAACCTTCCTGCTTTATAGGGTTTAAGTAATGAAGCAGGTAGACTATTTATCAGAGCTGCTTCTTGGGATTCACATTCCATAATGTTAATCAGCAGCTTGATTTCAGGAGAGTAGTTTTCCTTTACTAGGTTGAAGAAAGCAGTATCTAATTCACATAGGTGGATCCCCATTATTGGAGTATTCAATGCAAAAAGATTGATGTTCAGGATAGGAAAAATATCTTAATCTTCAGGGTCATATTCTGGATTTTTAGAGTCATTAGGCAAAGCATTCCTACTTAGACTATGGGCATTGGATGTTTAGCTCCAGCTTTATGCACTATAGTCATCTGACCTCTATACTGCTGCAAGGAATTTGCCACCTGAGTATATGTCTGCTGGGAGTTTTCATGTTGATAAGAGTTCTTACAGAATTACAGTCCGTGATTACTTGAAAAGTGGTGCCTTCAAAGTAATAGTGTAGATTTTCTAAAGCCCATACTAGAGCCAAACATTTCAACTGACTGGCTCCATATCTTTTTTGTGTATCTTTGATCTGTCTAGATATGAGGGGTACTGGTTTCTCTACTGTTTTGTCTTCTTCTATCCTTTCTTGGTGTAGAGCAGCTCCTAACCCTTCCATACAGGCTTCAATGTACAGTTTGAAGGGCTTGGGGTAATCTGGTTGGATGAGTAAAGGAGTTGAGGTCATAGCCATTTTTAGTTCCTCATAGTTTTTCAGTCTCTCATGAGTAATTTCAAATAGGGTGTTGTTGTTGCATACTTCATACAGACTTTTAGTTAGCATAGCAAACTTTGGTATGTATTGTCTTTAAAAACTGCAAAAACTAATGCAAGAAAGTAATTATGTTTTGTTTTGTGGCATAGGTCTATTCATGACAGCAGCTTTCTTATTTTGATCAGCAGCTAGAGTTAGACCAGAGACTATATGTCCTAAGGATATCAATTCTCACTAGCCAAAGTTGCATTTCTTCATGGACACCTTCAATCCTGCTCTGGAGATAGTCTGGAGTACTAATCTTACTTGGTTGATATGAGTATCCCAATCATCAGAGTATATGATAACATCATCTATATATACCATCATCCATCCTTGTCTGATGTATGTACCTAGAACTTTATCCATTTTCTCTGGAAGTGTGATGGGGCATTCTTTATACCAAAGGGAATCCTAAGATATTCATATATTCCCAAATGACAGATTATTCTCATAAATAAACTTCATGCTTTCAGGGCCTATTGGTATCTGTTGGAAACCTTTAAGCATATCCATAGTAGTGATGTACTTGGCCTTGGACAACTTATGCAGAGCATGATCAATCCCAGGTTTAGGATAATAATCTGCATGAGTATAATTATTGAGCATTCTGAAGTCTCCTACCATTCTTGAATTTTCATTATGCCAAGCTATGATTACAGGTTTAGTCACATCTACCTGCTCATTATGCCATAATTTTCTTGATACTTGTAAGTCTATTAGTTCTTGGATATGTTCCTCATGAGCTTTTCTAGACTTGGGACTAGGAGGATGGGCTGGCCTTCTTAAGTTTGGAGGATAAGGAGGCTTCATTGTCAATGATCAAACCATATCATGTCATTTAATATCACCAATGGGATGATCTTTAGTAAAAAAAGCATTTTGGTTCTCATAGCAGACTGTCAATATATCTTTATTCTTTTCCTCAGAAAGTTTCATTTTCAGAGCTTCTTGAGAGAAGTATTCTTGGCAAATTCTTCTAAATTCTTTTGATAAGTAGAGGAGGGGAATTTAGATTAAATGTAGCAAATATTAAACTTCTTGTCCCAATTACCACCTACTGTGAAGTATCTCCCTTTACTCTGGAACACATCTATACCATATATACATAAGGCATCATTACCCATTATCAGGTAGTCACATAGTCTGTTGAGAAATACTACAAATTCCACTTGTATCCTAAACAATCCTTTACTATGAGGTAGTATTTTAGGGGCAGTCCATACTCCAATAGAATTCATGGTAGAGTTGCAAGAGCTAAACCTGGCTTTTGGGATGGGCAGAAGGTGTTCTTTCCAATTGGGATCCCATTTTTTTAAGAATTCAGCACAGAAACATGAGCAAAAAGCTCCACTATCCAGTAATAACCTTATAGGTCTGTCTTTATACAATCCCGTTGCATAACAAGTTTGACCAGTGGTATAACTTTTACCACTCATGGGTTTAACTGTTAATGGTTTGATATCCGTAATATTTCTAGGAATTATGGTAGGATCCCATTGTTGGGGCAAGCTACAATCCCCATGGATGTTATTGATTTCTACAGATCTGCCTATATCTCCTTATCTAACATTAACAGGGTTCGTCAGGATCAATTCACATTCAGAAAGAGATCCTTCAGTATCATCTATATCTTCATAGATCTGATTCCCTTCAACCTCCTGCTCTCCTTCCAAGACTTCTATCTTTCTTATTGGTAATGGGCAGTCTTGTCTTATATGCCCATTTTTGTTAAAATTCCAACAAGTTGCAGGCATCCTCTCTTTATCCCTATTCTCATTAGGTTTCTTATTATCAGAGTTATTCATTAGAGGAGGTTGTTCTCTGGTTTTTATTAATGTTCTAGTTCTCTTTGGGTCTAGAAGGGGCTTTCTTGTCTAACCCATTCATGTCTATTACTTTTTCTAGCACATTTATTAGAGTTGGCAACTCAGCATCCATACTCATCCTACATCTTACACTTTGGTTAAGATTTCCAGGACACAGGTTGAGGATTCTTTCATTTACTTCCTCTTTATCAGCATCTGGATAGAATGAATCCAATTTTTTATTCTGTTCCAAGCACCATTTGTGAGGTTTATCCTTGGAGGGGTAAAATGAGGAATATTTCAAATTTTTCATCATTTTTCTTTTCCACATTCTAGAACCAAATTGATCTTTAATCAGAAGTTTCCAAGAATTCCATTTTAAGGATCCTACTTCTTCTCTTTTTCTGATAAACCAGTCCAAGGCCAATCCTTCAAATATTCTGGGAAGCCTGACTACAGCTATAGCTTCTGTTAGATCATAAGAGTTAATAGTGTAGTCAATAAATTTAATAAAATTTATATGATTGTATTCTCCTTCACTGGAGAACTTGGGCCATTCAGAAATAGGGGGTAACAGTTTGAGGGCTTGCTCCATCTCAGGGGTAGGACTAGGCCTGAAGTTATCATTCCTATGCATTTCTAATAAGGGTGGTGCATAAGGAGTAGTGGTTTATCTTGGAGGTTTTAGTTCCCCTGTGGTACTCCCCAAGGGGTTGGTCAGATGGATGTTTAAGTGTCTAAGATCATTTTTGATCAGATTAAGTTGCAGGTCCACTTTTTCATTAAGCACATCCAGTTTTTCACTGGGGGATACAATGGAGCTGTTAGTAGTGGTTAACAATTCTTCTTTTAAGGGTTGGAAAGACATAATAAGATATTCTTGGATTCCTGATAACATATTCTCAATTCCTTGAGTCTGTCTGATCCTACCTTGATTAATTGTCTCCAATAACTGTTCTGTGTGTTCTTTCATTTCTTGCATTCCTACTGTCTTTGTTTGGTTCTTAATCAATTTGTCTAGTACTGAGGTTAATTCATCCATTTGGGTATAAAAACTGTCCAAATTTCCACAAACAATTTTTAAATTATGACGCATATCATTGGAAAAGGAATTAATTACATCAGAGGTTTTTTTGAGCTCATAATTAGAAGCTAATTGTTGTAAACCATTTTCCATTTTTGAGCTAGGGATATTGTCTGATCCCAGTCTTTCTGTAACTTTGGCTTTGGATGGGAAGAGGATCTCTTCTTTCCTGATCCTTTGCCTTTCATGTGGGCTAATTGATCCCAAGGATTCCATTTTTCTACGTAGGATTCTACCTCTTTCTATGGAATAATTTTCTGAAGAGCTATCTGGGTAGCTTTTGCCTGGGAGATTATCTTTTTCATAGACACCAACTCCTCCTTGGCTTGGGCTTCTTTAAACTGTTCCCAATATTTCACGTGCTCTCTGACTAAGTCTTTCATCCTGGCTTCCTTTGCCAGATTCTGCTGGGGGGGCTGCAGGGAATCTTCTTGTAAAGGAGGGTGGCTTGATTCTACTACCTTCTCCGGCTCTAGGTTGGGAGAGGGCAGAAGTAATTGGTTCTGCTCCTTCTCCATCAACATTTGATTCATGGTTTCCAGTCCCTTCATGGTTGTCCTTATTGGTGGCCTCATGGTTACTGGGAGCTTTTGGAAAAGATCCATAGGAGGGAATTCTCCATGAGGCTCTTGTGTTAGGTCTATTCATTTTTGAATAAGATGTTTATAAGTATTTTACTGAAAAAATCAGTAAAAATAAGTTTTATTCAAAACTCACTTAAGTTGATGTTCAAAGGTACAAAGACTTTATTGGGATTAAATTGATCCTTAGTAGGTAATCCTATGGGTTCTTGGTGTGTTCTAATGAGGTCTTCACCTGCCCAATCAATATTTTCAGGGCGTCCTGAGATATCTGGGCTTTCTTGATCCAATTAATGAACTTCAGTGTTGGTGGTTTCTGGCACAGGAGGGTTCACTGATGTAGAAAAGTTTATTTTATTGGTTTGTAAAATATATTAATATTATTGGAAAAAATAATACGGTAATACAAGTTGTATGCTTACTTTTATATTTAAAAAAGTAATTTAGACGGTATTTCTTCCAAGCTTTATGTTTCCTTAATAGGGCCTGAAATTTGATACGCCTCTCAAGATCTTCTTGTTCAAGGAGTTTATCTAAGTGTTTATGTGCAGAAGAGATATGAAGTTGCTAAGCTTGAGTTAAAGTTTTCCAACAAGTAGGTTTAAAATTTTTGATATATTCTTCTTTTCTTATTTTTAAAAGATTTAAATAATAGATTATTAATTCTGCATTAGTTTTTAAATCCACTGCAAAATAATTTCTTGATAAATCATGGTTTTAAAGTCAGATAAATTTATCTTTGATTTATTTTTATGTGAAATGTCTGGTCCAAGGTATTAAATATAATAAAATGGAATATTTCTGGGCCAGAACCCCAATTGTCAGCCTCCTGGATTACAAGACCCTTTCTCTCCTTTAGCTAGGGTAGCATCTAATTCCTCAGGTTATTGGAAATATTCTACTTTATAATAGATATTAGGATGTGTGAATAACACTACTCTGTCCTATTTATGTATTATTTAATTAATTATACTTAGTAAATGTTCCCAGTAATTTGATAATTATTTAAATAGACATTTCTACGGAAATCCTGATGTCAGGTGAGTTCTCATTGTGTATTGAATAACTGGATTAAAGTCATGATATTGATTTTACTCCTTATTTTTGAATTCCAGTTGATTTACTAAGATAATTACTTCAAAATATAAGTCATGGGAATTCATGTAACATTTTTACATCATTAGTTTTCTTAGTATGTCACTAAAATGTTGATGTCTAGAAATTTTTGTAAAAGTCTATTAAATTATTTTAATATATTTTTGGAAGTTGTCATTGTCTTATTTTTGACATTCTTGGTACTTTGAATTATATTTAATAAAAAATACGTATAAGAGTTATTTAAGTATTTTTGTATAATATTATGTACTTTTAGACTATCTACTATCCACGGGAACATTTAGTACATATGTAGAATGTTCCCGTGTGGGTTGTAGCATGTTTACGCGGTACCTAAGCCTCTCAGGCCGCCTTTCACTCTGTCAACCCATAGTCCCACGGCTGCATACTTGTCAGAGGCCTGGGGCTGCGTACACAACCTTGACGGAGTGACAGGGTGGTATCTCAGCCGCAGGTGGGTGCATTGGCTGCCGCGGCTGCATGCGGGAATTGTGACAAAACACATTTCCGTCAGTAACTCCTAAAATATACACAAAACCTCAATTCTGACTGGATTTTAGGTGTGAAACTTATACGTGACCATACGTGTGAAATATTTAGTTGACCAAAAGCTAAATAGTGGGGCCGTGGTATTTTGGTCTTTCTTTCCTTAATTATTTAAAAATATAAGGAGTTGCATTTCAAGGGTGGGGTCAGGAAGTGACCCTACCTAACTTTGGGTGGAGAACCCATTCCTGTATTAATGTTTATGGTTTTCCTACTCCTTCTTAGTTTAATTATATTATTATTATTTTTATGTAAATTTTGTTACTTTTGAAGCTTGCTTTGCAATATTGGCAAGCATACATCCAGCATTTCATTTGCTTTAAATACTGCTCATTTGCCTAAGCTGATTACTGGCAATAATTATTACAAGAATTGAGTAGATACTGGTCTGCAATCTTGCAGTCCCAGTTCTTTCAGGCCGTGATTGATTTGCTTGGGCTGATTTCACGCTTTGCACTTAAGGATTATTGTCTTCACCACTTTGACATGTCCTCTCCTCAGTACCATCTACCTCAGTCTAAAAGCGTGACACAAATAAAAGCACAAAGTCAATGGTGTGATCCACTATTTCCTCTGGCTCGCGCTGACCTTCCAATCTTGGCGACCAACTCAGTATATACTTGCAAACTTCGTGGTTAACTCCATACCAGTCGGCCATCAATTATGAGATCCAATCACCTTCCCTGGCCAATCAACAGCCTTGGAATTCCATCTTTGGTCATGCATTGTTCATTAGTTCGCATCTACGTCTAACCAAGCCATCACTACTGTATAGTTTGCAATTGGAATAGTCCCTACCCTGCATACACTCTTACCTCTCATTTGCATTACCTTCAACATCACTCGCTCTTGTCCCAATTTGTCATGCAATTGTACGCTCAGATTCTATTGTCTGGCACTTACGCTAAGACCTTGGATCTATACCACTGCTTCATTTCCTATCCCGTTCCTGTCAATCATTGCCTCACTGCTTCAACTGTAGTTAGCTCATCACCAGGTTGTATCTAGTCACTTTGGATTACCTTATAAGGGCTATCCCCTTGCCTGATGATTTTCTCCTCAGTTAGTTAATTTCATACGTTCTTGCATTTTGCTGCAACCTAGTTATCACATCGGACTCAGGTTGAGTTTCCTTCTTCGGAACACATTCCATTCATCTCGCCGTTTGTTGAGTGGCATAACCAAGTTTGCACTTTGCAACTGGGTCTTGCTGTTCGCACTTGCCCTCACACTTGGTATTCCTTTGCGCTCACAATCATCTAAGAATTGCCCTATAGTACGTGGGGTGGTGGTGTGACAGTAAATTTACTAACTCAACTCATCTATTGTAGCCTGCCAACCTATAGTAGACTTCTTCTTTTTTGATGTCACGTACTCGCTCAACCGGGAACGCTTCCCTTGCCCCTTACAATGATGAGATCCATTGGGTAGGGAGAACCAGCGCTCCTTGGGCCCAACAACCCTTAGATCCAGTTCCTCCTTCCAAATCGCCATCTGTGGAACCTCTCAATGATCCTCAGACTCCTCCATGGGATGCTCCAACGGACCCTCTCGCGGAATTTGCAGACTCCAACCATTCTTCCGATGAAACCTTGACTTGTGGTAGACCAGGGGTTCGCACTACTGCTCCCAAGCCCAATGCTCCAACCCTGCTTTTGACATTGATCCAGGCCCTCATTCATGGTGCCCAGAAATCTACTCCAAGCACTCCTAGTTTTCGCACTCCGGGAATGAAACAACCCAATCACTTTACAGGAGAACACCCTCATAAGCTTAGATCCTACCTGCAGTCTTGTAAAATCATCTTTTCAAACGACTCCAACAATTTCCCTTCTGATTACCATAAAGTTATGTATGCTTTGTCCTTCTTAGGAGGTAGAGCCTTGCAGTGGTTCAAACCGTACCTCGAACTTTTGTCCAATGACAGTCCCACTTGTATTCTCAACAACTAGGACAGGTTTGAGCAACAATTGTTCACCCTGTTTGGCAATCCCAATGAATTTCAAAACGCCAAATACAAACTTAATAGTTTAGTTATGAAGGAGAATAGTAGAGCTTCCGTTTATATTTCTCATTTTCAAACCTTGCAGTCTTGCATCCAGTGGAACAAGGCCGCTCTTCTATTCCATTTCCGAAGGGGTTTACCGGCAAGCTTAATCAAACAGCTTGCAGTTGGGGGTCATAAGACAACCTTGCTTCAGCAGCTAATTGATTGAGTGATTGAGCTTGATAATGGCTATCATGACAACAATCGCTCTTGGCAAAACAACCATTGACCGTCCACCTTGGTTCCGAGGGTGGACGACTCCTCGAAGAAAAACACAAGGAACCCAAAACCATCCAAACCAACCCCGACTTCAAACTCCAACTTGAAAGGGAAAGCCATTGCCGAAACTCCAAAGTTCTTGGACTATGAAACCGGGATGCTTTGAAGTGAGGAACTGATGCAAAGGGAAAAGAACGGGCTGTGTACTTATTGTGGAGGTAAACATGATGTCGACAGCTGTGCAAAGCGGCTAAGCAGTCAAAAAATTAGCTTGTAGTTTTTCTTATACTCGCAAGGAAAACTACACATTATCTAAATCACCACAAGTAAATCTTTGCACTTGTGAGTCACTAGGTGCTCCGAGTTTAAGATTTATCCTATTTCATTCCCAAAACACTCCTTATCAAGTATTACTTGATTCCGGCGCTAATGTTTCCTTCATCAGTGAATCTTTTGCCACTTCCAAAAATCTTACGCTTTCCGAGATAGATAAATTTCCTATCTATTTAGTAAGTAGTGCAACTGAACCGTCTTATTGGGTTTCCCAAAAGGCAAAATGGACCTTTGCATTTTCCAATTTCCCCAGCTTCAAATGGGATTTATTTGTCTTGGCTATACCCGGAATGGATGATACCATTCTAGGCCATGATTTCCTAGTTTACTGGAATCTGGATGTGAATTGGCAAGAAGGATTAATTAAACTTCAAACCTCGCACCCCCGGAATTCTAACATTTCCGTCAATCAGGAATTAAACAGCCTACCTGACACTGTCATTGAGTTGGATCAAACTTTTCCGCCAGGAGATTTGCAATATCCTGACCTTCATTCTCAAATTCCCTCTTCAGATTTAGGAGTTATTGCTTACCTATCCAGCTTACCTCTTTTCTGTTCCTTCCAAGAGAAACAGACACCAACCAAAAAGTGTATTTTGAGCTCCCTAATCCTCTTGCACCATGCGAGCACCTTGAATCCGGTGCTTGAAGATGAAGAGATTGAAGATTTAGAAATCATTTGAGAGTCTTTACCTTTGGTTTATCATGACTTTGCTGACGTCTTTTCAGCTGCAAAAGCAGATAAACTGCCTCCATCCCGTCCTTAAAATCACAAGATCAAACTTACTGGCCCACCTCCGGCACCAGGACCAGTTTACTCTCTCTCAATGCAAGAATGAATTGCACTTCAAGACTACATTTTGGAAAATGTAGCGAAAGGATTTCTTCAACCAAGCAATTGGAACACCAGTTCACCTGTCCTATTTGTTCCAAAAAAGGACGGCGGACTTCGCCTTTGTGTTGACTACAGGAAACTGAACCAGGTAACCCGGAAGAATGCCTATCCAGTACCGCCTATGTCACATCTCCTTACCCTCTTCCATGGAGCTACTTATTTCTCAAAGTTAGACCTTCAAGGTGCCTATAACATAATTTGCATTAAGGAAGGTCATGAGTATTGGACTGCAATGAGAACCCAGTTTGGCAGTTATGAGTATACCGTCATGCCTTTTGGCCTCTGCAACGCTCCTTCCACTTTTCAACATTTTGTCAACAACATTTTCTCCAATCTCATAGGTAAATACCTCGTGGTATATCTTGATGATATACTAGTCTACTCAAGGAACCTTGAAGATCACATTGCACATGTGCAAGAGGTGCTACAGCAACTTTGCAAGAATTACCTGTTTGCAAAAGCCTCTAAGTGCAAGTTCCATTCCTCTTCTCTTCATTTTCTAGGTGTTGTAGTCTTGCAGCAAGGACTATCGATGGACCCAGCCAAGAGCAAACGCATATTGGACTGGACCCCACCTTCTTTGGTTAAATCTCTTCAAGTTTTCCTTGGTTTCAGTATTTTCTATAGAAGTTTTATTGCGCGTTACGCCAAAAAAACAGTGAATCTTACTAACCTTCTTCAAAAAGACACTCCTTTTATTTTTGCCAAACAAGCTGATTTTGATTTCAAAGCTCTGAAGAAGGCGTTCACCACTGCTCTGATACTAGCTCACTTCAACAAGCCAGCTTGCACTATTGTCAAAACAGACGCAAGCAACTATGCAATCGCAGGAGTCATCTTGCAGTTTTCTTCTTCCACTTCTCTCTTTCACCCCGTAGCTTTTGAGTCTTGCAAGTTGCTCACTGCAGAGCTTAACTATGAGATTCATGACAAGGAACTTCTTGCAATCATTTATTGCTTGAAGAAATGGTGTTCATACCTTTTGAGTCTTAGGGAATCCTTTGAGGTTTTAACTGATCATAATTCTTTGAAGTATTTCATGAGTTCAAAAGCCCTCACACGTAGACAGGCATGTTGGGCCAAATACCTCTCCAAGTTCCACTTTACAATCACGTACCTTCCTGGGAAACAAGCGGTAGTTCCTGATGCTTCATCACGTTGGGACAACGTTTACCCAGGGGGGGGAGCACCTTCGCCAAAAACAACCCTGAAAATGTTAGGACACTCTTTTCAACCCAATCTGCCCAACTCAGTTCAATCATTGCTTGCTTACAAGATTTGGCTTCCAAACTCCAACAAGCTCAACGCAACAACCCCAAGTGCATTGAACTTTGCAAAATTGCGAACTTATTAGATAGTAGTTACAGTATTGATGATAATGACTTTTTAGTTTATGATAATTGTATAGTAAAACCAAATAATTGTTGCATTAAGTTAGATATCTTTAATTCACGGCACTATTCTCCGCTTGCTGGTCATCATGGGCAGGATAAAACCTACCAATTGATTGCACCAGACTTCTACTGGCCTGGTATGACCAAAGAAGTAAAAGACTATGTTAGTGCGTGCTATGATTGCAATCTTAACAAGTCCTCAAAACACCGGAAGTATTGGCTGCTCCAGCCACTTCCAATTCCGCCTTGTTCTTGGCACTCGCTGTCTATGGATTTCATCTCTCAATTACCTTCTTCTAATGGATATGATGCTATTCTAGTAATAGTAGATTGCTTCTCAAAGATGGCTTTATTTTTACGCAGTAATGTGACAGCCTCTTCAGAAGACTTGGCTAACTTGTTCATAGAATATGTATTTTTGAAACATGGCCTCCCTGATAATATAGTTAGTGATTGTGGATCTCTGTTTGTCTCAAGCTTCTGGACCTTGCTATGCAAACATTTGAAGATCACTCGCAATTTATCAATGGCTTACCACCCGGAAACGGATGGGCAAACCAAGAAAGTTAATCAGATTCTTGAACAATATCTTTGAATGTATGTTGCCTATCAACAAGACGACTGGTCGCAATGGCTCCCACTAGGCAAATTTGCCTACAACAACTCCACTCATTCCTCCACCAAACAGTCGCCCTTCCAAACTCTTTATGGTAGAAAACCAACTTTCTCTTCCCTTCACGTAGCACCTTCTCAACCTGCTACTGATTACCTTGAACAAATTCAATCACTTCAATTGCAACTTTGAACCAACCTCAAAGAAGCAAACCAGTCTATAAGGAGCAAGCAGACCAATCTTGCACTTTGGCTCCAACCTTCACAGTAGGAGATTGAGTATGGCTTGATGCTTGCAACATTTGCAGCACTCTCCCAACTTGCAAACTCTCCCAAAGAAAGCTTGGCCCCTTTAAAGTAGAATCAGTCATCTCCCCTAACGCCTTTAAACTTAATTTACCTGCAAAACGGCAAGGTATCCACCCGGTCTTTCATGTGTCTCTCCTAGAGCCAGCCCGAGTCCTATACCCGGGCAAGACTCATCCCCCTCCTGAACCTGTCACTTTCCTCAATCATCAAGTGTGGGAAGTAAGCCGTATTCTGGATTCCAGGTTACGCAAAGGAAAACTTCAATACCTTGTTGAATGGTCTGGCTTCCAGTCCGACAAAGATTGCACCTCGTGGGAACCAGCCCATCACCTTCGCAATTCACCCAATCTGATTTGAGAATTCCATGCAAGCTACCCTTGCAAACCTCAACAATCATGATTCAATCCCATCCAATCCCATTCCATTCCACTCCACATTTCATCCCATCCAATACCATTTCATTCCATTCCACATTTATCTTCCTCAATCGCATTCCATTCTATATTCCATCCCATTTAACCCCATCTTATTTCACCATCATTCCATCAGTTAATTCCTCCATCTCACTGTTTTATTCTTTTTCTCATTTTCTTTTCATTTCTATCAAATAAAAAACTTCATTCTTTATTATTATTTAAAAAAAAAATAATAAAAATTTATAATAATATTTCTATTTAATGAAAAAAAATAAAAGAAAATATATATTTTAATTAAAAAGTTTTTTTTATTTCTTTTTCCGCATCCTCCCAATTTGCCGTTAATTCCGCAACCATGGACCAAAGGTATCCAGGTCTTCATTGTTGATCAATGCGGACATTCTTTGAAGAACCAACACTTCCGTTACGATGCGCCTTTCAAGAATCTCCTTGCATCTCCCAACCCAAGCTTGCTTTGGCCAAGCATTCCATCCGCCTTCCTCCAAGAGCTCTTCATACGCTCTCTTCCTTTGGCCACCCAACTTGCCTTCTCCAATCTCTTCCGTCAGGCGCCTTGCATCCGTTTTGACCGGCCCTACAACTTGCACTGGATCCGCTTTGCCTTGGCCCTCCATTCCTTCCATCCCATCTCCTTCATTCCCTTCTTCTGATTCACCCGCTCCATCTTTGTTTTCTCCACTTCCGTTTCCTCCATTTCCCGCTTCTTGTTCCGCTTTGTTTTCTTCCCCCTCCCTTGCTTCCTTGGTTATAGCTCCTACTGGTTCCACACCAGACACCTTGCCTCGCACCTTGGCATTCATCTGGGGCCCCGGGATTTCAGTCAGCGGTCCCCAGTAAGGTGGTGGTGGTGGTGTGTTGGTAGTATATCTTTGAAAACGGGGCAACAATAGCAAACAAGAAAACAATTAGTTACTATTTCAAGTTCATTAGTCAGTCCAGATTAGTACTCACCAGGAACTAGAGTCCCCAATTTTTTGATCTCCGGCAATGGTGGTATCTTGTAATTAACCCTTGGCGCAGACCTACAACTTTGCATCTCCCTTGATGATTCCAAAGGACCCTCAACAGTTGCCTCAACCTTTATAGGGAAGTTTCATGCCACCTAGCGAAGGCAACATTGCTCGCATTTGCCTCAAAGGCCTCGGAAGGCAGTACTAGGGATACATCGCTCGTTGCGGCAAATACAATTTTTGCAACGGGGGGATGACGATGACAACATTTTTATAAAATTTATAAATCTATTGGGTAATAAATTAAGTAAAGTATAAGGGTATACAGTGATAATTAAACGATTTGAAATTGATGGGAAAATTCACCTGAAGGCTTGCAGGAGCTCGCGTCTTTATACCCGGGCAACTGTCACTCTTTGCACTTAAGGATTATTGTCTTCACCACTTCGACATGTCCTCTCCTCAGTACCATCTACCTCAGTCTAAAAGAGTGACACAAATAAAAGCACAACATCAATGGTGCGATCCACTATTTCCTCTGGCTCGCGCTGACCTTCCAATCTTGGCAACCAACTCAGTATATACTTGCAAACTTCGCGGTTAACTCCATACCGGTTGGCCATCAATTATGAGATCCAATCTCCTTCCCTGGCCAATCAACAGCCTTGGACTTCCATCTTTGGTCATGCATTGTTTGTTAGTTCGCATCTACGTCTAACCAAGCCATCACTACTGTATAGTTTGCAATTGGACTATTCCCTACCCTGCATACACTATTACCTTCAACTTCACTCGCTCTTGTCCCAATTTGTCATGCAATTGTATGCTCAGATTCTATTGTCTTGCACTTACGCTAAGACCTTGGATCTATACCACTGCTTCATTTCCGATCTCGTTCCTGTCAATCATTGCCTCACTGCTTCAACTGTAGTTAGCTCATCACCAGGTTGTATCTAGTCACTTTGGATTACCTTATAAGGGCTATCCCCTTGCCTGATGATTTTCTCCTCAGTTAGTTAATTTCATACGTTCTTGCATTTTGCTGCAACCTAGTTATCACATCGGACTCAGGTTGAGTTTCCTTCTTCGGAACACATTCCATTCATCTTGCCGTTTGTTGAGTGGCATAACCAAGTTTGCACTTTGCAACTGGGTCTTGCTGTTTGCACTTGCCCTCACACTTGGTATTCCTTTGCGCTCACGATCATCTATGAATTTCCCTATAGTACGTGGGGTGGTCTTTTGACAGCTGACTGAGTAGTATTCAATCCCCTGACCTCTCAAACTTCATGCCTAAAATTGTGTCTTTATTGTGGAATTGGGAGTTTTGGAATCATAGGTTGAAGTTGTCTTCAAATCAGTTTCCGTCTTCAACAAGGATTAGATTGTCCATGTGGAAAAAGGTGAAGGAGACCCGATCTTTTGATTTGTAGAGGCAGGGGTTGCTGTTAGATTCAACAAAATCCAAAGACTTGATCCAGTTGGCAAGGGTGTTGTACCAGTTTTTCAGGGATTGCTTCAGTCCATAGAGGCCTTTCTTGAGTTTGAGATATTTTGAAGACCTTTCACATCCATTGGGAGTCTTTATGAACACTTCTTTGCTGATGGGGGCATGGAGGAAGGAGGAATTGACGTCAAACTGTCTAACGGGAGATTGTTTTTGAGAGAAATTTGCAGTATGGCGCGTAGAGAGGCAATTTTTCCTGTTGGGGAAGAGTTTTCCTTGTCATCAAGGCATAGATTTGATTGAACCTGCAAACGCAGATCTTGGCCTTTTGAACAAGATTGTTGTTGTGGAAATTATCTTTTATTTTGAAGACCCTTGTGATCTTTAGAGGGTTGCCTGGGTCAGGTCTGTTGTGTTCCTCCCAAACTTCTAGGTATTTGCATTGCTTCAGCTCCTTCCTGATGGCTTCCCTCCACTTTTCCGCCTCCTTGCAGGACATTTCCTTCAGGTGTTTTTTTTGGCTTGTAGTAATGGTGAAAGCCATACTGTTGGTGTCAGCTCTCTGATACCAGGAACCTTGCAGTCCTTTAGCTACAAAGAGTGATAAAAGAATTTGGAGCAATAATATTCCAAAGAATAAACACTTTATAGCTCCAATAATAATATGGTAAGAGCAAGTACAAGGTTTAATTGGTTTGGTTATAAATATTTTAAATATAGTATAAAAAGAGGGGCTAAATTAATATACTACTGGGGGTCTTTACAGACTTGGCAACCTCTCCTCAAGGGGCCTCCTTAGGCAGTTTATAACCTTGGAATGAAGATGGGTGCCTTCTAAGGCCTTATCCATTAATTTGGGCGGGAAAAACAGCACAAAAACCCAGAGCAGGAAGGGAACAACTTACTTGGGAATTAATCCACAGAAATCCTGCAAAGATTCAGGTAAGAAGCTTCAGAACAGATGGGTTTGGTGGCTGGTTCAAAATTCTGGCTCTTGATAGTTATTTAGAAAATAATAATAATAATAATTCAGACTAGATCATAAATCACTTGATTTCTTCTTGATAAGCACTTGAATAACAATGACACAATTTCTGATTGATAATAATAATATCTCTGATAACTGATGGATGATTCTTGGAACAAAAGGGCAAAAAGAGCCAGTTTAAATATTCCTTTTTGGGTGCTTGAGGGCCTCTAGAAGGGGTATTAGCCACGGTCTGAGCCTAGGGGGGCAGTCAGGGCAAGTTGGCACGTCCTCAAGGTGCTGTTAGCCTGCTGGCCTTAGATCTTTCAAGGAACAGCTCCTTTTTAGCTGCAGGATCTGTTAATCAACAGATGAATCATTTTGCTGATGCTGTACTGATCCTCAATTAGTACTGTAAGTACTAGTCCAAAGTGAGCAGACGTTAATGTTTATTGATTTTCCATCATCTGCTGATCCTGTATGTAATTTTTAATAATTTTTACAACCACTCCTTGTGTAGTTCCGTGGTCTTTGAAGGTTCTGATCAGATCATGACGTGGTGAGTCTGGATCTTTATTTAATTAATAAAAAATACTAAAAATTAGTTAATAACTAATTTTAATTGACTTTTAAGGTTTTTAAACTATGATCTACGCTTGAGTGGTAGCTTTACATGTGTAGAGTAGATCCTACTAGGTTGTAGCTCCTCTGAGTGTTACCTGGCTGTCAGACTGATCACGGCAGGCTAGGCGTGGGGATCAGTCCATTCAGATGCGCGCGGGGACTGATCCGCTGCTTGCGTGACTAGGTCACGGGATTACCTGCGCGCGGGAGGGATTACCTGCGCGCGGGAGGGATCAACTGCGCGCGGGAGTATTTGGATGCGCGCGGGAGTCCAGCGCTGTAGGGACGTGGGGCTGCATGCGGGAATTGTGACAAAACACAATTCCCTGTGTAACTCCTAAACTACACACCACACCTGGATTTCAACTGAAATTTAGGTGTGAAACCTATACATGACATATCATGTGAAATATTAAAATGGCCAAAAGGTGCCATATTGGTGCCGTGGTCATTTACCATTTTCTTTTTAAATTAATTAAAAAATATAAGGAGTAAGAATTCAAGGGTGGGGTCAGTGAGTGACCCTACCTTATTTTGGGTGCGGAATCCATTTCTGCAATAATATTCATGGATTTCCTACTCCTTCATTTTATAATAATTTTATTTATTTATTTTTTTTGTTCTTTTTATTTTTGTTAATATTATTATTGTTGTTGCTTTGTCAGGTTGCTCTGTGCTAAGTAGCAGGCTGACAGTTTGGGTGGCCTCAAGTTTGATCTGTTCCTCAGTTTTCAACCAGAAGGACCAGGTGGGTGAGTTGCTTCTGTCCTGGGTGGCTATTGCACTGTTTTGGGTTGATTGTCTGAGGGGTTTGATGCAGTGATGGTCTCCATCACTAGTTGATCCTCTTCTGAGAGGTCCTCAGCCTCATTGTCTGAGACCAAGTCAATCAATGCAAGTGTGTCCGTTGACTGGTGGCGGTAGCATTCTGTGTTCTTGATTTTGTTGGGGTTATGGTTGGCTGGTCTTGGCACTTCAGGATTGGGCTGGTTGTCATTCATGCCTTCAACTTCAAAGTTTTTGCTTGGGGAGTTGTCTCTTTCTAAGTTTTCAATTGAACTGAGGTCAAAGCTTACATGCTTTGAGGATTTGATGATTCTGTCGGGTCTGAGGATTCAATAGGATCTGAAATCAGGGTTATATCCTATCAACTTGCCTTTGAGACCCTTTGGATGAAATTTCCACCCCTTTATCCTGTGGTTGTTGAGGTAGACAACCAAGGTTGCAAGTGGTCTGAAGCAGGATAGAGGAATGGTTCTCTTGTGCATCAGTTCCCAAGGCAAGCTTTTGTTCCCCTTCCTCGGTATTTGGTTAAGGCTGAGGCAGAAGACTTTCAGGATTTTGGGACTGTGTTGGATGGGGAGTTTGGATGAGCTGAGGATGCATCACAAACTTTTGACAATGGTCCTTTTGGCCCTTTCTGCCCTTCTGTTGTGTTTGGGGTGATGCGGTTTGGAGATCAATTGTCTGATTGAGTTCTCTCTGCAGAATGAAACAAACCTGTTGTTGGTGAATTCATTCCCTCCGTTGGAAAAGAACTTGCATGGGAAGTAGCCAAGTTTTGACTTGTGTTGTTCCAGAACCGCAAAGAGGACTTTGACCGTTTGATCTTTGCTTTGTAGGGCTATTCCACTCAGGTAACCGGTGAAGTTTGTTATAATTATGGCCAGCAATTAGCTTAGGCAAATGAGCAGTATTTAAAGCAAAAGAAATGCTGGACACTATGTGTCAATAATGGCTAATGGGGCTCTCACAATGGGGCAATATGTTGGATGAATTCAATTGGATGATGAATGAATGATGGAAAACAGTAGGGAGAAGAGCTCCTTAAGTACAAAAGATTGGCCTCTTGTGAGCCCATGATACAACAAGCCAAACGGCAAATTTTCCGCCCCAAAAGAGCTCTACAGGCTCTACAGGCCTTGTTACTTGGTTTGGACTGCATCAGCCCACATGGCATTAGTCCCTGAACCCTTACAACCAGACTATTCCGGTCCATTCTTGTGTTTCCACCGTTACGGGGCTGAACCAGCCCATTGCTGTTCAGTCCCTTAGTTGGTTGTCTATTACAACCGGCCCTGATGGCATCATTACCCCTGTTACGGGCTGGTTGCCTCATGCATCCAGCCCCTGGCCCCTGAAATGGGCCAGGTGGGACCCAGGGCTCACCTGGGTCCGGTTTCAACCTCACATGGGGGGGTGTAACCAGCGGACATGCTGTCCCCCCCTCTATCTCTTACAAATCCCTGGTGGGGGCGGTCAAATCCCCTCACCAGGGGCCCTGGGGGTCGATACCCCCCAGGGCGTTGTCACAGAAAGTTGGCCTGGGAGGTGGTCAGGTCCTTCCAGGCCCATCGCTCCTCCCCCTCGGTAAAGGGGGGGGGAGAGCGCCCCTTCGCGCTTAGTTCGCTACAATGGCGGGGGGGTGATAAAATCCCCCCCACCTGCCGGTCGCATACCATGCGGCCGGCGCCACCACCTCCTGGGGCAAGGGGGTGGTCAGGTCCCCCCTGCCCTGACCGACCGCCTCGTTGCGGCCGGTCGCTGGCTGGTTCAACCCAGCCAGCCTGCCCCCTCCCCCTCGCGACGGCGAGCGAGGGGAGGGGGAGCAAGCCGGGGCCGCGAGCCCCGGCTCCGCGGCGCTGGTCGCCGGTCGCGACCAGCCGGGCCCGCGCGGGATCCCTCGGCCGCGCAACAGCCCCGCGCGGGCCGTGCCGAGGAACACAGGCGGCCCCGAACGGGCCGCGACGCGAGCAGCGGCCCCGAGCGGGCCGCGACACGGGCTGCAACCCTAATGGGCCGCCCCAAGCCCGAATTGTGAGAAAAGACTACTTTTGCGGGCCAGCCCGTCTGGCCAAGTATGTCCAAAATAAACCTTGGGCCCAATTATGCCCATACAAGCCCATCTGGCCGTATTTGCCCATATACCCCATCGGGCCCGTTAGGGCCCGTGTACCAATGGGTCTATTTCACGCGTTTTGAGGCCAGTTTCCCCAACTCTGTAACATCCACATGGGCCCGTATGGTTCGTGTGTGTGTCCAATGGGCCTCAGAGGCCCATTTGTGCATCCCATTTGGATTACACTTATACGTAGCACCCGCGTAAGTGCGTACGTGTTTTAACAAAGTTGTCCACCACGGTGAGAATGAACCTTTCTTGTCTGAGAGATGGGGGTTTGAGTGGACAAACCAAGTCTAGATGTATTTGTTCAAAGGGATTGGAGGAGGAATTTGACTGAAGTTTGAACGGAGTTTTGGTGATCTTACCAAAGGCGCATTCTTTACAGTAGACGCAGTCAATGTTGTCCTTGTTGATTTTTATGTTCTTGATCTTGCCTAGTTGGCTTGTTCAAGCGTGGCCAAGCGCAAGGTGCAAGTCTCTCAGTTTTCCATTGGGATGGCCATTCACAGACAGGAAACAATGATTTTTACCTATCTGGTGAGGGTTTTGAGCTAAAAACAGGTTGTCTAAGACCAATCCTTGGACAATGATGGAATCTCTGTTGAAAATCTGGAACTTGCCTTCCTCAGACACCAAAAGACATCCTTTTCCCATGAGGCTTCCCAGGCTAATGAGGGTTACTACTATCTTTGGGACGTAAAGACAATGGTTGAGGATAACCTTTTGATTCTTCCAAGTGAGTTTGACCGTGCTGGTCCCTTCAATTGGGAGATTGGCCCCATTCTTACTGGTGCAGATGCTTTGGCCAACTGTATCATTGAGGGTGATGAGGAACTTCTTGTTGTTGAAGATTTGATCTGAGGCGCTGCTGTGAATGAGGATTGTTTGACTGGATATCCCCTTGGATTCACTCCATTTTGTAACAAAGGCATGGTAGTGAGCCATCTCATTCTTGGTCTTCTGTTTTTTCTTCCATCTGCCTTGATTTTCTTTCCACCAATCTGGTGCCTTACCTGGGTGAAGATTGAATCATTCCTTCTCTGAGTGGTTCTTTTCTTGTTTGGAATTTTGGTATCCTTCTATGCAACAACTTGACTGTTGACTCTTGAATTTTGTTTTACTTGTGAAAAGCGGGGAATCCTTGAGGGTGAAAAATTTTTTGGAGTTCTTGGCTTTGATTTTGTTGTTGAACTGAGTGAGGTGGTTACACAAAATGTCAATGTGGATGGTCTTGTCTGAGTGCATCAACTGCCTCTTGAGGTCTTGGAGTAAAGCGCTCAACTTGAAGAGGATCAGGTAGGCCAGGATGTCTTGTGGTAGGTCTATTCCTATTTCAATCTTTTTTTTTGATGGAAGTCCTGACCTTGGTGATAAAACCCCCAATATTGTCTTCTTGGAAGGTGATTAGGAGGAATTCATTGGAGATTGGTGCTCTATTGGACGCCTTGGATGAGGAGTATCTCTCCTTGATTGCAGGCCATATCAATTTGGCAGAGTTAACTTTTGCTGCGCTGATGATGTTGTTATGAGTGACTGAGTCTACTTTTGAGATGAGGAGTAGTTGAATTTTGTCATTTTCTTGCGTGGAAAGCATCATTGATTCTTTTTGTAATTATGGCCAGCAATTAGCTTAGGCAAATGAGCAGTATTTAAAGCAAAAGAAATGCTGGAAACCTGGTTAAATAATTGCTTGATGGGCTCTCACAATGGGGCAACATGTTGGATGATATCATTGATGAATTCAATTGGATGATGAATGCATAGATGGAAAACATCAGGGAGAAGAGCTCCTTAAGTACAAAAGATTGGCCTCTTGTGAGCCCATGATAAAACAAGCCAAAAGGCAAATTTTCAGCCCCAAAAGAGCTCTACAGGCTCTACAGGCCTTGTAACTTGGTTTGGGCTACATCAGCCCACATGGCATCAGTCCCTGAACCTTTGTGACCAGCCCATTCCGGTCCATTCTGGTGTTTCCACCCTTACGGGGCTGAACCAGCCCCTGTGCTGTCCAATACCTGGGCCGGTTGGCTGTTACAACCAGTCCTATTGTCTCACACATTGACTGGTTGCCTCATGCAACCAGCCCCTGGCCATACAAAATGGCTAGGTGGCACCCAGGACACACCTGGGTCCGGTCTCAGACTCACATGGGGGGGCTGACCAGCGGACATGCTGTCCCCCCCCTCTTTCTCTCAGATCCCTGGAGGGGGAGGTCAATTCCCCCTACCAGGGGCCCTGGGGTTTGATACCCCCAGGGCATTGTCAATGGAAGTGGGCTGGGGGGGGGTCAAATCCCCTCAGCCCCGTTGCTCCTCCCCCTTGGTAAAGGGGGGGTGAGAGCGCCCCTGTTCTCTTCTTTGCTTTGATGGTGGAGGGGTGATCAGATCCCCCACGCCGCTAGTCGCTCTCCTTGCGGCCTGCTTTTTCATCCTTTGGGCTAGGGGGTGATGAAATCCCCCCTTCCCTGACCAACCGCCTCATTGCGTTTGGTCGCTGGCTGGTTCAACTCAGCCAGCCACCCCCTCCCCCTTGCAATGGAAAGCAAGGGGAGGGGGAGGGAGTTGGGGCCATGGGACCTTGCTCATGCTGCAGTGGCCATCATTTGCAACTGGCTGGGCTGGCGCGGCTTTGAATTGCAAGGGATCCCTTGGTCGCCGCAACAGCACCGCATGGGCCAAACCAAGGAATACAAGTGGCCCCAAGCCGGCCGCAACACGGGTGGCGCCCCAATGGGCCGCCCCAAGTCCGAAACCTGAGACAAACACACTTTGGCGGGCCAGACCATCTGGCCAAGTATGTCCAAAATCAACCTTGGGCCCAATTATGCTCATAAAAGCCCATCTGGCTGTATTTGCCCATATCCCCCACCGGCCCAATTAGGGCCCCTGTAACAATGAGCCTCTTTCACGTGTTTTGAGACCAGTTTCCCCAAATCAGTGACATCCACACAGTCCCATATGGTCCGTTTGAGTGTCCAACAGGCAGGAGAGGCCCATATGTGCATCCCATTTGGATTAAACTTATATGTAGCACATGCGTAAGTGCATACGTATTTTAAGAATTCTGATTCCATGGCGTGAAGGACTCCTTGGAGCTTGATTAATGAGTTAATTTTGTCCTTCCATATGCTTTAGTTCTCCTTGGAGAGAAGGGGAATGGTCTCCAGTGCCGTCTTGAGAATGACCTGCCGGAATTCATCATTCTTGTTCCTGATTTGAGAGGTTGGCAACATGGCTCCCACTGGTTTCTTCAGTTGGTGGAGCCTTCCTCTTTTGACCATAATATTTAATTGAGATTGAGTTTGAAAACCAACCAGCGGGCTGACAGGGAAGAGAGAACAAAGTAGACTGGAATAAGACAAGATCAAGAGATCACAAGCGGGATTCTAAAAGGAAACCAACAGTTCTACAAGGAAGTCTTTAAAACTACGTTTGGTGTTTGATCTTCAACACAGATTGAGTTGACAAGAGTTTGTTGGAAATAGATGGTGGAAATTGATTGAGTCTGGATTTCAGGAGTTGGGTTCCTAGGAATATGGAGAAACTGACTCTTACCAGTTACAAAACTGAGTGGAACAGAGTAACCAAACAGTGATGGGTTGATGTGTCAAAGCTGATCTTTGTCAGTGAGGATTGGAGTCAAATGGGTGAGTTAACACAAAAGGAAATTGATGAATGAAAATGAGAAAGGAAACAAGAACTGCTGAAAGGAACAAGAAAGATTTGAAAAATGAAAGAGAAAGTCAGAAAGCAATCAATGATCAGAAAATGATGAAAGCCTGGATCAATGAAGAGGTCATCCAATTAGGGTTACTGTTGGAAGTTCTGGCCCCAATGGGGTTCTGAGATATTGAGGGGGAGTCCCCATTGAATCATGGCTGATTGAGGGACGCGTGAAAGTCAACAAAAGTCAAATACTGATAGGAATTCAGCCCAACGGGCCTGAAGACAATTCAAGAATTTAGAGGTTAAAAAATATTTAAGGGAAAATTGATCAGTGAGAACTTCTGTCAGCTCTCTGATACTAGGAACCTTGCAGTCCTTTATCTACGGAGAGTGATAAAAATAATGGAATAATAATAATAATAATAATTCCAAAAATAAACGCTTAGAGGCTCAAATAAATAATATAATAAGAGCAGTTGCAAGGTTTAATTGCTTTGGTAATAAAAGGTTTTTGATATGTATATAAAAGAGGGGCCACATTATCATACTACTGAGGGTCTTTACATAAAAAGCAACCTCTATTCAAGGGGCCTCCTTAGGCAGTTTAAGAACCTTGGAATGAAGATGGGTGCCTTGGAAAGGGCTTATTCCACTAATGGCTGGGCATAACAGCACACTGGCCTAGACAGGAAGGGAAACACTCACTCTGAGCACTTTACCACTAAAATCCTGCAATAATAGGAAGGGTTGCAGAGCAGATATGGTAAATTGCCTGACTAAACTTCAAGGGTTGATTTCTTTTAAGAAATAAATAATAATACTACAGACTTGGTCATAAATCACTTTATTAGACTCTTCATAAGCACTTGAATAAAAATGAAACTGTGTCTGATTGATAATAATGATTCCTGGTAAACTGATGATGGAATAATGGATCCAAAGAGGTCTGTATAAATACCTTTTTGGGGTGATTTTGAGCTTCTCAGGACGCGTAGAGAGAGTTCTGCTCATTGGCTGAGGATGGCAAGCCATTCAGAGCAACATTAGTACGTCAACTTGGTGCTGTTAATCAGCTGACCTTAGATCTGCTGGATTTCTGTAGTATTTTAGCCACAGGATCTGTTAATCTATTATGGCATAAATTTGATCATTCTGCACTCATCCTTCATTTTTACTATTAGTATTTCTTTAAAGTGAAAATATGCGGACGTTTACTGATTTTCCATTGTTTGCTAATCACTTAGATAGTTTTTAATAATTTTTATGAACACTGCTTGTGGTGTTTTGTTGTCTTCAAAGATCAGAGTCAATAATTTACGTGGTAATCCTTGATCTTTAATTTATTATTGAAAAATGTTCTAAACTTAATTTTTATTAATTTTAATGAAGTTTTGATCTTTGTAGATTATTACTAATGCATATGTCAACTTGTTACATATGCCAGGCAACCCTAATTAGGTTGTAGCTCTTTTGAGCGGTACCTGGTTGTCAGATTAGTCACAAAAAATCCAGACACAGGGATCAGTTAGTTCAGATGCGCGTGGGGTGGGATCCGCTGCGTGCATGGCAGAATTAGCTGCGCGAGGGTCTCTAGTACGCGGGAAACTGCTACTATGAGTACGTTTTGGTTGAATTGAATAAAGTTGATAAATTTAAGAGGGCGGGAAAAAAGAAGAATCAATGAACAAATGAAAAATGATGGAAAAATTGGAAAAAGAAGAAAACAAGACAAAAATTAAGTGCAAGCTTTTACCATGGAGAGTTTAGAGATTTAGAATATGAGGACGGCTGGAAAACTAGAAGATAAGGTATGGAATATAGTCAAGGTAGGCTGAAGAAGAGAGAATCAGACATTGAGATCTTTAATGACAAGAGTTAGCGACGGTCTTACCAGGCATGGAAGATTGAGTTGAGTTGATGACCATCATGAGTGTTTCGGAAGTAAGGAATGGAAAAAGAAAAAGCAAGACAATGAAAAAGAAGAAAGACAAATGAGAATAAAAGAAAAGAAAATGAAGATAGGAAATATAGATCGACTGAGAGGCAAGATCAATGAGTTGTTGAAGTTTGGTTGAGTTTGATAAGGCAAGGAACAGGATGAGCCTCCCATCACCGTGCACTGAAGGTTGATTTGAGGGTGAATGGGCAATGAAAGGCGAGTGAGATTTGTGAAAGAGTGGGACAAACGGGCCATCCCGGGAGTACCAGCCATGAAAGGTATCAATCTTCTACACCCCTCGTGTCTGGTAAGACTGAACCCCTGCGATTGATAAGATTGATGATTGAAGACAGGGAGCTTTTAGGGAGAGCCTTAGTTAGTCCGTCAGCGAGCATTGAAGAGCTAGGGATTAATTTTACTACTAATTTGTTAGCCTTGAGTTCCTCCTGTAGGGCCTTTGTTTTTATGTCAATGTGTCTAGTCTTTGAATTACAACCAAATTTCTTAAGTTTGTTTTCCAGGCCTTTATTGTCTATGAAATGTAAACTATGTTCTTCTTCTTTGCCCCACATTTCTGCAAAGAGAGTTTTAATCCAAATGGCTTCTAAGAACGAGTCTACTAAAGGATTTAGCTTGGCTTCAGTGGTTGAATGAGTAACATTTTGTTGGGGGTAGCTGCTCCAGGCCATAATTGAGCCGCAAAGAAGAGTAAGATGGCTGGATTGTGAGTTTTGAGTTATGAGATTGTTGCTCCAGGTAGCTTCACTATAGCAAACTAGCTGATTTGAGTCATTTCAAGCTTGAAGCGTAAGAGGTAGATTTCTTGTGTGTTTGAGGTATTTCCAACATTGTTTGACTTATCTCCAGTGGTCGACCCCAGGTTTTTTTCAATAACAAGCAAGATTAGAAACAGAAAAACTTATATCAGGTCTTGTGAGGCAAGCTATATAGTTCGTAAGAAAAACAGGGGATCTGTAATTGATGTCAAGGGATTTGAATTCTTCATGTTCTTCATTGGAAGCAGGTTTCAAGTTGACGTTGGGAGTGAGAGGGACAGAGGAATCTTTGCAGTCCATAAGCTTTAATTCTTTGAGTTTGTGATCTATGTGCTTAGGCTGAGAGAGTAGAATCATGTTGGCTTCTTTAACGTATTTCATTCCAAGTATCGTGTTTGGATTGTGATGAGAAGATTTGGGAAAACATTTCAGGAATTCTTCTTTGAAGTTATTACTGTTACCAACTAGGATTAAGTCGTCTATGTGGAAGAATAAAACAGATTTTGATTCAGTATGTAGATAGAGGCAGGGATCCGCAGTGGATTCTTTGAATCCTTGACTACAAATCCAAGAAGTTAAAGTGTTGAACCAATTAGCCGGAGATTGTTTCAACCCTGTAAAGTGATTTCCTGAGCAATAGATATTTGGCGGTTCTTTTGGAACCTTTGGGAGTTTTTATGATTACTGTTTCTTCAAGATTGGCACAAAGTAAAGAAGACTTGAAGTCAAATTGAGTTATTGGAAGCAAGAACAAAAGACCAAAGACAAGAGCGATTTGAAGCAAGGCAGCTATTCCCGTAGGTGAGAAAGTGTCTTGATAATCAAGACCATAAATTTGATTGAATCCTTGACCGCAGAGTTGGCTTTTGTATATTAAAGGATCACCCTGGCAGTTATCCTTGAAGCAATAAACCCACCTAGTGTTTAGTGGATTGATGGGTTTGGGACCATTGTAATCTTCCCAAACCTTCATAGATTCAATTCCATCAAGTTTGACATCCATAGATGATTACCAAAAGGAGGACTTGGAGAACTCCTTGGCTTGTTTGAAGGATTTGGGAACAAAATAGTGATGGAAACCGTACCGTAGAGTTTTATTTTATTTAGAGTGATCTCTGAGAACTTGGACCAACTTTGTCAGCTTGCTACTATATACAGAGCAAAACTGTCAAATAGTAACACAAACTATGAAAAATAAGAAAACCTCAATTAACAAATTTAGTAGTGAGAAATCCATGAATATTATTACAGGAATGGATTCCTCACCCAAAATTAGGTAGGGTCACTCACTGACCCCACCCTTGAATTCCAAGTCCTTATATTTTTGAAATAATTAAAAAGAAAAGTACCAAAAATTACAACACCTTTATGGCACTTTTTTGCCATTCTAATATTTCACACTTATTTTCACGTATAGGGTTTACACCTAAAATTCACTCAGAATTGAGGTGTTGTGTATATTTTAGGAGTTACATGCGGGAATGTGTTATGTCACGATTCCCGCGCGCAGCCCCGCATCATTACATAACCCTATGTACTAGTAGAAGCAGGTTCCCGCGTACTAGAGACCCGCGCGCAGCTGATTCTGCCACGCACGCAGCCAATCCTACCCTGCGCCCATCTGTACTAACTGATCCCCGCGCCTGGATCAGTCGTGACTAACCTGACAACCAGGTACCGCTCAAAAGAGCTACAACCTAGTTAGGGTTGCCTAGTATATGTAACAAAAGGACCTATGCATTACTAATTATCTAAAAAGATAAAAACTTAAATAAAATTAATGAAAATCAAGTTTTAAAAATTTTTAATAATTTATCAAAGATCAAGGACTACCACGTAATTCACTGATCTTAATCTTTGAAGACCACAAAACACTTCAAGAAGTGTTCATAAAAATTATTAAAAATTATCTACATTCTCAGCAGATGATGGAAAATCAGTAAACATCCACATCTGCACGCTTTTAAACAATATCAATACGAAAAATGAAGGATGCGTACAGAATGATCGAATTTACGCCATAAACAATTAACAGATACTGTAGCTAAAATAGTACAGATACCCAGCAGATCTAAGGGCAGCTGATTGACAGCACCAAGTGGACGTGCTAATCCTTCCCTGACTGGCCTTCCAGCCTCAGCCCACCAGAAGAACCCTCTCTACGTGCCCTGAGAAGACCAAAATCACCCCAAAAAGGTATTTTTAAAGACCTCTTTGGATCCATTATTCCATCATCAGTTACCAGGAATTATTTATTATCAATCAGACACCGTTTCATTGTTAATCATATGCTTATATGAAGATAAGCAAGTGATTTATGACTTAGTCTGTAGTAGTATTATTTACCTTTTTTAACCAATCAACCATTGAAGTTTAGTCAAGCTATCTACCCCATCTGCTCTGAAACCCTTCCAATTGTTCCAGGATTTTCGTGTTAAAGTGCTCAGAGTGAGTGTTACCCTTCCTGTCTAGGCCATTTGTGCTGTTAAGCCTGGCCATTAGTGGAATAAGTCCTTTCTAAGGCACCCATATTTATTCCAATGTTCTTAAACTGCCTAAGGAGGCCCCTTGAAGAGAGGTTGCTAGTCTGTAAAGATCCCCAGTAGTATAATACTGTGGCCCCACTTTTATATTATATTGAAAAACATTCACTACAAAACCAATTAAACCTTGCAACTGCTCTTATTAAATCATTTATTTGAGCTTCTAAGCATTGCTTATTTGAATAATTATTATTATTATCATTCCAGAATTTTTATCACTCTCTGTAGCTAAAGGACTGCAAGGTTCCTGGTATCAGAGAGCTGACAACTGGGGGTCTGGCCAGGAAATATCCTCAAATAATTAATTTTTAATTATTTATTCCTTGGACCAGTCTTTTTTTTTTTAGAAAAAATAAGTTAACATACTTATAATATATATTTTTGATCATTTTTTTCTCTAGTGGATCTTAAGACCAACGGAGAATTGATGAATTATTTTTTGAACCTTCCTAAAAAGAAAAAAGAAGTAAAATTCCGTAACTTTGTCCCTGTTCTTATAACTCCTGAGCAACAACAGGAGAAATTGCTTTATGATAAACAGCAGGTTATAAAACACAAAGAACTCGAGCTGTTAAGGATTATCAATTTCAATTCTTTATCCAGGCAACATAAGGAGTGGAAGATTTATCAAAGGAAGCTTTATATTTACAAAATAAATAACCCTGAAGATAAAGAAAAATCCAAAAATAATAAAAGTTATTATTTTTTTTCTAAAAATCACTTTAACACGTAAAAATACAAAAAAAATAATATTAAACTTACATTTTTTTGTTTTTTTATCCATCTCAGGGGATTTTGTTTTTGGTGATCTCATTGACCAGGACCTCCTAGAGGACGTCCCAGACAGTGTACCATTGGATTTAACCTTGGATTTATCCCAGGATCTGATTGGGACTCACTCAGAACCTGTTGGAATACCCTCCAAGGATAGTTGTGACCCCAATCAAGTGTTGTTACCCTTGAATGTGACTCTAAGTAAGTTAAAATATTTAAAAAAAATTATTAAAAATATAAAACACACAAAAAAATATTATTTTTATAATTTTAAAGTCTTTTTTCAAAAGTTTTGACAAAAGACTTACACAATTTTTTTGGTGCTATGTATCAAAATAGGCACAACACCCGTGCAACCAGTAGAGCCCCGCCATATGGATCTCTGCCCGGAGGAACCAGTGCGCGCAAGAACTCCAGTTGCAAGCGCAATGAGGGGACTTGAACCCGTGACCATAGCATCTCGCGGGACAATGACGGCGACAACCGCGGCCGCCAACTCAACCAACAGACCGTTGGAGAGCCATCCGTCGCCCACCAAGTTATCCCAGGAGGGTACAGGTCCTCCTACGCCAACCCAGCTGGACTCAACAAAGGAGGAAAGAGTCAAAGTATTAGTGAAAGAGCACGTGAGCTATTGGGAAAAATTCAGGTTGGCTCAGACCCAGGAGGATCAACCAGGTATGAGAAAAGCCATTTCTCACGCAAAGAAATGTCAGATTTCTCTGCAAAGGTTGATCCCAAGGAAAGAAGTAGAAGGCTACGTGCAGAACTGGAATCCTTGGGATCAGTTAGCTTCCTTAAAGGGAAAGGACCCCAAAAAGAAGAGGTCCTCAGCCCATCAGAAGTTAAGGAACCCAAAGGATTGGGACAACATAATATCCTTAGCCCAGAAGTGTAAAAAGGTGTACCACAATTAGATGTAGAAGCTCTTAATAGCTTTTCTGTAAATTTGTCTCACAATTTTACTATTATTAGCCAATGCTTTGACAAAGTTTATCACCAATTGGAAAGATTAAGTTCAAGTATTTTTAGAGTGATTGACACTCAGTCTCAGATTATGAGAATTAATGAGTTGGAAATACAACAAATCAAGGATAGTATAAGACCTAGTAAGTTGGACCTGATGAAACATATTGATGACAACCAATCGATTCTTCTGGAGGATATTCTTGCAACCATAGACCAGCTTAAGGAAGAAGTTAAGAAAACCAGTCCTACTCCTACGGCTCATCTGACTAACAAAATTTCCTTATTAAGCAACAAACTTGATTTAGAATTAGGTATGATTAAGAATGATCTCAGAGATCATAAGATCAACTCTACTAACTCTCCGGTAATTGACATAGAAGAAACTAGACCTGCCAGGTTCACCAGTACTCCTAGTGATCCTCCCAGAGCCAAGATAACTAGGAATGAGTCTTTGGGACCCAGTCCTACTCCTGAAATGGAGCAGGCTTTGAAGCTACTTCCTCCTATCACTGAATGGCCCAAATTCTCTGGAGAAGTAGAATACAACCATGTCAGTTTCATTAAGTTTATTTACTATACTATTTCTTCCTATGAGCTCCCTGATGCAATAGCTGTGGTAAGATTGCCCAGATTATTTGAAGGAGTAGCTCTTGATTGGTTTATCAATAAAAGAGAAGAAGTTGAATCTTTATCCTGGAATTCTTGGAAAGAATTGATCAAAGTGCAGTTTGTTACCAGGATTTGGAAAAGAAAGATGAAGAAAAGTTTTGAAACTTCCCAGTTTGATCCATCCAAGGACAAACCTCATAAGTGGTGCTTAGACCAGAAAAAGAGGTTGGACTGTTTTTATCCTGATGCTGATAAAGAAGAAGTCAATGAAAGACTCCTCAACTTATGTCCCAGACAAATCAACCACAGTTTAAGGTGAAGAATGCCTATGGATTCAGATCTTTCCACCTTAATAGGTGTATTGGAAGAAACTATTGATAAGAATGGTCTTGATAAAAGGGTCAAGAGACCTCCAAGGGAACAAAATACTAGGAACAGGGAAGAATATACTGCCAAAACTAAAGAATCCCCTGCTACTAATCCATCTACCTTGGAAGTCAAGGAGACTCCAGAATCAAAAGAAATAATATGTTGGAACTGTAACCAAAGAGGACACGTAAAACCTGATTTTCCTTTACCTAGGAAAAGGATTAATCTTATTGAAGGAGAAGAGTATGACAATCCTGACCCTCACCTTGATGATACTGACAGATCGCTCTCTGATTGTGATCTAATAATCACTAACCCTATCAATGTTATTGAAGGTGGTATTGAGTCTTCTCTGGACATAAATTCCGTCAATGAGGATTCTAACTTACCTCAAAAATGGAATCCCAACATGAATATTCACCACATCTCTGAGCCTAAGGCTTTGACTCTAAAACCTTCTGCCGGTGAAAGTTACACTTCAGGCAAAACATACTATGCTACTGGTTTAATTCAAAGTTCCCCTGTTAAGTTACTTCTAGACAGTGGAGCCTTTTGCTCTTGTGTTGGTTCAACTTATCTGGAAAAACAAGACCCAAACTGGAAACTGAACTTACTACCAGTACCTCAGGCTAAGTTCAGCAGTTGTAATTCTGCTCTCAATTCTGTTGGACTATGGTCTTCCAATATAATACTCCCTCACCCTAAAGGATTACTCAAACTGAAAATTGAATTTGTAGTGCTCCAAAACGGATTATGTGATTATTTTATCATTGGGAATGATTCTCTTTGCCTATATGGTATAGATTTATTCCAAAGCAAAGGTAGATACTTCACTGTAGGAGGAGACTGGAATAAGAAGTTCAAAATATGTCATGTCAATGCTCAAACTTTTGATTCAACTTATGAAAAGCACTTAGAGAAGTTCAATCAGGAATACTTCTCTCAAGCTTCTTTGAATTCCCTTCTCAATGAAGAACACACACGGGATATCCTACAAGTATGCTTTGAAAATCAGAATGCTTTCTGTACCAAAGATCACCCCATTGGTAACATCAAAGGACATGATATGATCCTAACTCTAACTATTAAGCCTCCTTACCCACCTAACCTCAGGAGACCTGCTTACCCTTCTAGTCCAAAATCCAGAGCTGCTCTGGAAACCCATATTCAAGAGTTGGTTGACTTAGAAGTCTTAAGGAAAGTAGGCCACACTGAACAAGTGGATATTACTACCCCAGTAATTATAGCTTGGCACAATGATAATTCAAGAATGGTTGGAGATTTTAAAATGCTTAACAACTACACCCAAGCTGATTATTATCTAATTCCAAGAATTGACCATGACCTACATAACCTGTCCAAGGCTAATAACATAACCACCATGGATATGCTGAAAGGTTTTCACCAAATAAGTATCAGCCGTGATAGCCGGAAATTTGTGAGAATTATCTGTCATTTGGGAATTTATCAGTATCTTAGGATGCCTTTTGGTATTAAAAATGCTCCTTCTCATTTTCAAAGGATGATGGACACAGTCCTAGGATTATTCATCAGACAGTGATGGATGATTGTATACATTGATGATGTTATCATTTACTCTGATCATTGGGATACTCACATGGAGAAATTAAGGCTAGTCCTCAAAACCATCTCTGCCGTAGGATTGAAAGTACCAATGAAAAAGTGTAACTTTGGCTATGGAGAAATCAAAGCCTTAGGACACATTGTCTCTGGACTAACCTTAGCTGCTGACCAAAACAAGATAGCAGCAGTAATGAATAGGCCTATGCCTCAGAATAAAACTGGACTCCTATCCTTCATCAGATTCTGCAGCTACTATAGGAAGTATTTACCAAAGTTTGCTCTTCTAACCAAATTTCTGTATGAGATCTGCAACAACACCATTGTGTTTGAAATGACTCATGATAGAGTCAAGAACTATGAGGAACTCAAAATTGTAATGACTTCAGCTCCAGTACTAATTGTCATACTGACACCAAACTTGGTCTAACCTCAGTCTAACCTCAGCAAACCCAGTCTTACCCTCAGGCCTGATCTACTTTCTCAGGAACTTCAACTTCAGGGCTCAGTAACTATATACCTCACATACTTCATGCAGTACATATCTACATATAGTCTAACCTCATACTATACACAGATAGACTCCATAGGCTTGCACATACTCAATCTCCCAGGCTCTAATCTACCTCTCTATCTAACCCATACCTCTGTGGGTTACCTCTCTGTCTAACCCATACCTCTGTGGGTTATCTCTCTGTCTAACCCATACCTCCTCTGTGTGTTTTATCCTTTGGGAATCTTTATGTACATCCTCTTGCAGATTGTATTACATACTCTCTCTACTTAGTACATAGTGTCATGACCCCCATGTACACTGTACATCCTTCAACTGTACTTTCCCAACTTAGACAGCTCAGACCTGGAACCTTGCCCCAATGTAGAAGCAGCCTAACCTAATGTAGTAACATACCTGATCAGCCCTCTCTGTTACTTAGACTGTTCCCATGACATCATATGTATAGTCTGAGCCCCAATCAATTGTACCTCTGTTGTAGTTCCAACCTCTTTTCTATTTAAACAGGCCTCCTCTTCCCTCTTCCTGATGGTTCCCCAAGAAATCAGTTTACTAGTTCTTACTAGGAGATCTTTCCCAGCAAGTGTCATTCAGCACCCTTCAACCCAATCCTCCTCTGCTCCTTGTAGCCTCTTTCAGTAACCTTGCCCCCAAGCCTACCGTGGGTAGAGACCCCTCTGTGCCAAGCCCTGCTTGCATGTCAGAAGCCCTTGTGACACTGCTCCAGCAAGATTACTCTAAACCTTTTAAGCTCTACATAGATGCCAGCTTGGAAGGGCTAGGATCTGCTTTACACCAGGAAGTCATAGAAGATGATAAACCAGTGGAAAAACTTATACTCTTCATATCTAGACAAATTTAAGATACTGAGAAAAGGTATTGTGCAAGCCAAATGGAATGCCTGGCCTTAGTATGGGCCCTAGAGAAACTCCATTATTACTTAGAAGGCACCAACTTCACTGTTATTACTGACTGCAACGCTGTCAGAACATTGATTAAAATGAAGACCCCTAGCAGGAATATTTTGAGATGGCAGATAGCTATACAACAGTACAGAGGATAGATGACCATAGTTGATCAAGCTGGGACTAAACATCAGAATGCTGATAGTTTAAGCAGGAATGCGTTACCCAATGACCCAAGTAACCCTGCCTATGATCCAGAGGATAATGACATCTTCCCTATCCTTAATATTAACAGGTTAAACATTGAAGCTCCTGTAATGGGCATCCACGTTTGTGAACTAAATGAATCATTGTTCAACTCTATCAAAGAAGCTTACAGTTCTGGCATGAAGACTCTGATTACTATTATGAAAAGTACTTCTCCACCTCCTGAATTGATCAATAGCCTACCCGAACCTCTTTTGAAACCATACAAAGCCAGAAGGTTCACCATATGGGATGGTCTGGTATACTATAGGCATCAACATTCAAGTGTAATAGTCTTAAATAAGGATGACCATATCAAACATGTTCTGGCTGAGTGCCATGATAACTGCTCATCTGGTCATTTTTCTGCTGATAGAACCTTGGATAAGGTAAAACAAACTGCTTTGTGGGTCAATTGGAGAGACTAAACTATACAGTACTTTACCAGTTGTGAAACTTGTCAGAAGTCCAACAGGACTACTGGGAAACGGTTTGGACTACTACAAAAGATTGCTGAACCCAAGAAGAGATGGAAGATCATCAATATGGACTTTGTAACTGGACTACCACCCGGAGGAGCCTATTCCTACAACTCAGTCTTGGTCATTGTGGATAGGTTCTCCAAGAAAGCAAAGTTCCTACCTAATCACAAGGAAGACACTGCTATGGAAGTTGCCCTATTATTTTGAAACAGACTCATTGCTGATGTTGGAGTTCCCATGATTATTATCAGTGACAGAGATCCTAAATTAACCTCTGAGTTCTGGAGAAACCTACATGATATGCTTGGAACCACCTTAGCTTTCTCAACCGCTTATCACCCTCAGACGGATGTATTAGCTCAAAGGATGATTCAGACCCTGGAAGACATGCTCAGCAGATTTTGTGGCTTTGGACTAGAATACAAGAATTCTGACGGTTATTGCCACAATTGGGTTAGCCTTTTACCTGCACTGGAGATGGCCTACAACAGTAGCAAGCACTCTACCACTAAGGAAGCACCTTACATACTGGAAAGAGGATGGATTCCTAGACTACCCAAGGATAACCATAACCACCAGCTGACCAATATTCACCCTAAATCAATTGATTTCAAAAAAATGATAGATGTAGCAAACAAACATGCTGTTAAATGTGTCCAGGATGCTAGAGATTATAACCAGAAAAGGTGGGATAAAACCCATAAGGAACCTGATTTCAAAATTGGTGATCAAGTCTTGATCTCTACAACTAACTTTACCAACTTGGGTGGAAATAAAAAGCTTAGACCAGCTTTTGTTGGAAATTATACCATGAATAAAATTCATGGTAAAAATTTGGCGGAAGTAATTCTCAGTGATGAGCTTTCTAGGAAACATCCAGTCTTCCCAGTAAGCCTCATCAAACACTACCACCCAAGGAATGGAGAACATACTCCTTCACACGCAATACCTGTTACAGAAGAACCTGAAAAGGAAAAAGGTAAAATTAGCAAGATCCTTAAGGATAAGAAAGATAGGATCAATGATAAAGACGTCAGACTCTACCTGGTTAGATATAACAAGGGAGAATCAGCTGATAAAGATGAATGGTTGCCTGAACATAATATCCCTGATGGACATATACACCTGAGGAACTACAGAGCCAACAGGAGGCATTAGCCCAATTTTTCTTTCAGATATAGACATATCTTGGAGCAGGGGAATGTCAGCTTGCTACTATCTATAGAGCAAAACTGTCAAATAGTAACACAAACTATAAAAGATAAGAAAACCTCAATTAAAAAAGTAAGGAGTGAGAAATCCATAAATATTATTACAGGAATGGATTAATCACCCAAACTTAGGTAGGGTCACTCACTGACCCCACCCTTGAATTCCAAGTCCTTATATTTTTGAAATAATTAAAAAGAAAAGTACTAAAAATTACGACACCTGTATGGCACTTTTTGGCCATTTGAATATTTCAAACGTATTTTCACGTATAGGGTTTACACCTAAAATTCACTCAGAATTGAGGTGTTGTGTATATTTTAGGAGTTACATGCGGAAATGTGTTATGTCACGATTCCTGCGCGCAGCCCCGCATCATTACATAACCCTATGTACTAGTAGCAGCAGGTTCCCACCTACTAGAGACCCACGCGCAGCTGATTCTGCCACGCACGCAGCCAACCCTACCCCGCGCCCAACTGTATTAACTGATCCCCGCGCCTGGATCAGTCGTGACTAACCTGACAACCAGGTACCGCTCAAAAGAGCTAAAACCTAGTTAGGGTTGCCTAGTATATGTAACAAAAGGACATGTGCATTACTAATGATCTAAAAAGATAAAAACTTAAATAAAATTAATGAAAATTAAGTTTTAAACATTTTTTAATAATAAATCAAAGATCAAGGACTACCACATAATTCACTGATCTTGATCTTTGAAGACCAGGAAACACTACAAGAAGTGTTCATAAAAATTATTAAAAATGATCTACATGCTCAGCAGATGATGGAAAATCAATAAACATCCACATTCACACAATTTTAAACAATATCAATAGTACAAATGAAGGATGAGTACAGATTGATCACATTCAAGCCATAACAGATTAACAGATCCTGTAGCCAAAATAGTACAGAAATCTAGAAGATCTAAGGACAGCTGATTGATAGCACCAAATGTAGCCAAAATAGTACAGAAATCTAGAAGATCTAAGGACAGCTGATTGATAGCACCAAATGGATGTGCTAATCTTGTTCTGAATGGCCTTCCAGCCTCAGCCCACGAGCAGAACATTCTCTATGTGCCCTGAGAAGACCAAAATCACCCCAAAAAGGTATTTATACAGACCTCTTTGGATCCATTATTGCATCATCAGTTATGAGGAATTATTTATTATCAATCAGACACCGTGTCATTGTTAATCAAGTGCTTATATGAAGATAAGCAAGTGATTTATGACTTAGTCTGTAGTAGTATTATTTACCTTTATTAACAAATCAACTATTGAAGTTTAGTCAAGCTATCTACCCCATCTTCTCTGAAACCCTTCCAATTATTCCAGGATTTTCGTGGTAAAGTGCTCAGAGTGAGTGTTACCCTTCCTGTCTAGGCCATTTGTGCTGTTAAGCCTGGCCATTAGTGGAATAAGTCCTTTCTAAGGCACCCATATTTATTCCAATGTTCTTAAACTGCCTAAGGAGGCCCCTTGAAGAGAGGTTGCTAGTCTGTAAAGATCCCCAGTAGTATAATACTGTGGCCCCTCTTTTATATTATGTTGAAAACCATTTACTACCAAACCAATGAAACCTTGCAACTGCTCTTATCAAATCATTTATTTGAGCTTCTAAGCGTTTATTATTGGAATAATAATAATTATTATCATTCCAGTATTTTTATCACTCTCTGTAGCTAAAGGACTGCAGGTTTCCTGGTATCAGAGAGCTGAAAAAAGTGATTATTTTTTAAAAACATCATCTTGCCACATAAAAACACAAAAAAATATTAAACTTATATTTGTTTTGTCTTTATCCATCTCAGTGGATTTGTTTTTTGGTGATCTCATTGACCAGGACCTCCCAGAGGACGTCCCAGACAGTGTACCATTGGACTTAACCTTGGATTTATCCCAGGATCTGATTGGAACTCACTCAGACCCCGTTGGAATACCCCCCAAGGACAGTTGTGATCCCAACCAAGAGTTGTTACCCTTGAATTTAACTTCAAGTGAGTTAAAATATATATAAAAAATTATCAAAAATATAAATACACAAAAAATATTATTTTTTATATTTTTAAGTCTTTTCTCAAAAGTTTTGACAAAAGACTTACTCATTTATTTTGGTGCTATGTACCAAAACAGGCGCAACACCCCTGCAACAGGTAGAGCCCCATTGTATGGATCTCTTCCGGAGGAACCTGTACGCGCAAGGACTCCAGTCGCAGATAATAATAATTATTATTCCAATAATAAATGCTTAGAAGCTCAAATAAATGATTTAATAAGAGCAGTTTCAAGGTTTAATGGGTTTGGTAGTAAATGGTTTTCAATATAATATAAAAGAGGGGCCACATTATTAGACTACTGGGGATCTTTACAGACTAGCATCCTCTCTTCAAGGGGCCTTCTTAGGTAGTTTAAGAACCTTGGAATAAAGATGGGTGCCTTAGAAAGGACTTATTCCACTAGTGGCCGGGCTTAACAGCACAAATGGCCTAGACAGGAAGGGTAACACTCACTCTTAGCACTTTACCACGAACATCCTGGAATAATTGGAAGGGTTTCAGAGCAGATGGGGTAGATAGCTTGACTAAACTTCAATGGTTGATTGGTTAAGAAAGGTAAATAATACTACTACAGACTAAGTCATAAATCACTTGCTTATCTTTGTATAAGCACTTAATTAACAATGACACAGTGTCTGATTGATAATAAATAATTCCTGGTAAACTGATTAACTTTTTGAATAATGGATCCAAAGAGGTCTGTATAAATACCTTTTTGGGGTGATTTTGGTCTTTTCAGGGCACGTAGAGAGGGTTCTGCTCGTGGGCTGAGGCTGGCAAGCCAGTCAGGGCAAGATTAGCACGTCCGCTTGGTGCTGTCAATCAGCTGTCCTTAGATCTGCTGGATTTCTGTACTATTTTAGCCACAGGATCTGTTAATCTGTTATGGTGTAAATTTGATAATTCTGTACTCATCCTTCATTTGTACTATTGATATTGCTTCAAAGCGTGCAGATGTGGATGTTTACTGATTTTTCGTCATCTGCTGATCATGTAGAAAATTTTTAATAATTTTTATGAACACTTCTTGTAGTGTTTCTTTGTCTTCAAAGATCAAGATCAGTGATTTACGTGGTAGTCCCTGATCTTTGATTTATTATGAAAAATGTTTAAAACTCAATTTTATACAATTTTATTTAAATTTTACTCTTTTAAGATCATTAGTAATGCATATGTCCATTTGTTACATATGCTAGGCAACCATAACTAGGTTTTAGCTCTTCTGAGTGGTACCTGGTTGTCAGATTAGTCACAACTGATCCAGGCGTGGGTATCAGTTAATACAGATGTGCGCGGGGTAGGATAGGCTGCATGCGTGGCATAATCAGCTGCGCGCGGGTCTCTAGTACGCGGGAGCCTGCTGCTGCTAGTACGTAGGGTTATGTAATGATGCGGGGCTGCGCACGGGAATTGTGACATAACACATTCCCGAGTGTAACTCCTAAAATATACACAAAACCTCAATTCTGAGTGAATTTTAGGTGTACACCCTATACGTGACAATACGTGTGAAATGTTAGAATGGCCAAAAAGTGCCATAGAGGTGTTGTAATTTTTAGTACTTTTCTTTTTAATTATTTTAAAAATATAAGTACTTGGAATTCAAGGGCGGGGTCAGTGAGTGACCCTACCTAATTTTGGGTGAGGAATCCATTCCTGTAATAATTTTTATGGATTTCATACTCTTTACTTTGTTAATTGAGGTATTATTATTTTTCATAGTTTGTATTACTATATGACAGTTTTGCTCTGTATATAGTAGCAAGCTGACAACTTTTATTAGTTTTGGATTTTTCTTAATCTCCAGGATTATTTAGTTTATAAATATAAAGCTTCCTTTTATAAATTTTCCACTCCTTTTTTTGCCGTAATAAAGAATTGAAATTGATAATTCTTTCAAGCTCAAGTTTGTCCTTTATAACCTGCTGTTTATAATAAAGCAACTTGGTTGTTGATGCTCAGGAGTTATAATAACAGGGAAAAAGTTACGGAGTTTTTCTTCTTTTTTCTTTCTAAGAAGGTGCAAATAATAATTTATCAATTCTCCATTGGTCTTAAGATCCACTAGAGAAACAAAGGATCAAAAATATATGTTATAGTTATTTTAACTTATTTGTAAGAAAAATAGACTGGTCCAACAAATAAATAATCAAAGATTAATTATTTAAGGATATTTCCCAGCCAGACCCCTGATTGTTAGCTCTCTGGTACCAGGAACCTTTCAGTCATTTAGCTACAGAGAGTGATAAAAATACTGGAATAATAATAATAATAATAATCCCAAAAATGAATGCTTAGAGGCTCAAATAAATAATATAATAAGAGCAGTTGCAAGGTTTAATTGCTTTGTTAATAAAAGGTTTTAAATATGTATTCAAAAGAGGGGCCACAGTATTATACTACTGGGGTTCTTTACAGACAAAGCAACCTCTCTTCAAGGGGCCTCCTCAGGCAGTTTAAGAACCTTGGAATGAAGATGGGTGCCTTAGAAAGGGCTTATTCCACTAATGGCCGGGAATAACAGAATTCTGGCCTAGAAAGGAATGGAAAAACTCACTCTGAGCACTTTACCACGAAAATCCTGCAATAATAGGAAGGGTTTCAGAGAAGATATGGTGGATTGCCTGACTAAACTTCAAGGGTTGATTGTTTTTAAGAAATAAATAATAATACTACAGAATTGGTCATAAATCACTTGCTTAGACTCTTCATAAGCAATTTACCAACAATGACACAATGTCTGATTGATAATAATAATTCCTGGTAAACTGATGATGGAATAATGGATCCAAAGAGGTCTGTATAGATACCTTTTTGGGGTGATTTTGAGCTTCTCAGGGCGCGTAGAGAGGGTTTTGCTCATGGGCTGAGGCTGAAAAGCCAGTCAGAGCAAGATTAGCACGTCCACTTGGTGCTGTTAAACAGCTGACCTTAGATCTTCTGTATTTCTGTACTATTTTAGCCACAGGATCTGTTAATGTATTATGGTGTCAATTCAATCATTCTGCACTCATCCTTCATTTGTACTATTAGTATTGCTTTAAAGTGAACAGATGTGGATGTTTACTGATTTTCCATCATCTGTTTATCACGTAGATAATTTTTAATAACTTTTATGAAAAATCCTTGTATTGTTTTGTGGTCTTCAAAGATCAGAGTCAATAATTTACATGGTAATCCTTGATCTTTAATTTATTATTAAAAAATGTTCTAAACTTAATTTTTATTAATTTTAATTAATTTTTGATGTTTTTAGATTATTAATAATGCATATGTCAACTTTTTACATATGCCAGGCAACCCTAATTAGGTTGTAGCTCTTTTGAGGGGTACCTGGTTGTCAGATTTGTCAAGACGGATCCAGAAGCGGGGATTGGTTGGTTCAGATGTGCACGGGGTGGGATCCGCTGCATGCGTGGCAGAATTAGCTGAGCGCGGGTCTCTAGTACGCAGGAAAGTGCTACTATTAGTACGTAGGGGTATGTAATGATGCGGGGCTGCGCGCGGGAATTGTGAAATAACACATTTCTGTGTGTAACTCCTAAAATATACACAACACCTCAATTCTGAGTTAATTTTAGGTGTAAACCCTATACGTGACAACACGTGTGAAATGTTAAAATGGCAAAAAGGAGCCATACTGGTGCTGTAATTTTTAGTACTTTTCTTTTTAATTATTTTAAAAATGTAAGGACTTGGATTTCAAGGGTGGGGTCAGTGAGTGACCCTACCTAATTTTGGGTGAGTAATCCATTTATTTAATAATAATTATGGATTTCTCACTACTTCTTTTGTTAATTTAGATATTATTATTATTTATAGTTTTGTGTTGCTATGACAGGTTGCTCTGTACATAGTAACAAGCTGAAAACTTCAAAAGGAGATGAAAGACTGAGGAAGTAAGGTCTCCAGATCTTGATGTCCCATACAATGGCCAGAAGTTCCTTATCATGGATTTTGTAATTCAGTTCAGCAATACCCATTTTTCTGCTGTCAAAAGGAATTGGGCATTTGGTTTCATCAGGGGAGACTTGTGTGATGACGGCTCCTAGGGCATAGTCACTATCATCAGTCTCCAAAAAGATTTTCAAGGAAAGATCAAAATGTTTAAGGATAGGAGCCTTTGTAAAGGCTAATTTAACGTCCTCAAACTGCTTCAGTGCCCCTGGGGGCAAAGGAAAGATGGGTTCTGAACCAGTTAGGGCAGTGATGAGGTAGACCTTTTTGGAAAAGTTCATGATAAACCTGCAATAAAAATTAGAAACACCAAAAAACTGCTTCAAGGCCTTTTTTTTGGTAGTTTCCAGTCCAAGCTCTTTTGGAACTTGGAGTTTTCCATTTTAATACCATCCCTAGAGATAGCGTAACCTAAGTAATCCACTGAGGAGGCATGAAATTCACACTTAGAAGCTTTTGCATATAAGTTGTTTTTCCAAAGTCTGCTTAAGACTTCACACACATGAGCTGTATGTTCTGCTAAGTTTTTGGAAAAAATAAGAATGTCATCAAGGTATGCTACCACACAGATGGTTAGAAGGTCTGCCAAAATTTCATTAACAAGGCATTGGAAAGAGGCAGGAGCATTTTTCAGCCCAAATGGCATTACCAAATATTCAAAAATTCCAAACTGAGTTCTGAATGCTGTAAGATGTTCATCCGCTTCTTTAATTTGAAGGAGATTGTAAGCACCCCTGAGGTCAATTTTTGAGAAAATGGTAGAACTGGAAAAGACTTTTATTAAGTGGGTCATGGGAGGAATAGGATACCAATTCTTTCAAGTAACAGTGTTAAGTTTTCAATATTCAACACACAACCGCAAACCACCATCCTTCTTTTTCACAAAGAGGACAGGTTCTCCAGTGCTTGAAGTTCTGGGGCAAATGAAACCTTTCTCTATATTTTCCACTATATGGGCTTGTAGGGCCTCCTTCTCATGGTGACTGAGGAAATGAATAGGCCAAACTGGAGGAAAAAGGCCTTCCAGTTTGATATAGTGATTGTTAGCATGGTGAGGAGGGAGTTTATCAGCTTTAACCTTGGAAAAAACATCTAAAAAGGCATGTTAAGCTTCTGGAACTCTCTCCATCACAGTTTCAATTTCATCAGTTTCCTCATCTTCATCTAGTCCTTCAGCAGTAGTCTTCTGCGGGGCAGAGTCAGAAATGGAAAAAATCATACGCAAGATTTTAACAGATAGATCATCCTCTATATCCTCCAAGAATTTCAGAGAATGTCCAAAGAATATCCTGTTCGCAGAAGTGGTTGTTGAACTCAAGGGAAAGTGTTGTGAGTGCTGTCAGCCTCCTTGATTCCAAGACCCTTGCTATCCTTTAGCTACCAGAGGTGATAGAATAAATAATAAATATATTATTCAATAAATGCAGCAAAAATCCAAAAAATATTTGGATAAATCTATTGCAAGGTTGATTGGTTTGTTTATGGTTTAATATTATAAATAAATATTAAGAAATTGATTATCAAATAAATTAATGGAGGTTCCACAATAATATTGGGCTTCTTTAACACCTCTCTTCAGGGAATTCACTTTGAAAACATGTATACCTGGTTACTTTGGAACCTTTAATTTATATTCTGAAAGGAGATATTGCCCAAAGATAATATATATATAAAATATATGGTGGTGTGACAGGGCCTTTTAGCCAAACTTCCACGACAGAAAAAGGATAACATGACTCACTGGTATATTATTAAATCCTTTGGGTACCTATTTGGGACGTGCACTGATGGGTTAAACCTATAACTGGGGTTAAAAAGGTTGTTCAGCAGTTTAAATTGGTAAAAAGGGTTTGGGGACAGATATTATTAATCTGAATCATGTGATAAATCACTTACTTATCTATTATAATTATTAGATTACCTTGGTTTGTTTTCTGGATGTAAATATAACTGGGTCTCTGGGTATCAATATCCTCAAAAGACCTCTATATTTATAGCTTTTTGAGTCCCAATTCTGTCCTTCTGAGGGATACAGGGGCTCAAAGGGATGGGTTCTAAGGCTAGCAAGGAAACCAGTGGTAGCCTTTCACGTGTTTTTGGTGCTGTAGCACGGTTAACATCTAATATCACAGGGTATGGGAATTATTCTACCTTTTGTTTGATGGTTAGAGGTGTGAATAACACCAATCTGTCCACATGATTTATTATTTAATTATCCTTAGTAAATATTCCCAGGATGTTAATAAGTCTTTTATTAGACATTACTAAGGGTAATGTGATTTCAAGTGGGTTATCATTATGTATTAGCTCATTAGAGTAAAATCATGATATTGATTTTACTCTTTATTATCAAAATTCTGTTGATTTACTTGAAATAATTAATTCATAATATAAGCTATGAAAATTCATGCAATTTTTTTGAATCATCAGTTCTCTTAGTATGTCACAAAAATACTTATGTCTTGAAGTTCTCAAAATTGTATACTTAAAGTATTTTGAGATATTTTAAATATGGTAGTTATCTTATTTTTGACATGTTTGGTATTTTCAATCATATTTTATAAAAAATGCTTAGAAAGGTTATTTAAATATTTTTATATAATTTTATGTATTTTTAGATTATCTACTATCCACAGGTACATTTATTACATATGTAGAATGTCCCCATCTAGGTTTTAGCACCTTTATGTGGTACCTGAGCTTCTCAAGCCGCCTGTCACTCTGTCAGCCCATAGTCCCGCGGCTGCATACTTGTCAGATGCCCAGGGATGCGTACACGGCTTTTCAGGGTACGCTGACAGGGTGGCAGTGCTGCTGCTCAGCCGCGCGCAGTTGTATTGATTGCTGCGGCTGCGTACTGGAATTGTGACAGAACATATTTCTCTGTGTAACTCTTATAATATACACAAAACCTCAATTCTGACTTAATTTTAGGTTTGAAAACTATATGCAACAATTTGTGTGAAATAATCAATTTGGCCAAAAAGTCCCAAAGTGTTTCTGTGGAATTTTGGTCTTTTCATTCTTTAATTATTAAAAATATAAGGAGTTTGATTTCAAGGGTGGGGTCATGGAGTGACACTTTCTAAGTTTGGGTGGAGAATCCATTTCTGCAAGAATATTTATGGATTTCCTAATCCTTCTGAAGTTAAATTTAATATTATTATTGATGCCATTTCTGTTATTTTTGAAGCTTTCTCTGCAATAGTAGCAAGCTGACAAGTGCATAAATTCTGAAGAGGAAGCAGGAGCAGTGATCTACAGATTCACTGGCGGAAGATGAGTAGTGGCCAAAAAGATTTAAACAGAAGGGGAATGATCCAAAGTTGGTTGGTGTCTTGGGGTGATCAATCCCAATTGCCAGTTTACCTTTGGGTTCCAGAAATGGAGGAATTCAATACCTAGAATAATATCTTCTTTTGGGGGAGTATCAACTACCAAGAAATCCCATTCTAAGTTGGGAAAGGACAGTAGGGAGAGTTTAAAAGAAACCTTATGAGTGATCTCCTGGGAAGGTGAGTCAGAAGGGTTGAAGGTAAATAGAAAGATAGGAGTGTTCAGAGGTTTGGGAGGAAGAGAAAACTTTGAAACCATAGATTTGAAAATAACAGATTGAGTTGCTCCAGAGTTGATGAGTAGGCTATAGGCCTGATTATTGAAGAAAAAAAAATAAAAAGTAAGCCTTTACTAGGGAGGTTAGAGTCTTTCACTTCCAAATTTTGTACTCAAATGTTAGAGGGGTGATGGTCATGGAGCTGCTAAGACTGTTGGCATTCTGGTTCTTAGATTGAGCTTTATGTACTATGGTAATCTGTCCTCTATATTTTTTATGGCTATTTGCTGTTGAAGTCTGAGGAAATGCAGATTGTAAGATAGACAGAAGGATGAGGTTAATTTCATATCAGAGACACAAAAAGAAATGAATAGTGATAGAGAAAGAAAAAAAGGGAAGAACATTTTTCTTACCTGAGGAAATGCAGATTGGAAGACAGAAAGAAGGATGAGGAAAGAAACCTCTGGTCTGGCTGCACAATCTGTCCCCAGGTAGTGTACAACCAATTTGGAACTGTGACATGTGAGTATAAGATTGTGTGAAATGTAAGATAGAGGTGTTTGAGTGCGCACATGTGATGTAAGATGATAAATGAGGAGAACTTGAAGAAGATAGGACAAAATAGAATAAAGAAAAGCATAAGACATGACTGGATAAAAGGAATATAGGTTTGATTGAAGAAATGAAAGAAGGAGGAAAAAAAGGTATTCCAACATTTGCCACCTCAGCATTTGCCTGCTTGGATTCTTTATGTTCATGAGGATTCTTACAGCATTGCAGCCAGTAATTACCACAAAGTTGGTTCCCTCTAGATAATAATGGAGCTTTTCTAATGCCCATACTAGAGCAATACATTCCATTTGGCTCGCTCCATACCTTTTATCAGTATCCTTTACCTGTTTGGATGTGAAGAGTATGGGATTTCCTATTGATTTGTCATTTCCAAAGATTTCTTGATGAAGGGAAGCTCCTAGTCCATCCATGTAAGCCTCCTGGATGCCAAGACCCTTGCTATCCTTTAGCTACCAGAGGTGATTTAATAAATAATAAAAATATCATTTAATAAATTCAGAAAAAATACATAAAATATTGGGATAAAGCTTATTGCAAGGTTAATTGGTTTGGATATGGTTTATTGTTATAAATCAATATAGATAAATTTATTATTAAATATCTTTATAGAGGGGCCACAATTATATGTGGATCTTTAACACCTCTCTTCAGGGAATACAGTATGAAAACACGTAGGCCTGCTTACTTTGGGACCTTTAGTTCAAAGGATGTTTTGCCCAAAGATAATATTGTTGGAATCCTTTCCTCCTTTTGTTCAATACTATCTGTTTATATCTTCCTATTTTCCACCCTCACTCATTACAATAAACACATTCATTATTATCCAATACTGCCATCACCATCACCATCACCATCACCATCACCATCACCATCACCATCACCATCACCATCACCATCATCATCCCATACCCATCACCATTACCATTACTCTCATCATCATCATCATCATCATCATCATCATCATCATATCATTCTCCCCATTAAGCTAGGCAACTATTCCTGAGGTCCTTGTTGCTCCTCTTAAAATAGGCTATCATTCCTCCCATATTAAGCTAGGAAACTATGCCTGAGGTCCTTGTTGCTCCTCTTAAAATAGGCTTTCATTCCCCATCTCATATGCTGACAAGGTGGTGTCTTGTCATCCTTTCTCAAATCTCATATCTCTCATTCTCATATTATCTTCTCATATTCTCCTCTAAAATGTTGATTGGTCTCAAATTGGTTCCTAAATTTGTCAGTTAAGGTGGTGTGTTGTCTTTTTCTGTTCATATTTTGTAACTGACAAATTTAGTCAGATTTATTTCTATCTTACTGCTTTCATTAAGATATTATTCCTTTCTCAGGCCCCCTCTGGGGGATCTCTAGTTGTCTTAACCCTGCTACCTTAGGCCCCCTTTGGGGTTCTCTAGTTTCCCATAAATACTGGTACTCCCCTTGGACTAGGAATGAAAAACATTTGATTACCAGACAACTAAACCAGAGTGTCCCTTCCTCCTTTTCAGATCAGTTACACTTGAATATAAAAGTATTTTCCCTTTTCCCTGGCTCTTGTAGCCTCATTATTAATCCTCATTAGACTCCTCAATAGCCTACAACCATCTGTTCATCTCTCCATGGCATCATATTCTTTCTTTAACTCTTCAAATATGTATATAGAATACACAGTGGAGTGGCAGGGCTTTGTAATCAAGCTGCCACAACAGAGAAAGTATAATAAGACTCACTGGTATAATATTAAATCATTTTGGTATCTGTTTGGGACATGCACTGATGGGTTAAACCTGTATACTGGGGTTATAAGATTGTTCAGCAGTTTAAATTGATTAAAGAGGGTTGAGGACAGATATTATTAATCAGACTAAAGCCATAAATCACTTAATTATCTCTTATAAATATTTGATTACCTTGGCATGGTGTTTGGATTTAAATATAACTGGGTCTCTGGGTATCAATATCCTTTACAGAAATATTAATTTATAGCTTTTTGAGTCCCAATATTGTCCTTCTGAGGGGTACAGGGGCTCAAAGGGACAGACAGTGAGGCTAGCAGGGTAACCAGTTGTAGCCTGTCATGTGTGCTTGGTGGGATAACACGGGTAGCATCTAATTCCACAGGGTATGGGAATTATTCTACTTTAGAATTGATGTTTTGGACGTGTGAATAACACTAATATGTCCTTTTTATTTGTTATTTAATTGATTATCCTTATTAAATTTTCCAAGTAAGTTAATAATTATGTTAATAGACATTCCTACGGATATTCTGATGTCAGGTGAAATCTCATTATGTATGAAATAATTATAGTAAAGTCATCATATTGATTTTCCTCCTTATTTTCAAGATTCAGTTGATTTACTAAAATAATTACTTAAAAATGTAAGTCATGGGTATTCATGTAATATTTTTACATCATAAGTTTTTTTAGTATGACACAAAAAATTTTGACGTCTAGAAATTCTCATACTAGGATATTAAAGTATTTCAATATATTTTTAGAAGTAGTCATTATCTTATTTTTGAAATTTTTGGTACTTTGAATTATATTTAATAAAAAATAGGGGGTATCAAAGTTAACCAAACCCGCCATTTTTAAATGGCGGGTTTCAACCCAAATCGGCCATTTCAAACCCGCCATTAAAAATCAAAAAAACCCACTTATTTCAGATCAGACGTGTCAAAGTTAACCTGAAATAAGTGGGTTTTTTCAAATAAAGTATTTAAATGCTTCCACCACCTGTCCGCGTCATACACCCCTGTCTTCCCACCTCCTTCTACCTCCAACCTCATTGGAAAATTTTTTACCCCCACCCTCATCATAAAATTGATTGACCACTCTCATCACTTTATCGCTCTCATCACTTGATCACTCTCATCCACTTCATTGCTCTCAAAACTTCATCACTCTCATCACTTAACCGCTCTCATCACTTGATCACTCTCATCCACTTTATTGCTCTCAAAACTTCACCACTCTCATCAATTTATTTCTCTCATCACTTGCGTAGCCCTTACTCTTTCAAATGGCCCCTCAGCGAACCTCCCCCTGCAATTCCAACACACCAAAGAGAACATCGCCAAGGAACTCCACAACAAACAATCCTCCCCCATCAGCTTCCAAGGGCTCAAGTCAGCTCAAGAGAGCTGATCACATCATCCTGGTAAACTGGCTGAAAATTCCCTCCAACTACAATGCCTGCTTTGGATCCAACAACAAAACACGTGTTGGCCAACCTCAATCCTCTCAGGTCAATGGTTATCTCCTGATGGCCAATGAACTCAAGAACAAAAAAAAGGTAGGCTGGATCTGTCATCCAAACAGATGAGGGAGCGGTTCAAAAACAATTGAGACAAGTACAAAAAGGCCCACTCCATGTCTATCTCCACTGGCTTTGGTATCACCAACTTGGACAAAGCCAAAGGAATCAACTTGGTGGTTGATAAGTTGGACTCCATTTTTCCTTTTTATATTCAAATGGATGAAATCTTCAGAAAGAAGGCCAACATCAACCCCCTACCTGCTTTTGATGCCCAACAATCCAATTCTGTTGATGCCAAGGACTTGGCTGGGGATGCTCAGCCTACCAACGGGGACCTTGATGAAACCTTGGCCTTGGAGTGGCCCCCATCTGATGACGAGGAGGATATTCAAACACAATCGGCTCCAATCACTTCTACTTTGGTATTGATTGATCAGTCAATCCTGACCTTGGACCCCTCACTTCCTTCTTTTGATTTCTCTCTTCCTGGGGCAGAACAACTGGAGAACTTGCCCAATGAGGAGGATGTTATTCCTGGATCACCGTTGCCATCAACATCTGCTCAAGTAAGGAACTAAATTGTTTTTGATTCTGTCTGGTTTCTCCTGACTGATTTACATTGTAAAAAAACAGGCTCATCCATTTTTGATTGGCCAAAAACTCAAGCCAATGGGGCCTCCCACATTTCCTTCAAATACTAGTGAGGACTTTCAGACTCAAACCTCCTGTGCCAAGGGTAAGCAGAAGGCCTCCAATTCCATAAATGTCAACCCCAAAAGTCATCAAAAGAGGAGAAACACTTCCAGTTTTTCGGGCTTTGAAGAAATCATGGAGAAGCAAGATTCATGTAAGTTTATTGATTCAATATCCTTGCTTTCAAAATCATGCTCATTGCCATTCCCCTCCAAAATACAGTGAAATGACAAATTGAATCAGATAAACTTCAGTTTGAAAAGAAAAAGTGGGATTGTCAACTGGCCATGGATGGTCAAAAGCAGCAAGCAGAGACTTTGGCTAATCAACAAAAATTGGATTCTGAGTGGAGGTTGAAACAAGCTGAGCTAGAGTTTCAAAAAGAGGAAAAGGAGAAGGATTGGCAGCAAGTGCAACTGGAAAAGGGGAGGGAACAACGGGCAAATGAAAAAAAGGATAAGGTATCAGTAGCTTTGGCTTGCATTGGCAGTGGTAGATTGGTAGAAGAAATACAGCAGATTACTCAAATGCTGGCTTGTAAATATATTTGCATGGATGAAAGAAAAACAAATTATTTTTTACTACAAAAACGTTTGAGAGCATTCTTAACCCCACCAATATACAGATCTTTTTTGTTTTTATTGATATTTTTTTCTCTAGAGTAAATTTGGCCGTTTTTCATGTCCCTACAAGTGCTCTGAGTTTTTTTATTAATTTGGAGTGACATGGCCATTCTGGTATGGGTTGCTGTGTCCACAGCTGGAAAGGTACAGTGCTTGTACTTGTTAGCTGCCCAAACCATTTTGACTATACCTTTTTGCTTGAAATCAATTCCAAAGCCAAGGTCAGGAAAAACAAATTGACTGTCCAAAACTTTATATTCATGTGTATCTTCAATAAGTCGACCATTCAATTTTTTGGTTGGGACCACAATTAAAAAGGAATAGCCAGAGATGTTGCCTTTGTCAATATCAGGAGAATTGTAAAAAGAATCCAAGGTGAAAGTGAGGTGTGGGGAGCAATCAAAAGGTGTAGGCTTGGAACCAAATTCCAACAAAGAGAAAGAGTGGATGTTGCTGTCCTTCATGGTATCATGGTTTGACTCAAAGGCAAGTTTGGCCAAATTACAAAAGATTTGTCCTGAAATTTGGGATACTTTGTTGGCCTTCAGGTTGAGGACAGCATACTCTTGAGGAGAAGATCTAATGGATGATTTCTTCACATACGGCCAAATAACTCCAAAGGGTTCATCAATTTTCTCCAACCAATTGCCCACATTTTTCCACCCCAAGATCTTGAGGGACCAACCGGGTTGACAAATTTTTTTGAACAGTGAAGGAATGTTGTCACAAAGTTGATATCTTTCTTATCTTGCTCAGATAGTCAATCCAAAGGGACAAATTGAATGATGGAAACCAGAGCATGGTGATCAGATTGGTTGAGAACAATAACTTTTCCATGGTGGAAGAAGTGGAAAGCCCCAATTGTCTGTTTTGCTTGCTTAAATTCTTCCTGGGTGGGTTTTAGAGGGTTCTTTTTCTTTTCAGCCATGATAGCAGGGTACAGATCCAAAGGGCATAGCTTTTGTCTAGACCAGGCAAACTTTTCCTTGATCCAGTTGTCAGTCACTTCCAAAGAAATTTCCAAATCCCTCATTTGAGCCCTCCTTTTTCTACAATTCCTCTGCTTGCCACCTCTCTTTATGTTTTTCATACCATCTCATTCCATCTTTCTCCCTCCCAGGCACTTGCTGCACCCAAGGTGAGGATCAAGGTGAAATTTGAATGGTTGTATAACATTTTGAGTTCGGTAGGCAGTGAAGGAATCCATATCAAAAAAATTCCTTGATCCAGTCGTCAGTAACTTCCAAAGAAATTTCCAAATCCCTCATTTGAGCCCTCCTTTTTCTACGATTTCTCTGCTTGCCACCTCTCTTTATGTTTTTCATACCATCTCCTTCCATCTTTCTCCCTCCCAGGCACTTGCTGCACCCAAGGTGAGGATCAAGGTGAAATTTGAATGGTTGTATAACATTTTGAGTTTGGTAGGCATTGAAGGAATCCATATCAAAAAAGTTCCTTGATCCAGTTGTCAGTCACTTCCAAAGAAATTTCCAAATCCCTCATTTGAGCCCTCCTTTTTCTACGATTCCTCTACTTTCCACCTCTCTTTATGTTTTTCATACCATCTCCTTCCATCTTTCTCCCTCCCAGGCACTTGCTGCACCCAAGCTAAGGATCAAGGTGAAATTTGAATGGTTGTATAACATTTTGAGTTTGGTAGGCAGTGAAGGAATTTATATCAAAAAAGGGGTTGGACAAACAAAAAGACCGGTCAAAAAAATAAAAAAAAAATTTCAGCAACGTTCTTATTATTGGTGACAAACGGTGGGATCAAAAAAATAAAAAGGGTCATTGTTACTCCTCCGGTCACCGTGATTATCCGCGTGAGAAATCTGGGATGAAGCCAAGGAAGCTGTTCTCAAATCAACCACTGCACGTTTTAATTCGTTGGCCATTGAGTTGGCCCAAGTTTCCAATCTTGATTTTTCGAGTTCTAGGCTGTCGGCAAGTCTGCTCAACCATCTGATTTCTTCCCGAGCCTTGTTCAGCTCTTCGGTTTTCCACGCATCTTTGGCTACAAGCCTGTCTTTTTCAGGGCTCAGCTGTTCCTCCATCTCTCTGGATTGCTCCAGGGCATCCAGTAAACTATCCCTATCAGCGGCAAACTTTGCCTTGATTTTCTCATACTTGTTGCGTTGCTTCATGACCGTCAACATCAATTCACGCTTCATCATTTTTTGGATGTCAAAATCTTTTGATGTATTTCTTCTTGTCTGACTACCTCCAACGGAGCAAGGCGGGCAATTGGATTCATGCGAAGAATGATGGCTAACGTGGTCAAGTGGTTCACTGTCATTTCCGTCAGACTTTTCAGCCTCCTCATTGTAGATAGACTGTAAGCTAACAGACTTGGGATGGCGATGGAAGCAATATTTGGGAAGCATGTTAGGTTCTGGCCAACGGCAAAGATGACTCAAGGAGGACAAGAACCGGGGACCATGAAACAGGTTTGCGGGTTTGCAAGATGTTTGTCCCGGATGCCACCAAGAGTTATCGCCGTTTTGCATTCCCCCTGTCTTGCTGTTGCTATTACTATGATAATCAGCAAAGCAAGACTGTACCAAGCTTTGACTTTGCCTAAACCAATCCTTGGGTTGAGAGCTTTGAGAGGCATCAGTTTGCGGTTGAGCAAGTACCTGCTGTTGTGATTGGACCTTACAAGGTTGATGCTTAAATGCTGTCAACATAGGGGATGGAGTGGTTCAATAGGTAGACGATGATTGAGGTGTATCATACCAATGTTCTTTAGAGATTGATGATACAAGAGAACATTTTGCAGTTTGATGAGAGCCACAAGAAGACGAGTCTAAGATCAAGCCGGGCTTTCTGTTGAACTCCAAGGACGCAATGCTTCTCAAGCGATGCTGGGCAATTGGCAATTGACTGGGTTGGGATACCAGACTTGGCTAACTATGTTTCACTTGGCTCTTATCATCTTGGATCTCAACGTCTTGGACGTCTCGGGGTTGGAATTTGCTCGGGTGGGAACAGGATTGCTGACTGGGAAGGTACAAACAAGGTTGCAAGCTTAATAGTCGTCACAAGATGGAGGGGATCAAGTTGCATGGGGAAAAACCAGAAAGAGAACGGAGCAGAGGGTGAGACTGACAAGTTTTCCATAGAAGCGGTTGAATCAAGTGAGAGCTTGCCGTTTGATGCGCTGTTACGATTAGAAAAGAAGCAATAATTACATGCAATATGCTTAAAGCAAGCCCATCACAAAATCTTGAAATGCACTCATGAGTAGCCAAGTCATTACAATCATGGTCTGGGATTTGCTGAGGCTCAAGTTTCGGACTGAAATCTGAAACGCTAATCAAGCAGACCATTGAAACTGCTCGTTAGGCAGATGATTAAGAGAGAAGGATTAGCAGAAATAAATGACCAGTGCTCACTTCGGATGGCTGGCACCATCAGGTGGTACAGATAAAGAACCAGGAGGTGATTTCTTGTGGGGTCTTGAATCATGAGAAGGATCGCGCTCCTGATGAGTGTGAGAGGTAAATGATGAGACAATTTTGGCAGGAAATGATTCCAAACGCGAGGAATGGATTATGGAAACTAGGTTGAGATTCACGGGGGGAGTGAAGACAGAGGATGCGTCTTTCAGTTGCTTTACTTGATTCTGAAGGCCGAGAATGATCAGACGAGCTTTCTCAAGCTCAGTCTTGGTGGATGGGGAAGCTGAATGGCTAGCCAAAGGTTCGTGATCATTGGAGGACAAAGACAAGAGTACTGGGGACAGATTTAATGATCCGGTCAAGCGAGGATTTTGGGTAACCGAATTGAATTCAACAACGGAGGGGGAAGACGGGGGTAATAACAAAGGCTTGTGACCATTTCCAGAAGGGTTAACTTGGGCAATCATGACTCTTTTGGTGTGTAAGTCAATGCTTCTGTAACTGACTGAGAATAGATTTTCCAATCGATGGATTGCTGCTCCATTTCCATTTGACCCCAATCTACAAAGAGCAACGGCAAGTTGGATGGCTGGATCACGTTGAGGATTGCGAGAATTGTTCTGGAAGATGTGGTGGTCTTCAATCATTGCCAAAAGTTTCATGAAAGAAGGCAACAAAGTTTGGAACAGTTGCTGGAAGCTCAATTCAGGGATGAGATGAAGCTTTTGCCGTTCATAAATAGGGTTATGGAGAGTGTGTATTCTTGGAACCATGTATTGCTTTGCAAACAGAGAATTCAAAGCTAACCAAGTTGATTCCAAATTGGAGTCTGAATCAGAGTCTGAATGGGAGTCAAACAGTAGCAAAAGTTCTGTCAGCTTTTTTGCGTTTTCAACTTGCTGATGGGATGTTTGATTGGACATGTTGAGAAAGGTGGTGAGTGATGTGGGGTGATGAGATGATGATGGGATTTTTGTGAAGATGGGTATGTGAAGGTATGTGAAAAACAATAGAGATGTGTGTGATGCAATGGAGATGGGACCAGTATGGATTTGCTGATGTGGATGGGTGTTTTTGATGTGATGGATGGTGGATGGATGATGATGCATAAATGGCGGGTTTAATGGCGTGTTTGATGATTGAAATCCGCCATTTTCATCAAACACACCATTTTGAAATACACCAGTTAGGGGGTATGTGTATTTCAGAAACCCGCCATTAAAAATGGCGGGTTTTGTCAAAGAAAATGGCGGGTTTCTAATAGCTGGTTTGCTAACTTTGATACGCCCTAATATGTATAGAGGTTATTTAAGTATTTTTAAATAATTTTATTTATTTTTAGACTATCCACTATCCACAGAACATTTATTAAATATTTATAATGTTCCCGTTGTGGTGACCAATCTGGGACACCACAGAAAAAAAAAAAAAAGAAAAAAAAAAGAAAATGAAAAAAAAAAAATATCTTTTTCGGTTGTACCCTTATGGGTACCTTCATTTCCCCCCATCTCTCAACTTCTCCCTGTTCTAGCGGTCTAGGACAGGTCTCTTGCCTGTCTCTCCGCTTCCATCCCCCCCTTCTATGTTCAACTCCCACTTGTCGCGCTCGCGGCCCTGACTTTTGGCGACGCAAGCAATTGTCAAACCACCTGCAACGATCCCTTCAATCGGATCCTCCTCATCATCACATCACCATCATCATCACCATCTCCATCACCATCATCCATCCACCCAGCCCAGTCTCAACTCTCGACAATGACCATCACCCAGCCATCCAAACTTCCGCCATCATCATCAAAGCTGAACAGCTCTGGCTCGACTTCCAATTCAATCATCATCAGTTGTCCCTCCAAGATATTCTTTCATCTGATCCTCCAACTCAACCTTCAAATCCATCTCGAGAGTTATGGTCCCATCCTGACCTGGACTCCTCTTACTAACCTCAAGAGGATCTTAATCGTTTACTCTCAACCTCACTCAACCTTGATCGCTAAGAAGGACATGGATCGATTCACGTTTGAAGACTTTGAGTTACGTCAACTCCTGTTCTCCGCCTTAGATCATTCCAATCTCACACCTTCCATTGATCCAGAGACTAGATTGTTCTTGGATCATCCTCAATCAATGATGATCCGAGTATACTTTGGTCCCCAAGTACCCATATCATCATCATCATCCTCCTCCTCCTCCTCATAAGCATCATCATCACCTGTCCTACCAAACCCACTCTCAATCGATAACATCAATCTTCTCAATTCTAATCAACTGGAAGTCTATCCTAAGGATAGGTTGAGACCGCCGGACTTGCAGAAAAACTTTTTCATCTCCCCGCCTGGCTCACCCCCGGTAGGCTGGGAGCAAACCGTCGAGGATCCCCCAAATCGAGCCAGTCTGGCGGAAGATCTATTGAGGCAATTAAGGTTCCTAAGCATTGTCGGACCCAAGGATGATGATGATGATGATGATGAGCTCCAAACCAAGGATCATTGTCTGCACCCAGGATCATCGTTGACTAGCTCCAAGGATGGTGCCCACAAGATCCTCATCTTTCCCACTCATCCTTCAACCCTCGTCTACCTCCTCCTTGCCCATGATCCTATCCAACCGACGACTGCGAGCGACTGCTCGCGGCCGCCGGAACCTTCACCCTGTTGTCGCCGCCAATCAGGCAACAACAGCCGTTGTTGACACCCGCGACCGCTGTCGCGGGTGTCCATCTGGTTGCCGCGGTCATTCTCGACGCAGGCGACATTTCTTTTTTTTTTTTTTTTATGTTTTCATTTTTCCGCACCTATTTGTAGTATCACTTGTACATAGTATACAGGGCCTCATGTCTATAAAAGGAGGGGCTCTCCCCTGCCTTTTGGCCCAGCATCCAGCATCTAAGCAATCCAGCATCCAATCCCCTCATCATCATAATCAAATTTATCCGTGGGCATCCTTCCCACTTATCTGAGCAAATTATCCGGGTATATCCATGATTGCCCCCTGATCCTTTGAGACTCCATACTCAAACTCTGTCCCCTTTGACCTTGATCCTTATCACCAACCAATAGCCTTGCTGGTTGAAGAAGAATTCCTGTCTGAATTCTTGAGTGTGTTATACCACTCTGATCCCTTTTTCCGACCATACTGGTCTTGATCTCACCTTGATCATCTTTCTGGAGCCAATCACTTTTGATTGAAGAGGTTTTATTAAGCTTAAAACCTGGAGTGTTATACCTCCCTTCTTCTTTAAGGTTGAATTTTGCCACGCTATTCTTGAGTCCCTTGAGAAGTGTTCGGATATTCTTGCTCAAATTTGTTATTGATTTGCTTCTAGAGCTTCATAAACAAATTGCTTTTGTTTTGTTCAGCCTCCCACAGTTATCAGGTACCCTTCAAGCGCTTGATTGCGGAGATTTGGGCAGGTTCATTGAGAACCTGGAGGTTGGTTGGGATTGAGTTGATCTTTCCTAATCAGCTGCTGACAACCAGAGTTATTAGCTTGTGGACGTTTTTACTCACGACTGCCTTGTTCTATTGAACTCTCAAAAAACCTTGACTTATTTTTTCAAGTCTTTACCTGCACCATCTTGCCTCAGATAGTTTTGTTTCCATCGCTACCAACAACTCTTATCCTCTTCCCTTACTTTGATTTCTCATCCGTAAGGTTCTGGACCTTGATTCCGGTTACATTTAAATATTATTGTAACTCCTAGCAGGGCAGCCTAAACAGCACCTTTCCCCTCCACAGAACTGCCACGGCTTAGCACCGTTTGGAGTCTTACACCGTGTAGGTTGTAGCATGTTGATGTGGTACCTAGGTTTCTCAGGCCACCTGTCACTTTTTCAACACGTAGTCCCGTGGCTGCATACTTGTCAGAGGCCTGGGGCTGCATACACTGCTTTGACAGAGTGACAAAGCTGTAGCTCAGCCGCGCGCAGGTGCATTGGCTGCCGCGGCTGCGTGCGGGAATGGTGACAGAACACATTTCTGTCTGTAAACCCTAAAATATACAAAACACCTCAATTCTGACTGAATTTTAGGTGTGAAACCTATAAGTGACAATACATGTGAAATATTTAATTGGCAAAAAAGTTCAATAGTGGTGCCGTGGTATTTTGGTCTTTCTTTCCCTTAATTATTTAAAAATATAAGGAGTTGGATTTCAAGGGTTGGGTCAGTGAGTGACCCTACCTAATTTTGGGTGGGGAATCCGTTTTTCCAATAATATTTATGTTTTTCCTCCTCCTTCTTAGGTTAATTTAATATTGTTTCTTTTATGTTATTTCTGTTTTTTTTTGCAGCTTGCTCTGCCATAGTAGCAAGCTGACAATCCATGATAGCATCTATGTTTAACTTGAATGGTTTGTAATAGTCTGGTTGAATTAACAAGGGATCAGTGGGCATGAAAATTTTGAGTTCCTTGTAGTTCTTGACCATTTCATGGGTCACTTCAAAGAGAGTATCTTTTCTACAGATCTCATATAAATTTTTGGTGAGAAAGGAAAACTTGAGGATGTACTGTCTGTAGTAGCTGCAAAATCTGACAAAAGAAAGTAGTTCAGTATTGTTTTGGGGCATGGGTCTGTTCATTACAGCAGCTATTTTACTTTGGTCAGCTTTCAGAGTTAATCCAGATACAATATTTCCTAGAGCTTTGAGTTCCCTGTATCCAAAGTTGCACTTTTCCATAGATAATTTCAGCCCTACAGCAGAAATAGCTTTCAAGACTAATCTTACTTCCTCAATGTGGGTATTACAGTCATCATAATGAATGATAAAATCCTCAATGTATACCATCATCCAATCTTGTCTAATTAATTTTCCTACAACAGTATCCATCATTCTTTGGAATTCTGAGGGAGCATTCTTGATTTCAAAATTCATTCTTGAATACTCATATTTACCTAAGTGGAAAATAATTATCATTAATTTCCTGCTTTCAGGGCTGATAGAAATTTTGTGAAAACCTTTCAAAATGTCCATAGTTGTGATGTACTTAGCTTTAGACAGATTTTTAAGGGCATGATCAATTCTTGGTATGGGATAGTAGTAATCTTGGGTATATTTTTGAGAATCCTAAAATCTCCCACCATCCTTGATTTTATGTTATTCCAGGCTATGATCACAGTTGCCGTTACATCCCCTTGTTCATTGTGCCCTACTTTCCTTTAAACTTAGAGGTCTATGAGTTCTTGAATATGTGTTTCAAGAGCAATTCTATACTTAGTATTGGATGGGTAAGCTGGTCTCCTAAGGTCAGGGAGGTATGGAGGTTTAATGGTTAAACTAAGTATCATATCATGTCCCTTGATATTACCAATTGGGTGGTCCTTAGTGCAAAATGAATTCTTTTTTTTGAAGCAAACTTGGAGGATGTCTCTTTTCTGGTCCTCACTGAGCTTGGGAACTCAAAGCTACTTTAGAGGAGTATTCTTGGTTGAAAGTCTCTGACTTTTTCTCATAGGTGCAATCAGAAGTTTGAGCATTAACATGAAATATTTGGAACTTCTCTCTCCAATCTCCTCCTACAGTAAATTATCTACCCTTAATTTGTAACACATATTTCATACAAGCATCAAGAATCATTTTATAAAATAAAGTAGTCATATACTCCATTTTATTGTAATACAAATTCAATTTTAAGTTTGATTGATCCTTTAGAATGAGGGAATATTATTGCTGTTGTCCATACTCCAATGGCTTTCAAAGATGAATTACAATGACTTAACTTAACTTAGTTTTTAGTACTGGTAGCAGGTTCATTTTCCAATTTGGTTCCTGTTTTTCCAAACAAGATGATCCAACACAAGAGCAAAAAACTCCGCTATCTAGGATTCACTTCTCTGGGGAGCCTGGGATTAGACCAGTTGCATAGAAAACTTTACCAGACGTGTAACCTTTACCTTCAGAGGTTTTAAGGGTCAAATTCTTGGCCTCAAAAACACTTTGAATCTTTATTTTAGGATTCCATTGCTTTGGTAGGCTAGAATATTCATTGAAAGAGTTTATTTCTAGTGAGGACTCTATATTTCCTTCAATAACACTGATAAGGTTAGTGATCATTAATTTTCACTGCAAAATTGTTCCACCAGTTTCATCAAGTTGAGGATCAGGGTTATTATCAATTTTCTCCTTCAATAGGATTAATCCTTTTCCTTGGTTGAGGAAAATCAGTTCTTACATATCCTGTCTGGTTGACATTCAAGCATACTTTTTCTTTTGTTTCTAGAGGCTTCTTGACTTCCACAATGGTGGGATCAAGGGTAGAAGAATGCTTAGTTTCAATTTAATATTCCCTTGGTTGCTAATATTCTTTTCCATAGATTTATTGATTTACTTGTTAAGACCATTCATATCAATGGTTCCTTGTAGTACTCCAATCATGGTGGAAAGTTCATATTTCATAGGCATCCTGCATCATAAACTATGGTTAAGTTGTCCTGGACATAGGTTGAGAAATCTTTCATTGACTTTTTCCTCATTGGCATTGGGGTAGAAGCAATCTGAAATTCTCTTCTGATCAAGACACCACTTGTGAGGCTTATCCTTGGATGGATCAAACTGGGAATTTTCAAAATTTTTCATCATTTTTTGTTTTCAAATCCTGGAAAAAAATTGTTATTTGATCAGATCTTTCCATGAGCTCCAGGATAAATATGATACTTCCTCTCTTTTATTAATAAAAAAATGAAGGGCTACTCCTTCAAATAACCTGGGTAGTCTTACCACAGCAATGGCATCAGGGAGTTCATAAGATGCAAGGGTATAGTCAATAAACTTAATAAAACTTTTACTCTCCTTCTCTGGAAAACTTAGCCCATTCAGTAATGCAAGGAAGAAATTTTAAATCTTGTTCTAATTCAGGCGTAGGTCTGGGCCTAAAATATTCATTCCTGGCTGTTGCTGATCTAGGAGGAATATTAGGGGTAATACTCATTTTAACAGGTTTTGATTCTGCTAAGTCTTCCAGACAAGGAAGGACCAGTTGAGTTTACTTTGAGGTCTCTAAGTTCATTCTTAATCATACCTAATTCTAAATCAATCTTTCTGCTCAAAAAGTCTATTTTATTTACTAGATGGGCAGATGGAGTATTAGTGGTTTTCTTAATTTCTCCTTTAATTTGTTCAATGGAGTGGAGAATTTCTTCTTTAACTGAAGAGTAAGTACTTTTTATGTGCTTAATCATAGATACTTTATTCATATGCATATTGTATTTTATTTGCTTGATTTCTAGATCACTATTTCTAAGATGGGCAGCTTGATTCTGGATTAATTTGTTTCAACTTTGAGTTATATTATCCATTTGGTTATGTATTTTATCCAAATTTCTGCTTCCAATTTGAAATTTTTAGAAAACATTTTCAGAGAAAGTAGTAAAAATAGGTACATCATCTAGATTTAGTTGTGATAGAATTTCTTCCACTTCTGAGCTAAGGATATTATGTTGTTCCAATCTATGGGATTCCTTATTCTTTGGTGATTGGCTGATTTCATCTTTTTGGGGTCTTTTCCCTTTATCATATCCAAGCAATCCCAATTATTCCAATTTTCCCACTTCTTTCCTTGGAATCAATTTATGAAGGGCTATCTGTGAGTATTTTTCCTGTGATATTTTCTTTCTCATGGCTACCATATTTTCCTGTTCTTGGTCCGCCTTGTAAGCATCTCAGTAACTCACGTGTTTCTTTAGCATTTTCAGCTTACTGATACAAGGAACTTTGCCTTTGTTTAGCTAAAGCAAGTGATATTGGTGTTGGAATAATAATGATTCCAAGAAAATTAAGTAAAACACTCAAATGAGTGATTTAGAAGCAAGTTCAAAGTTTGACTTGTTTGGTTGTATTAAATTGGTTTAAATATATTTTTCAAGAGGGGCCACGGTTTATGCAAACAGGGGAGCTTTATTGGATAAAAACCTCTCTTCAAGGAGCTCTTTTGAACAGTGTAAAGACCTTGCAAAAATGAGGTCCTAAGTGATTACTCAAAAGGGGTTTACTCAAGGGGATTGGTTGGACTGGCTGACTCACAGCACTTACGCCTGGAGGCAAGAAGGAGATAACTTGCTAACTTAAGAAGACACTCCAAGAAACTTTCAGAAATTCATGGTTGAAAGGGTCTCAGGACAATTGTTGGGGATTATTGCTGATATTCTTCAATGGAATTAATAATGGGTTAGAATTAATAATTATACTATCAAACTGAGGCCATAAATTAATTGTTTATGTTTAATAAACACTTGATCACAGATGGCAAGGGGTCTGGATTGATTACTTAAAAATTACTGGGGTTTAAACCATCTAAAAGGGTTGGTTTAAATACTTTTCTGGGGTAATAAGATCTTCTCAGAGCACATAGAGAGGGTATTGCTTGTGTGCTGAGACTGGAAGGCTAACCAGGGCTATTTTGGCCCGTAGTATGTGTGCTTTCAAATGACTAGTCTTGCATGTGTCATATTTCTATGTGAAAATAATTGTCAGAAGGTATTCAAATATAAATTTGTTATTTTTATGGTTCAGACATATTTCCTTCTTTTGTATTACTTTCTTTTGAGTGGAATGGGTAGAATTGGGTATTTGTAGATTCCACGTCATCTTTTTCACATCTTGGTAATTTTTAATAATTTTTTGGTAGACTTCTTGATGTGTTTTGTGGTTCATGAAGATTTGGAAATGTTGTTCACATGACAACCTTTATTATTGTTTCTCACAATTTATTTGCTTTATTGTTTTTATTTTCATATTTTTATTAAATTTTCTTAGGTTTCAAACATCTCCCTATCCCTCAGTCAACATGTTACATATGCATGATGCATGCAGGTTGTAGCTTGTTCCTGCGGTACCTGGCTGTTTGAATTAGCACGACTGATTTTGACACACGCAGGCTTGACAGCTGCGTGTGGGGATCCGTCATCAGTCATTTTGCATGTAGGTTTCTTGACATGCGCCTACATATTGAGTGTCAGGGGTGTGTACCCTTGCTATATGAATGTGGGGCTGCGCGCGGGACTTGTGACATAATACAAATCCGCCTTTAACTCCTAAAATATAGACAACACCTCAATTCTGAATGGATTTTAGGTGTGAATCCTATACATGGCATTGTGTGTGAAATATTAGAATGGCCAAAAGGTGCAACAGTGGTGTTGTGGTTTATTGGTCTTTTTCTTCTGGAATTATTTAAAAATATAAGGAGTTGGAATTCAAGGGCGGGGTCAGTGAGTGACCCTACCTATTTTTGGGTGGAGAATCCATTTCTTCAATAATATATATGGATTTCCCACTCCTTCTGATTTTATTATTTATTTTCTGTTTTTGATCTGCTTTGACAGGTTGCTCTTGTCAACTAGCAAGCTGACATTCCACCACTCCAAGATATTTCTACATCTGAAAAAAAATTTTGGTGTTCAGTGTCTTTTGTTAACCCTGCAATTCCTCAAGTTGATAGGTCCATCAGGGATTTTGGTTTCAGTTATTCATTCATCCCTGTCAGCAGATTCTACTTTGTATCTGACAAGGTAGAGTCTCAAATATTTGCCATTTATCCCTGCCTTCTTGTCTTTAAGGATTTTGCCTATTTTTCCTTTGTCTTTCTCAGTTTTTTCTGCAACAGGTATTGCTGGTAATAGAGTCTGTTATCCTTCCTTGGGATGTTAGTGTTTGATAAGACTTACTGGAAACACTGGGTGCTTTCTGGAAAGTTCATCACTAAGAATCACTTCTACTGCATTCTTCCCATGGAGTTTTTTGATAGTAAAAGGGACAACAAATGCAGGTTTGAGTTACCTGTTCCCTGCTAGGTGGGTAAAGTTGGTAGTGGAGATTAAAACTTGGTCACCAATCCTGAATTCAGGTTCTTTGTGGCTTTTATCCCACCTTTGCTGGTTATATTCAACAGCTTCTTGAACACATTTAGCAGCGTGTTTGTTTTCCATGTCTATCATGTTCTTAAAGTCCAGTGATGTGGAGTGAATATTGGTTAGCTGCTGGTTTGGGTTATCCTTGGTTAGTTTAGGAATCCATCCTCTTTCTAGTACATAGGGCGCTTCTTTAGGGGTAGAACATTTGCTTCTGTTGTAGGCCATTTCCAGAGCAGGTAAAAGGCTACCCAATCATGGCAATACCCATCAGTATTCTTGTATTCTAGACCAAAAAAACAGAACCTTCTGAGCATTTCTTCTAGGGTTTGAATCATTCTTTCAGCTGATCCATCTGTCTGGGGGTGATAAGCTGTAGAGAAGGCTAAGGTAGCGCCTAAAATGTCATGGAGATTCCTCCAAAATTCAGAAGTGAATTTTGGATCCCTATCACTGATGATGATCTTAAGGGCTCCCACATCAGCTATGAGTCTATTCCAAAACAGTAATGCTACTTCCATAGAAGTATTCTCCTTGTGATTGGGTAGGAATTTTGCTTTCTTGGAAAAACTGTCAACTATGACTAGGACTGAGTTGTAGGAATGGGCTCCTCCTGGGGATAATCCAGTTACAAATTACATGTTGATGATTTCCCATCTTTTCTTTGGTTCAGTAATCTTCTGTAGTAGACCAATCCTTTTTCCAGTGGTCCTGTTGGACTTATGACAAGTTTCACAACTGGTGACATACTGGACTGTGGAATATCTCCAATTGGTCCACCAAGATGTTTGTTTGACTTTGTCTAGGGTTCTATCTGTGTATAGGTGAACAGCTGAACAGTTATTGTGTCATTCAACTAGGATATGTCTAATATGGTATTCTTTGGTTAAGACTATAACACTTTAATATTGATGTCTATGGTATACTAGACCATCCCAAACAGTTAACCTTCCTGCTTTGTAAGGTTTCAGGAAAGTTTCAGGCAGAATGTTAATCAGTTCAGATGGTGGAGAGGTACTTTTCATAATGGTGATTAGGGTCTTCATACTAGGGCTTTAAGCTTCCTTGATGGAGTTGAACAGGGATTCATCCAGTTCACAGATGTGGACTCCCAGAATGGGTGCCTCAATATTCATCATGTTAATGTTAACTATAGGAAATATTTCATTATCTTCTGGATCATAAGCAGAGTTACTTGGATCATTGGGTAGAGCATTCCTACTCAAACTTTCAGCATTCTGGTGTTTAGCACGGGCTTGATGGACTATGGTCATCTGACCTGTTTACTGTTGAATGGCCATCTGCCATCTCAACATAGGCCTACTAGGGGTTTTCATGTTCATTAAAGTCCTGAAAGCATTTCAATCAGTAATTACCATGAACATGGTGCCCTCTAAGTATTAATAGAGTTTTTCCAGAGCCCAAACTAAGCCAAGGCATTCCATTTGGCTTGCACCATACCTTTTCTCAGTGTCCTTTACTTTTCTGGATAAGAAGAGTATGAGCTTCTCCACTGGTTTATCATTTTCTATCACTTCTTGATGTAAATCAGCTCCTAGCCCTTCCATGCTAGCTTCTATATAGAGTTTGGAAGGTTTAGAATAGTCAGGTTGAATCAGTACTGGAGCTGAGGTCATGGCCAGATTGAGTTCTTCATAGTTCTTGACCCTTTCATGAGTCATTTCAGACACAGTTTTCTGTTGCAGATTTCATACAAACATTTGGTTAGAAGGGCAAAATTAGGTAGATACTTACTGTAGTAGCTGCAAAAGCTGATAAAGGATAGGAGTTCAGTTTTTTTCTGAGGCATTTGCCTATTCATCACAGCTTCTATTTTCCTCTGGTAAGCAGTTAAGGTTAGTCCTGAAACAATGTCTCCTAAGGCTTCCATTTCTCCATAGCAAAAGTTAAATTTCTTCATTGATACTTTTAATCCCACAGTAGAGATGGTTTTAAGGACTAGTCTTACTTTGTCCATGTGGATATTCCAATCATCAGAATAAATGATAAAATCATCAATGTATACCATCATCCATCCTTGCCTGATGAATGGTCCTAAAAATGTATGCATCATCCTTTGGAAGTGAGAAGGAGCATTTTTGATACCAAAAGGCATCCTAAGGTACTCATAAATGCCCAAATGAAATATAATTCTCATAAATTTCCAACTATCAGGACTGATGGGTATCTGCTGAAAACCTTTCAGCATATTCATAGTATTAATGAACTTGGCCTTGGAGAGGTTATGTAGAGCATGTTCAATCCATGGAATAGGGTAATAATCAGCTTGGGCATAGTTATTCAGCATTCTAAAGTCTCCAACAATCCTTGACTTATCATTGTGCCCAGCTATAATTACTGGAGTAGTAATGTCCACTTGTTCATTGTGTCATACTTTCCTTAAGACTTGTAATTCAATCAATTCTTGAATATGAGTTCCAAGAGCTGTCCTAGATTTTGGACTAGAATGGTAAGCAGGTCTCCTGAGGTTGGGAGGGTAAGAAGGTTTAATGGTTCAATTTAGGATCATGTCATGTACTTTGATGTTACCAATTGGATGATACTTGGTGCAGAAGGCATTCTTATTTTAAAATCAGACTTGGAGAATGTCCTTTTTTTTGTCTTTACTCATCAGGGGGTTCAGGGCTGCTTGGGAGAAGTACTCCTGGTTGAAATTCTCCAGGGGTTTTTCATAAGTTGAATCAGAAGTTTGCGCATTAACATGGAATACTTGGAAATTCTTGTTCCAGTCTCCTCCTACTGTGAATTACCTGCCCTTACTTTGGAATACATCAATACCATATAGGCAAAGAGAATCATTCCCTAGAATGAAATCATCACACACTCCATTCTGGAGCACTAAAAACTCAATTTTCAGTTTGAGTGATTCTTTTGAGTGAGGGAGGATAATATCAGAGGACCAAACTTTAATGGCGTTTAGAGAAGAGTTGCAACTGCTGAACTTAGCCTGAGGTACTTCTAGTAAGTTAGCTTTCCAATTTGGTTCTTGCTGTTCCAAATAAGCTGCACTAACACAGGAGCAAAAGGCTCCACTTTCTAAGAGTAACTTAACAGGATATCCTTGAATTAATCCAGTAGCATAGCAGGTTTTGTCAGAAGTGTAACTTTTACCGGAAGAGGGTTTTAGAGTCAGAGCTTTGGCTTCAGAAATGTGGTGAATATTCATATTGGGATTACATTGTTGAGGTAAGTTGGAATCTTCATTAACAGAGTTAATTTTCAAGGAATATGTTATACTTCCTTCAATGACATTGATGGGGTTAGTTATCATTAATTCATACTCAGATAGAGATCCATCAGTGTGATCAAGTTGGGGATCAGGGTCATTTTCATTCTCCTCTCCTTCAATAAGATTGATCTTTCTCCTGGGCTTGGGGAAGTCAGGTCTCACATGTCCAGTTTGGTTACAATTCTAGCATACCTTTTCCTTGGTATCAGAAGTTTTCTTAACTTCTAGTTGGGGAGTGGTAGATTCTTTGGTTTGGGGATTGCATTCTTCTCTAGTCTTGGTAGTGGGTTACCCAGTTCTATTGATCCTTTTTTCAAGACCATTCATATCAATAGTTTCTTCTAGAATACCAATTGGGGTTGAGAGGTCAGCATCCATGGGCATTCTACACCTCACACTGTGATCAAGGTGTCCAAGACACAGATTGAGGAGTATTTCATTAATCTTCTCTTTATCAGCTTCAGGATAGGAAAAATCTAGCCTCTTCTTTTGTTCTAAACACCACTTGTGGGGTTTGTCCTTTAAAAGGTCAAAAATTGAGTTCTCAAAAGTTTTCATCATCTTTCTCTTCCAGATTCTTGTGCCAAACTGTTCTTTGATTAGACACTTCCAAGAGTTCAAAGCTTGAGATCCTACATCTCCTCTTTTGTTGATAAACCAATCCATTGCTACTTTTTCAAACAGCCTGGGTATTCTAACTACAGCTATAGTATCTGCTAGTTAATGGGAAGCAAGGGTTTAATCAATGAATTTAATGAAGCTGATATGGTTTTATTCTCCTTCTACTGAGAATTTAGGCCATTCAGTTACAGGAGGCAAGCGTTTCAAAGCTTGTTCAACTTCAGGTGTAGGACTAGGCTTGTAAGACTAATTCCTATTCATTCCAGGATTAAGAGAGATTTTAGGAGTGATACTTGTCCTGGTGGGTTTTGATTCTTCTACATTGCTGTAGGATGGGCAGTTGATTCAATTTGAAGGTCTCTTAAATCATTCTTAATCATACCTAGTTCCAAATCAATTTTTTTTCTGAATAAGTCAATTTTATTAACAAGATAACAGAAGAGGTATCAGTTTTTTTTCTTATTTCTCCTTTGAGTTGCTCAAGGAGAAGGAGTTTCTCTTCCTCTCCAGAAGAACAGGTGGTACCAATATGACTAATTAAAGATTCTTTATTTAGGTAAATGGTATTCCTTCACAATTTAATTTCAGACTCATTGGCTCTCAGATAGTCAGTTTGATTTTGGATTGTTTAGATTGCTTTGTCCAGTTGTTTGTTAATATTGTCTAGATTGTTACTCAAGATTTTAAAATTATGGAAATCATTGCCAGAAAATTTGTTCAAAAATGGTGTTATATCATCAGAATCTAATTGTGATACACTTTCTTCCATTTATGAGCTAGAGATATCATATTGTCCCAATCTTTTGGGTTCTTCATCCTTTGATGATTTGAGGACCTCAAATTTTTGGGGTCCTTTCCCTTTAATTTGCCTAGTTGATCCCAAGGGTTCCATTTTTCTACATATTTCTCTACTTCTGCTCTGGGAATTAATTTTTGCAGGGCTATTTGAGAGGACTTGGCCTTTGAAATAGCCTTTATCATGGCTGCTGAGTCCTCCTGCTCTTGGGATAGCTTTTATGCCTCCCAATGACTCACATGATCCTTCACCAGATCCTTGATCTTGGAATCCTTGGCCAATTCCCGACTGGGAGGCATAGGAGGAGGAGTAGCCTTGCGGGACAACTTTCCGGGAAAAGGACTCAGTTCCAACAGTTTGTTGGTAAACTTGGGGGGCGCAGGTGCTGGCGGATTTTGGGGCACTCAAGTTGCGGGTTCAAGCCACCTCATCTAGCTCGCTACAGGCACTTGTACGGGCGCGCGTTCCTCTGGGCAGAGGTCCATAGGATGGGGGTTGTCTGGTTGCGCGTTTTTTGGGCCTGTTTTGCAACATTGTGCAAAAATGAGTATAAGTTTTGTCAAAACTTAGTAAAAAAATGATAAGAAAATAAAAAATATATTTTTATTTTTATTTTAAATTAGTTTTTAGCTCACTTAGACTTAAATTCAACGGTACTAAAGTTTTTTTAGGGTTGAAGGGGCCCTTGGTAGGTAAGCCATGGGGGTCTTTGTGGGTACCAATGAGGTCTTGGCTTCAATCCAAATATCCATGGTGAGAACTGTTTTCTAAAAGGTCTTGCTCAATAAAATCCGCAAGGGAAAACTTTCTTTCCAATGAAAATAAGTTAAAAAACTAAATTGACATAGGGTTTTGGTTTTATTATAATTTTATTAATTTTTAAGAATTTTTTATTAATCTTTGAATTTTTTTCAAAATTGTTTGAAAAAAATAAAAATAAAAAAAATGTTTTGAGCTTACTTTCTTTATTTTCTTTATCTTTGTTAAAGAAATAAATCTCTCTATGATAATTATTCCAGGCCGTGCTTTGCCTGAGTAAAGAATTAACATTAGTAAGTCTTTCAAGTTCTAATTCTTTATCTTTTAAAGCTTGTTGTTTATAATAGTTTAACTTTGCTTGTTGTTGTTCAGGAGTTATGATAACAGGTACAAAATTACAGATTCTCTCTTATTTTCTTTGTTTGAGAAGGTTATAATAATAAATGATTAATTCCCTGTTGGTCTTAAGGTCCACTGGAAGAATAAAAATAAAAAATTAATAAGTATTTTTACTTATATTTATGTAGATTACCTGGTCCAAATAAATTAATTAATTAAAAATCAATTATCCAGGGATATTTCCTGGCCAGACCCCCAGTTTTCAGCTTCCGGATAACAGGAAATTTGCATTCTTTTAGCTACAGCAAGTGATATTGGTGTTGGAATAATAATGAATCCAATAAAGTTATGTAAAATGCTCAAATGCTTGATTTAGAAGCAAGTGCAAAGCTTGAGTGGTTTGGTTGGATTAAATTGTTTTAAATATACTTTTCAAGAGGGGCCACATTTTATGCAAACAAGGGATCTTTATTGGATAACAACCTCTCTTCAAGGAGCTCTTTTGAACTTTGTAAACACCTTGGGACAATGAGGTCCAAAGTGATTACTCAAAAGGGGTTTACTCAAGGGGATTGGGTGGACTGGCTGACTCACAGCACTTATGCCTGGAGGCAAGGAGGAGATAAATTACTAACTTGAGCAGACACTCAAAGAAACTTGCAGAAATTCATGGTTGAAAGGGTCTCAGGACAATTGTTGGGGATTATTGCTGATATTCTTCAATGGAATTAATAATGGGTTAGAATTAATCATTATACCATCAGACTGAGGCCATAAATCACTTTTTTATCTTTAATAAACACTTGATAACGGATGGAAAGGGGTCTGGATTGATTACTTGATAATTAATGGGGTTTAAACCATCTAAAAGGGTTGTTTTATATACTTTTCTGGGGTAATAAGATCTTCTCAGGGCACATAGAGAGGGTAGTACTTGTGTGCCAAGGCTGGAAGGCTAACCAGAGCTAGTTTGACACGTAGTTTTCGTTCTGTCAACTGGCTAGTCTTTCATTTGTCATATTTCTATCTGAAAATAATTCTCGGAAGGTATTCAAATATTAATTTGTTATTTTTATGGTTCAGACATATTTCCTTATTTTGTATTACTTTCTTTTAAGTGGCATTGGTGGATATGGGGATTTGAAGATTCTAAGTCAGCTTCTGCACATTTTGATAATTTATAATAATTTTTTGGTAGACTTCTTGGTGTTTTTTGTGGTTCATAAAGATTTGGCAATCCTGTTCATGTGACAACCTTTATTATTGTTTCTCACAACTTCTTTGCTTTATTGTTTTGATTTTCATATTTTTATTCAATTTTCTTAGGTTTCAAAAATCTCCCTATCCATCATTCAACATGTTACATATGCATGATGCATGCCGGTTGTAGCACGTTCCTGCGGTACCTGGCTGTCGGAATTAGCACGACTGATGTTGACGCGCGCAGGCTTGACAGCTGCGTGCAGGGATCCATCACCAGTCATTTTGCATGCAAGTTTCTTGACATGGGCCTACATATTGAGTGTCAGGCCTGTGTACCCTTGCTATATGAATGCAGGGTTGCGCGCGGGAATTGTGACATAACACAAATCCGCCTGTAACTCCTAAAATATAGACAACACCTCAGTTCTGACTGAATTTTAGGTGTGAAACCTGTACATGGCATTATGTGTGAAATTTTAGAATGGACATAATGTGACATAGTGGTGTTGTGGTTTCTTGGTCTTTTTCTTCTGAAATTATTCAAAAGTATAAGGAGTTGGAATTCAAGGGTGGGGCCAGTGAGTGACCCTACCTATTTTTGGGTGGGGAATCCATTTCTTCAATAATATATATGGAATATACCACTCATTATAATTTCATTATTTAGTTTCTGTTTTTGATATGCTTTGACAGGTTGCTCTTGTCAACTAGCAAGCTGTAACCATAGTTTTTATCTTGGCTTATTTGACTAAGTCCAGCTGGGGTGGCATGGGCTGAGATTTACCCGCTGGGGATGACTTGTTGCATGAGGGAGGAGTCTCCAAAAGTTGATTGGTTGAGCTTTGTCCCATGGTTTCTATTTGGTCTTGAGGTGATGGTGTTACGGGTTTGAGTCCCCTCATTGTGCTTTCTATGAGCGCGCATTCCTCTGGGCAGAGATCCATCAGAAGGAAATCTTCCTGTTGCACAAGTTTTGCGCCTGCTTTGAGACATAACACAAAAAAAATTAATAATTATTTTTTGAAACTTTTCAAAAACTTTAAAAAAGACCAATGTTATATTCAAAACCTCAGGGTTGAAAATGGGAATGAAGTTCCATTCACAGCCAATCACAGCCCAAAAAGTAGCAAGCCAGGTTGCTAGCAACTTGCATATGGCCTGGGGGTTGCAAACCCCCGTTTGCAACCCATTTTGTGTTGCAATTGGTGAGTTGTGACCCTATTTTGGGTTTTTTTCAAGGGCTTTCAACCCCCCTGGGGATGCATGAGTTGCAAGCGGGGGTTGCATGTGTTTTCGCGGCCCATTTGGGCTACCCCTCCCCCCCAAATAGGCCATTTGAGGGGGGGTCTGGGGAACATATGCACCCCTGGACCACATGTGAGTGCTTTCAACCCAAATTTGGGAATCTGGCATACTATGTAGGACAATTGGACAACAAAAAGAAACTTTGAAATTCAACATTCATCCTATGTGCAAAATCTCTTGACACAAACCACATATACATACAACACACGCCTGTTGCATAAATTAATTTTTCTCAACCCAAAATTGAGCAAATGTTTGAAGCTGTTGGATTGAAAATTGCATGGAATACTGAATTGAAATTGAATGTTTTTGGTTCATGGGAACAGTTGCAAACCCAAGCCCTCCCAGATTAAACAAGGCTAATTCAAAGGACTCAAGTAAAAGTGTACTGAAAAAAGTTTTTGTGGAATCTAGGGATTTGGGTAGGAGTATGAAAATAAAACATTGGAAGCCCCAATTTCATCCTCATATAGGGTGACAATTGCAGGACAAAATGTTTCTTAACAACTGGAACAATTTTTTTCATCACAACTGGATTTGACTTGCAGTGGTGGGTCACATTTCATATGTCATTTGACTGTGACAGATTTGGCTTTATCAATACACTGATGTAACCATGTGGGGTATAAATTTTAAAATAAGGGGTGCCAGACCCCCTTGACCCTCCTCCTGTGAGTACCTTTGCTAGTAGCAAAGAAGCCAAGAATTATTGTCAGAAATGGAAAGCCATGCATGGCTATGCATTGACAACTTCCAAGTCAAGGAGAGACAAATATATTGATCTATCTTGGGACAGATTTGGGGTTTATGAAGGGCCATGTCTCACAAAAGTTCAAAGGCAGACTCACTCTAGGAAGTTTGGTTGTCAATTCATGATCTGTGCAAGTAGGAAAGTAGCAGATCCCATGTTAAATCTTTCCATTAGAAATGGCCTACACAATCATCAACCATCTGAAAGTCCTTCAGTGCATCCTCAACTGAGGAGAATCTCTGGTCAAGCATTATACTTACTTAGGGAAGCCATGAAAGATGGGATCAATACAGTGCAAATGAAAAGGAAATTGAGCAAGATTGATGGTGGAGAATACATTAAGGCTAGAACAATCTATAACACCAAGCAGAAAGTAAATCAAGCATAAATGGATGGGAATCGTGTTATGGATGTTCTGTTAAAATTCTCCAGGAATCCTGGTGGGTTTTCAGGTCCAAATTTGGTGGAGAGGGTCACATAAGGCCCTTTTCTTGGCTCTTCCTGAGTCTATAAAGCTTTGGAAAAAGTTCCATCATATTGAGTTGTTGCATTGTACCTATAAAACAAATAGGTACAACATTCCTCTATTGCATGTTGTAGGAATGACTGCTGACAAAAAGACTTTTACAAAGGCTTTTTTTATAAAAAAAATAAGTTTATCAGTTTTATAATTGGGAGTTGAATGCATTAAAGGGGCTGGCTTATGATCCAAAGAGGCTTCCAAAAGCCTTTGTGACAGACCATGAAAAATCTCTCATTTGTGCTATTAAACACAGTTTCTCTCAGTCATTCAGATAGTTGTTCTCCTGGAACCTGTATAAAAACATCCAATAAAGCTGTAAAGTGCGCTTTAGTTATGAAGATGAAGGATGGAAAAGTTTCATAACTCTTTTGGCCAAGTATGGGGCCTCTGAAACCAAGGGGGAGGCAGAAGTATATGATGGGGAACTCAGAGTATGCCAATTTATTATTTCTTCTATTGATATCTCCTGGGAGTGCTTACTTTGAAACTTTTATGCAGTTTTTCTTGAAAGACCACAAGGATTTGATTGACTATATGGAAACGAATATTTTACCTATCAAAGATACATTTGTAAGGGCATGGACTTTTTTCAACCCAGAATTTGGAAATAAAACAACTTCTTGGGTAGAAGGGGCCCATTCTACTTTCAAACAATTACTTGTGGGATCTTTGGGGAATATTTCAGATGTGTGAAAACACCTTGAAGGAAATATTCAAAGTAAAATACAATCAGTCCATGCAGAACTGAAAAAATCTTGAATAAAGTTGGGAACAGGTTGTCCAACAGAACTATTACCTTTGGGTTACAGATTGTCTATTGAGGAAATTAAACTCATTGGGGAACAATTCAATAAGCTAAAGCGCAAACATGATGGCAAGGTGTGCTCCAAGTCATATTCAACAAAAATGGGCTTTCCTTGTTCCCCCATTTTAGGTAAAATAATATCATCAAGAGTATCCATTGCTCCTGAGGATTTCCATCCTCAGTGGCAGTTAGACTATGACCCTTCCAATGGAGTAAGTGGGGTTTTTTGGAGGGTAAAATTAGTGGATTAACAGATTAATTATTGGATTGAAAAATTGATAATTCTTTTTTTTTGAAAGTTTGAAACAGAACCAGGGCTTGATGAAGAATCTCAAATTTTTAACAAGTGGAATTTCATTTATAGGGGGAAACAACCTAAAGAATTCAGGTTGGAGATTCTAAGTTCAATGCTTGAGAATACATCCGCTTTGATAGCCAAGCCAAGGCTTGAGCCAAAGATGTTAAGTTCAAGCTGGGGTTGAACAAAATTGAAAGAAACCTGTTTTGAGCTTTCAAAATTCAAACACTTTGAAAGAGATATTAAGAGAGAAAAACGGCTTGAAAGGGGACCCAAAAGACCAAAGACATTAAGTCTTTTATTTTGAGTTAAAAATGTTCATTTTTATGTTTTAATGAACTGATGTGAAAACCATTTCTGTAGTGCAAGGATGGCTCTTCATCTGAATCTCATAGCTCAGAGGACAAGACTGAAGAAAAAGTTAAAAGGGGACCAGAAAGACCAAAGATAATAATTCTTTTATTTTGATAAATTTTCATTTTTATGGTTTAATGAACTGATTGGGTAATTATTTCTGTAGTTCAACAATGGCTCTTCATCTGAATTTCATATTTCAGTGGAAGATACTGAATGGTCATTGGGTTTGGTGCTGTTGGAACCAGATTCCTTTTTTAAGGATGAGGAATAAGCAATGGAAGATTCAAACAGAAGCTCATCTTTGGTGAGTGGTGATTCCTTTAATCAGATTAGAATTGTGGCCAACTAATTCTTTATTTTAGGAAGTGAATTACCTCAATGAAAAACCTGAGAAGTTACATAAGTTCTTGGGGCGGGTTGGCATCCCGTTGGTGATCTAAATTGTGAATTTAGAGTCATTGCTCAATCACTTGGGTATGATGAGCGTGGATGGTTTCAAGTAAGAAAAGAAATTCTTTCAAAATTGAGGAAAAATAAGGCATTCTGTGCTCATGTCCTTGGTGGAATTAAAGAAATTGAAAAAATAGAAAAAAGAATTGAGGTTAATGACATCAATGAAAAGATTCCATCTTCAAAATGGCTTTCAAAGTTAGATATTGGCCAAATAATAGCAGATACTTATGGAAGACCAATATGTTTCATTTTTTTGGATCATGCTTTACTTATACTTCTATGAAAATTGGTGTAAAAGAAAAATCAGATCCTGTTTTCATTTTCTTTTTTAACAATACCCATTGGATCCAGCTTGTACTTAAGGGAGATTTTATTCCAATCCTGCCCATAGTTTCCAAACCATGTTCCATGATTTCCAAGAAAGCCTGTTGTTGGGTTGATCATCTCAAAGATAATCTTGAGTTGTATTCTAATTTATAGACATCATTTTAATTTGATCATTTGGGTTTGGGTTCTGATTCTGATATTGTAATTCTATTAATATAAAGGGTTATCACATTTTGAAAATCATTATGTTGAGTGTCTTGAGTTAACATTATTATGATGAGTTTTTTGAATGAGATTTTTTTGGTAAGTCAGTTCAACTTGTGTTGGGCTGATCTCATCATGGGGATTATTTTTATTTCTTGTGATGAGATAGCTTAACTCACTGTGAACTTGTTTTTCTTTTGGTGTTTTTACTTTAGGGCTTGTCAAGTTACTTGTCTTTCTTTTGGTGTTTTTACTTTAGGGCCTGTCAAGTTCAACAGGTATTTTTTGGCACTTTTACTTTAGGGCTGCTCCATAGACTCTATATTTTTATTTATTTCTTATTTTTATTTATTTTTGGCCTCATTTTTTTTCATATTCATTTATTTTTATTTAGGCCTCATTTTTATTCATATTTGTTTGTATTTATTAATTTTTATTCATCTTTTTCAACATCTCTTCTTTCTTTTTCAAATGGGTTGTGAACAGCCCCTTTTTCAACTCCAAAATTCATTGTGAGCTGCTTTTTGCGACTGAGAAGGGTTTCAAGCGGACTTTTTTGACTTCAACAGGTTGCAAGCAGCCGTTTGCAACCCAAATTAGGTCGCCAGTCGCGCCATGCAAACCATTTTACGTTGTGAAGGGGGGTAGCAAGGTAGAAAATTTCAAATTTTCCCAAAAAATATAAAAATAAATTTTTTTGTGTTTTTTAATTTTTAATATTTTTTTCATAAGTTTTATAATGTACTTTTAGTGAATTTTAATGGTACAAACACTTGGTTGGGGTTGATTCCCTCCTTTAGAGGTATTCCAGCAGGGTCTGAGTGAGTTCCAATTAAATCTTGGGAAAAATCCAAGGTTTCACAGTCTGTGAAATCCTTAAGTAAGTGCTGATCAATAAGATCACCAAATACAAAAAGAAATAAAAGGGATAAAAATAATCAAAATATAAGTTTTGTAGGTTTTATTATTTTTAAATGATTTGTGAATAATTTCAAAGAAAATAATATTAATACTCAATTTTGTGATTTTTCTTTTAATTTTCTTGTTCTTTCTTTTGAAGATAGAAATATTTTGTGATATATTTTCCACTCTTGGTTCTGCCTGAATCAAGCATTGAAATTGATAATTCTTTCAGGTTCAAGCTCATTTTCTTTCAAATCTTTTTGCTTATAATAAAGAAGCCTTTCCTATGAGTTATGATAACAGGTATAAAGCTGAGGAGTGTTTCTTCTTTTTTCTTTTGAAGAATGTTCAAATAATAATTCATTAATTTGTAATTGGCCTTTACATCCACTGGAATATGTAAAAGAAAATAAAAAATATAATAAAAATTATTACTTATTTTTTGTAGTATTTCTGGTCCAAGAAATAAATAATTAAAAATTAATTATTTAGGGATATTTCCCAGCCAGACCTCCATTTTTCAGATTCTTGATACCAGTAAACTTGCAGTCCTTTAGCTACAGAGAGTGATAGTGGTGTTTGAATATTTATAATGATAATAATTCCAAGATTTAACAAATCAAATGCTCTTTCATGGATATTTTAAGAGCAATTGCAAGGTTGATAATTGTTTGGTTAAAATTTTTTATAATATTTCATAGAAAGAGGGGGAACAGTATTATACTAATGAGGATCTTTACAGACCAACAACCTCTCTTCAAGGGGTTACTTTGGACAGTATAAGACCTTGGAAATAATGGTGGCCTCTTTAGAGGGCTTTCTTCCAGATAAACTGGAAGGGAAATCACAGCAGTAAAATCCAGATAAAAATAGAGAGATTAATTACTTTTAAGCAATAAATCATGGTGGCTCAGTTGAAGGTTTTCAGATCAATATTTCATGGTTTTTGCTGACTAAACTTGAAATGAACAAGTAAAGGGGTTAGCATTATTCAATAATAAATCAGACTAAGTGTCAGAAGTCATATGAAAACAAATTAACACTGTGGGATTCAAACCCACAACCTCAGAATTTTTATCTGAGGGATGCTCTTACCAATTGAGCTAAGTTTTCTGTTGAGTAAGGAGCAGTTGATTCATAGCTATTTTCCCAATCATCCCAGAGGAGGTGTACTTATCCCAGCATTCTATGATGTGGGTGGCACATACTAGTCAATGAAAATTATGATGGCAATTATTTAATCTAACACCCCTCTGTTCTTTGAGCAGGGAATCAACCATTTGATTTCATTGATTTAGAAAGATCATAATTTTTGGCAGCTGTTAGGCTGCAGTCTTTGACTGTATAACTCTTGCTGCCATGTCAGAAGTCATATGAAAACAAATGAACACTGTGGGTTCAAAAACCACAGCGTCAGACTCTTTATATGAGTGATTCTCTTACCCATTGAGCTAAATGGGCTGTTTACTAATGAGCAGTTGATTCATAGATATTAGGCCAATTATCCCAGAAGAGGCGTACTTATTGCAGAATTCTATGATGTGGGGGGCACATACTATTCAATGAACATTCTCATGGAAATTTTGTAATCCAATACTAGGGAAATATATCAATTAATTAACTCTTTTAAGCCCTTGATTACGGGTGGCAAGGTGTCTGGATAATAACTGGTAAATTCTGGGGTTGAATAAGCCAGAGAAGGTATGTATAAATACCTTTTTGGATTGAAAATGAGCTTCTAAGGGCATTTAGAGAGGTTTCAGCTCATGGTCTTAGGCTAGAAAGCTGGCCAGGGCATTTTTTGCACATCCAATTGGTGCTGTCAATCAGCTGATCACAGATCTTCTGGATTTCTGCACTATTTTAGCTGCAGGATCTGTTAATGTGTTAATCTGTCATTTTGATGAATCTGCACATATTGTTTGATTTTGTTATTATTATTTGACTCATTTGATCAGATGCAAATTTTTATTGATTTTCCTTCACCTGCTGATATAACTGTAATTTTTCATAATTTTTATGATATCTTCTTGATATTTTTGTGGTCCTTGAAGATCTGGATCATTCTGATTTGTGGTGATCCTTATTATTTTTATTTCAAATAAAGAGGTGTTCTGTGTAAGTTTTCCACGTTTTTATTGGATAATTTATGTTTTTAGATCCTTTGGTGTGCATATGTCACTTTCTTACATATGCACGGATAACCCAAGTAGGTTTTAGCTATCACAGACAGTACCTTCCATCATTTTGGTTTTCCGGCCGTTCTAGCACACAGGAGTTGATTATCTGCTGCGTGCTGCTACGTGGGACTAGTTTTTATGCATGAATCTTGAAATAGCTGGAAGATGCATGCACTTCTGGACACCTTATGCAGGTGTAGCACACTTGGAGGCACACAGACTGTATGTAGAAATGCAGGGCTGCACGCGGGAATTGCAAGAAAACACAATTTTTTATTTAAATCCAAAAATATACGCAACAACTCAATCCCAACTTAATTTTAGGTGTGAAACCTATATGTGAAAATACATGTGAAATATTAAAATGTCCAAAAAGTGCCAAAGTGGTGTTGCAGCGTTTTGGTTATTTCTTATTTAATCATTTAAGAAATGAAGGAGTAATATTTAAAGGGTGGGTCAGTGAGTGGCCCTACCTATTTTGGGTCAAAAGCAGATTTAAGACATAATATTAATGGATTCCCTGCTCCTTCCAGTTTAATTTGTTTATTTATTTTTTCCAATTTGACAGTCTCAGCTTGCTACTTTTACAGAGCAGCCTGTCAAAGTAGAATAAAAATGAAGATAAATTGTAAAAATAAAGAGAGTGTGAAATCCCAAAATTTTGTGAAATATTTGGATTCCTCACTCAAAATAAGGTATAGTCACTCCCTGACCCCACCCTTGAATTCTAACTCCTTATATTTTCAAAATAACTAAAAGAAAAATGAACAAAAGGCCATGGAATCACTATGGCACCTTTTGGCCATTTGAATATTTCACATGTAAAGTCATTCATAGTTTTCACACCTAAAATTCAAGCAGAATTGATGTGTTGTGTATATTTCAGGAGTTACAGCCGGATTTGTGTTCTGTCACAATTCCCACGCGCAGCCCCGCATCCAAAAAGCAAGGGTACACGCGCCTGAAAATCAAAATATAGGAGCCTTTCAAGAAACTCACATGAAATATACTGCTTGCTGCGGATGTTGGATTCCCACCCACAGATGTCAAGTATGCGCACGTCAAAAATAACTGCACTACTCCTGACAGCCTGGTACCACAGGAACAAGTTACAACCCACATGCATACATCATGCATATTTAACAACTTGACTGAGGTATAGAGGGACTTCTGAAACCCCTGAATATTGAATAAAAAGTATGAAATTCAAAGTATAAGGCAGACAAATTAGGGAAAATAATAATAAAGGTTGTCATGTAAATACCATTATCAAATCTTTATGAACCACAAAACAAACCAAACATTTTCCCTAAAAATTGTTAAAAATTATCAAAATGCTCAGAAAATGGCTCAAAATCTACAAAATGACCACTTCTGACCATTTTACTCAAAATACACTAATACAAAATTAAGAAATATGCCAGAACTGTAAAAACAACAAATCAACATTTAAACAGATTCTGATAATTATTTCACAATCAAATATTAAAAATACAGTTTCAGGTCATTGAAATAACTAAGAGTGCGTGCCAAAATAGCCCTGGCCATCCTTCTAGCCTTCTCCCAGAAGCACAACCCTCTCTATGTGCCCTGAGAAGACCCCTTATCCCAAAAAGGTATATATACAGCCCTTTTTGGATGATTTAAACACCATTAATTTTTAATTAATAAATCCAGACCTATTTCCATCCTTGATCAAGTTTTTATGAATTATAAAAAAGTTATTTATGGCCTCAGTCTCATAGTATAACTATTAATCATAAACCCCATCATTCATTCCATTGAAGAATATCAGCAAAATCCCACCAATTGTGCTGAGACCCTTTCAATCTGTGAGTTCCTGAAAGTATCTTTAAGTGTCTGTGTAAAATAGTAAGTTATCTTCTGCTTTCCTCCAGGAATAATAGCTGTGAGACAGCCGGTGTGGTAGTCCAAACCTGTCCTATAGCCATCAGACTCACTTTTCTAGTGTAACAACAGCTCAAACCCTCAAATTAACCTCAGAAATGGATTCTACATTGAAAATAACCCATAGTCACTCAGCCAACATACCCCTCTATCTCTCATGGATTAGAAGATACAGCCCAAGAAACCTTCAACTGTGGCAAACTCATACCCACCCAGGTGTCACATCTCTGTGGAAGACATAAGGCATACCTAGTAAACCCTCAAGTACATACCAGTGGCAGCTTATCCTCAAGAACAGGACCACACAACAACCAGTCCATCCAGAATACAGCATACAGATACAGGAGGCAGTGCAGCATGCCAGATCCAGTCACCTCATCCAGAATACAGCATACAGATACAGGAGGCAGTGCAGCATGCCAGATCCAGTCACCTCATCCAGAATACAGCATACAGATACAGGAGGCAGTGCAGCATGCCAGATCCAGTCACCTCATCTAGAATACAGCATACAGATACAGGAGGCAGTGCAGCATGCCAGATCCAGTCACCTCATCCAGCATACAGTATACAGATCCAGGAGGCAGTGCAACCAGTCCAGATCCAGTCACCACATCCAGAATACAGCAATACAGATACAGGAGGCAGTGCAGCATGTCAGATCTGGTCACCTGAACCCAACAAACATGCAGCAAATACACATACAAGAGGCTGTGCAGAAGTATACAGGAGCAATATATGCAGGAGAAAGTGGAACCAGCCTTAACCAGAACCAAACAAACCAACAGTATTGCACAGCAATACATGTAGGTAGAAGCAAGAATCACTGAATAAACTACCAGTACAGCACAGCAATATACCTTATCTGAACTACACAGCAATCTATGCAAGGCTGTGCATGCATGAAACCCCTGTACAAGCTTTTCCCAACCAGCAGAAATGCCTCATGTAACTGTACAAACTTTTTCCAACCAGCAGAAATGCCTCATGTAACTGTATCTCACTGTTCCTCACCAGAACAGGGAGAACCCTCAGGGGAGGGCTTGAGCACCCCTGGGGGCAGGATTTGTCTATTTAAGGAGGGCCTCTCTACCCTATCCAAGTTGTATACCTACTCACCTAATCATAACGACCCATCTCATCATCTATCCATCCACCCCATCAACCCATCCATCTGTGGTACCTACCCAGATACATATTAGTAGTGAACCAATTATAAAAAAACAGGAAATCAGAAACCAATTTATTAACCATACTTAACCAGTTAAACCACCCAACAGGTGCTTGAATAAGGGTTCTTCTGTGACCTAAATATTCAGCACCAGATTAAAGAAAACCCACCCATTAATTAATAAATAACCCTTACAAAGAAAGAGAGAACAACAAAAAGAAACTACCAACCTTTCCTCTACCCAGCCCCCTGTGGGTAAACCCATCCTTGGGTCCTCTCCTGAACCATCCCTTTGATAAAACCCTTGAACCCTTTGATATTGGGATACTGGTTAAGATCACATATATCTGATCAATAATTAACCAATAATCCAATACATCTGGTCTATTCTTCAACAAACCCTACCAATAACAATTAATAACTAACCTAGGTCTGATCTGAGACCTATTTTAAGTCTCAAAGAAACCAGCCATTAATTTAAATAAATTATTGTGCAGACTTACTATAGTACTAGAAGGGCAGGCAATTCAAAACCACTCTTAGTATACACTATTACTCCAAAGGAGTAGAAGCAATACTAAATTCCCCTTCAAGGACTGCCAGCAAGCTATTTGCTACTTTATTTATATAATCCCACAGGAGTCTCTACACCGGTCCACCCATTTCCCTTGATTAAACCCCTTTTGAGCAATCACTGAGGACCTCATTTTCCCAAGGTTTTTAAACGGTTCAAAGGAGCCCCTTGAAGAGAGGTTTTTTCAATAAATATCCCCAGTTTTATATAAACTGTGGCCCCTCTTTGAAAATTAATATATTTAAACCATTTTAACCAAACCAAAATTCTAAACTTTGCACTTTCTCTTATTATATCAACATTTCTGAGCATGTTACTTATTTTCTTGGAATTATTATTGTTACAAAACCAAAATCACTTGCTTTAGCTAAAGGAATGAAATTTTCCTGGTATCACTAAGCTGAAAGACAGTTTTCTCTGTAATAAGTAGCAAGCTGACATCCTTTTCAACAAAAGACTCTCAAAATTATCAAAAGAGCCTTTTCCTGGAATGGAATGTCAAAATATGTAAAGAACTATGTTTTATCCTGCTACCTTTGAAAAAGGAATAAGAAAATTCATACAAAGAAACTATTTCTACTCAAAAATCTTCCAATCCCTGATCGCCCCTGGAATTTTATTTCTATTGACTTCATATCTCAACTTCCTCTCACTAATGGGTTTGATTCTATCCTTTTTGTTTTGGACTGTCTCTCTAAGATTTCTGTCTTCATAAAAACAAATGGTACACTTACTGCAGCATGATCTGCTAAAATTTCCATCAGCCATGTCTTCTCCAAGAATGGGCTGCCTTCTGAAATCATAAGGAACCAAGGCTCCTTGTTAATTTCTTCTTTCTTTAAAATCTTTGTGGAAAACTACAGATTCAAAGGAATCTCTCCAAAGCTTACCACCCTGAAAAATATTTTCAAACTGAAATATTCAATAAATGACTAGAACAATATCTTTGAATGTACATCAGATATTACCAGGATGACTGAGATACTTGACTACCCTTGGCAGAATTTTCCTAAAAAAAAAGTTTTCACTCTTCTACTCACCAATCAACCTTCTTCACACTTTATGGAAGGAATCCGAGTTTTAATTTCCTGCATTTTTTCAAAAACCAGCCTGCGAGTCACTACTTGGATCAGATTCAGAAGAAACAGATTCAATTAAAGAAAAAATTACAAGATTCTATGGATAAGTATAAGAACTATGCTCACCGTAAAAGAAAATACATTCCAAAAGGTATTTCTCCTGTGAATATAGTTTGGTTATCTGCAAATAATATAAATCCTAAATAACCTTCCAAGAAGCTCTCTGAGAATTCTTGGGTCCTTTTCTCATTATTGAAAAAATAGGATGTCATGCTTTCAAACTGCAACTCCCTGATCAATAGTCATCCATCCACCCTTTCTTCCATGTTTCACTTCTCAAACCTTAATCCTCTGATCCCAACTCTCCTAGTCACCAACAACCTCCATGAACTTTTAAAATCAATGTTCAAGAAGAATGGGAAGTGTCTCAAATCCTTGAATCCAATATTAGGTGTTGCAAACTCCTCTACTTAGTCAAATGGAAACTCTTTTTAGAAAACTCTGAAAGAACCTCATGGGAACCAGTCTCCAATCTCACCACCAGTTCAGCCTTACTGCACAACTTCCACTCCCTCTATCCTTCCAAACCCATAAGTTCATAATCTTTCCAAGATCCTCCTCAACCTCACTCCCATCACTTCCAGTCTCCTTGTATTTCACTTCATAATTGATCAATAATCAATCCATTTCTATTCTAATAATTTTCTATATCTGCTCTAACAAAAGAAAAATACCAAAAATACACAAAAATACACAAAAATACACAAAAATACACAAAAATACACAAAAATACACAAAAATACACAAAAATACACAAAAATACACAAAAATACACAAAAATACACAAAAATACACAAAAATACACAAAAATACACAAAAATACACAAAAATACACAAAAATACACAAAAATACACAAAAATACACAAAAATACACAAAAATACACAAAAATACACAAAAATACACAAAAATACACAAAAATACACAAAAATACACAAAAATACACAAAAATACACAAAAATACACAAAAATACACAAAAATACACAAAAATACACAAAAATACACAAAAATACACAAAAATACACAAAAATACACAAAAATACACAAAAATACACAAAAATACACAAAAATACACAAAAATACACAAAAATACACAAAAATACACAAAAATACACAAAAATACACAAAAATACACAAAAATACACAAAAATACACAAAAATACACAAAAATACACAAAAATACACAAAAATACACAAAAATACACAAAAATACACAAAAAATACACAAAAATACACAAAAATACACAAAAATACACAAAAATACACAAAAATACACAAAAATACACAAAAATACACAAAAATACACAAAAATACACAAAAATACACAAAAATACACAAAAATACACAAAAATACACAAAAATACACAAAAATACACAAAAATACACAAAAATACACAAAAATACACAAAAATACACAAAAATACACAAAAATACACAAAAATACACAAAAATACACAAAAATACACAAAAATACACAAAAATACACAAAAATACACAAAAATACACAAAAATACACAAAAATACACAAAAATACACAAAAATACACAAAAATACACAAAAATACACAAAAATACACAAAAATACACAAAAATACACAAAAATACACAAAAATACACAAAAATACACAAAAATACACAAAAATACACAAAAATACACAAAAATACACAAAAATACACAAAAATACACAAAAATACACAAAAATACACAAAAATACACAAAAATACACAAAAATACACAAAAATACACAAAAATACACAAAAATACACAAATACACAAAAATACACAAAAATACACAAATACACAAAAATACACAAAAATACACAAAAATACACAAAAATACACAAAAATACACAAAAATACACAAAAATACACAAAAATACACAAAAATACACAAAAATACACAAAAATACACAAAAATACACAAAAATACACCACAAAAAAAACTGCTGGCACTTGCTAGGAAGCTTCAATTGTATCTCCACGCAAACTACAATCAAACCTCCTTTCAAACAACAAGCACTTATGTGCGTACTTGGGACTTATGTACATACTTAGGACTTATGTACATACTTAGGACTTATGTATGTACATACCTAGTGATTGGGAGTTGCACATGCCTTTGTAGACCAATCATATGCAAGTACAAACAGAATGGCTCCAAGGATGTTGGGAGTCCATACAACGCTAGTTCAAAGTTGCGGAGGTTCAGATCATTCACCCCAAGTGAGCGGAAATGGCAAGCTGAAATTGAGGAAACTGTATCTTAATGGTCCTGTTTAACATGAGACCTACTCCATGATTGACTGATGAACACCTTGGACTGGACCGTTTGATCCTGTCAGGATGGCATTGGTCATAGCAATGCAGACAATGAGAACCTCCAAATGCCTGATTCTATGGTTCTTAGCCTCAAGCTCAGGGTTGGTGATTCTCTTGTTAAGATGTTGCAATAAAAATTTCTTTGATTTCGCTTGAAGGTGGAGTACAAAGTTTTTGATTGAAAAATGTGAAGTAGAGATGATTTGTATGACAGTGAGAAAAAACAAACTAGAAAGAACAGAACGTGCCACCGGCTGTAGCCTGAGCGGTCCCTCATTAAATATTGCTAGGGTGTTTTCCCTTCCCTTCTCCGTCCTCTCACTCCTCCTCCCGTTCAGCTGCACAGGTCCGTTGCCATTAGCTTGTGTTTGCATAGAGGATGGAAGAGGTTTGATGGTTTAGTGCTCTTTTATGTAGTCACTGCCTTATTTAGGTGCCTCTGCAACGTCACAAGTGGGATCTGCCTGCCTCCTTAGTTCCTCACGTCTGGGAAATGGCTTTGCCATTTGAACCTCTTGCTCCTTGTTCAACCATCATCCTCCATGTTTGGTATGCTAGCTTTATGCATCAGGAGGGTCAAGCCATCCTTCTCCTCACAAATCAGAATGCAATTATTGACTGAGCTGGTTCTCAAAGAGTATCATTTCTTATCCAGGAATATGTGTTAGCTTTTGATTGATCATCTGGACAGCTACCCCTCAAGTAAGTCTCAATTGTTTAGCTAAAGCTCAGACAAGAATGAGAATGGAAGAGTAATAATCAAACGGAAAGGATTGGGTTCCATAAAGAAGCTGATTTCCACCCCACCCAACCTATTCTGCAATCATTTAGCCCTGATCATTAACTACTTGCTTGGACGAGCGTTTTTTAGGCCTTGACCGCCTTGAAAAGCAGAAGCATATGCAGGATTTCATTGCGCCTGAAGCTTTTGTATTAATCACAGTGGATGAGGTTATTGAGGATTCTGACAAAGGCAGCAGTAGTATAAGCTGGGACCCAATCCTACTACGCGCGCAGGCTGTGGAGTGTCTGAGCAAAAGAAATTTTATAGAAATTATCTCTGCTTCCGACTTTGTAAATGGGATCCAGTCCCAGGCTTTCTGTTTCTCCTCTTCAAGAATGTTGTATCCTCCCTGCGTTTTCACACCATCTTTGCTATCCAGAATATTATGTGCAGTTGGAATAGAAATTCTATGATTGCAAAAGAGGGCTAGGTCCAATTGTACAAAAATGAAGAAGAGAGAACAAAGCGTACTATTTTTACCGTCACAAGATGCTGATTTGTAAAATGGATGGATGAGCACAATTGAGAAAAAATGACTGTCAGAAGGAATCAATCCAACTGTTGTATTGAAGGCAAAAGGGAGCAGGAATGGCAAGGTCTAAACTGACTCATCATTAATTAATTTTTTTTTTTGGTTTATGGAAGCCTTCTATGCCAGTGATGTCTGCTCAAATGTATTTGGAGGGTTTGATACCCATTCAGACTGATTCTGCAAGGAGTCAAACCTCTTGAATAAAATGCTGAATGGGTAATATCATGTTGTTTGGCATTTGCTAATTTGTTGATACATGTATGGAAAGCTAATAATGGTGGATTTTTTGTCTTTAAAAATTAATTTGGCTGCTTTCACCCTTCCACACTCATTCTGAAACACTTTTCACCTCTAAAAACAGTTTCTAGAAGGGTTACCAACACTGCAGATTGTTTTAAGATGTGTTTCCACGTGTGAAAACTAGTCCTGGAGGTGCTTTCTCACCTCAAAGCTAGCTCTCGGGGTAATAAACCCTCCAGAATGGGTGTGGAGGGGTAAAAAACCCAAACACTCCAGAATGGATCTGGAGGGGTTCTAAACACTCCAGAATGGATCTTGAGGGGTTGTAAACACTCCAGAATGGATCTGGAGGGGTTTTAAACACTCCAGAATGGATCTGGAGGGGTTGTAAACACTCCAGAATGGATCTGGAGGGGTGGTAAACACTCCAGAATGGATCTGGAGGGGTTGTAAACACTCCAGAATGGATCTGGAGGGGTTGTAAACACTCCAGAATGGATCTGGAGGCGTTGTAAACACTCCAGAATGGATCTGGAGGGGTTGTAAACACTCCAGAATGGATCTGGAGGGGTTGTAAACACTCCAGAATGGATCTGGAGGGGTTGTAAACACTCCAGAATGGATCTGGAGGGGTTGTAAACACTCCAGAATGGTTCTGGAGGGGTTGTAAACACTCCAGAATGGATCTGGAGGGGTTGTAAACACTCCAGAATGGATCTGGAGGGGTTGTAAACACTCCAGAATGGATCTGGAGGGGTTGTAAACACTCCAGAATGGATCTGGAGGGGTTGTAAACACTCCAGAATGGATCTGGAGGGGTTGTAAACACTCCAGAATGGATCTGGAGGGGTTGTAAACACTCCAGAATGGATCTGGAGGGGTTGTAAACACTCCAGAATGGATCTGGAGGGGTTGTAAACACTCCAGAATGGATCTGGAGGGGTTGTAAACACTCCAGAATGGATCTGGAGGGGTTGTAAACACTCCAGAATGGATCTGGAGGGGTTGTAAACACTCCAGAATGGATCTGGAGGGGTTGTAAACACTCCAGAATGGATCTGGAGGCGTTGTAAACACTCCAGAATGGATCTGGAGGGGTTGTAAACACTCCAGAATGGATCTGGAGGGGTTGTAAACACTCCAGAATGGATCTGGAGGGGTTGTAAACACTCCAGAATGGATCTGGAGGGGTTGTAAACACTCCAGAATGGATCTGGAGGGGTTGTAAACACTCCAGAATGGATCTGGAGGGGTTGTAAACACTCCAGAATGGATCTGGAGGCGTTGTAAACACTCCAGAATGGATCTGGAGGGGTTGTAAACACTCCAGAATGGATCTGGAGGGGTTGTAAACACTCCAGAATGGATCTGGAGGCGTTGTAAACACTCCAGAATGGATCTGGAGGGGTGGTAAACAATCCAGAATGGATCTGGAGGGGTTGTAAACACTCCAGAATGGATCTGGAGGGGTGGTAAACACTCCAGAATGGATCTGGAGGGGTGGTAAACACTCCAGAATGGATCTGGAGGGGTGGTAAACACTCCAGAATGGATCTGGAGGGGTGGTAAACACGCCAGAATGGATCTGGAGGGGTTGTAAACACTCCAGGATGGATCTGGAGGGGTTGTAAACACTCCAGGATGGATCTGGAGGGGTTGTAAACACTCCAGAATGGATCTGGAGGGGTTGTAAACACTCCAGAATGGATCTGGAGGGGTTGTAAACACTCCAGAATGGATCTGGAGGGGTTGTAAACACTCCAGAATGGATCTGGAGGGGTTGTAAACACTCCAGAATGGATCTGGAGGGGTGGTAAACACGCCAGAATGGATCTGGAGGGGTTGTAAACACTCCAGAATGGATCTGGAGGGGTTGTAAACACTCCAGAATGGATCTGGAGGGGTTGTAAACACTCCAGAATGGATCTGGAGGGGTTGTAAACACTCCAGAAGGGATCTGGAGGGGTTGTAAACACTCCAGAATGGATCTGGAGGGGTTGTAAACACTCCAGAATGGATCTGGAGGGGTTGTAAACACTCCAGAATGGATCTGGAGGGGTTGTAAACACTCCAGAATGGATCTGGAGGGGTTGTAAACACTCCAGAATGGATCTGGAGGGGTTGTAAACACTCCAGAATGGATCTGGAGGGGTTGTAAACACTCCAGAATGGATCTGGAGGGGTTGTAAACACTCCAGAATGGATCTGGAGGGGTTGTAAACACTCCAGAATGGATCTGGAGGGGTTGTAAACACTCCAGAATGGATCTGGAGGGGTTGTAAACACTCCAGAATGGATCTGGAGGGGTTGTAAACACTCCAGAATGGATCTGGAGGGGTTGTAAACACTCCAGAATGGATCTGGAGGGGTTGTAAACACTCCAGAATGGATCTGGAGTGGTTGTAAACACTCCAGAATGGATCTGGAGTGGTTGTAAACACTCCAGAATGGATCTGGAGGGGTTGTAAACACTCCAGAATGGATCTGGAGGGGTTGTAAACACTCCAGAATGGATCTGGAGGGGTTGTAAACACTCCAGAATGGATCTGGAGGGGTTGTAAACACTCCAGAATGGATCTGGAGGGGTTTTAAACACTCCAGAATGGATCTGGAGGGGTGGTAAACACGCCAGAATGGATCTGGAGGGGTTGTAAACACTCCAGAATGGATCTGGAGGCGTTGTAAACACTCCAGAATGGATCTGGAGGGGTGGTAAACAATCCAGAATGGATCTGGAGGGGTTGTAAACACTCCAGAATGGATCTGGAGGGGTTGTAAACACTCCAGAATGGATCTGGAGGGGTTTTAAAACTCAAGAATGGATCTGGAGGGGTTTTAAACACTCCAGAATGGATCTGGAGGGGTTTTAAACACTCCAGAATGGATCTGGAGGGGTTTTAAACACTCCAGAATGGATCTGGAGGGGTTGTAAACACTCCAGAATGGATCTGGAGGGGTTGTAAACACTCCAGAATGGATCTGGAGGGGTTGTAAACACTCCAGAATGGATCTGGAGGGGTTGTAAACACTCCAGAATGGATCTGGAGGGGTTGTAAACACTCCAGAATGGATCTGGAGGGGTTGTAAACACTCCAGAATGGATCTGGAGGGGTTGTAAACACTCCAGAATGGATCTGGAGGGGTTGTAAACACTCCAGAATGGATCTGGAGGGGTTGTAAACACTCCAGAATGGATCTGGAGGCGTTGTAAACACTCCAGAATGGATCTGGAGGGGTGGTAAACAATCCAGAATGGATCTGGAGGGGTTGTAAACACTCCAGAATGGATCTGGAGGCGTTGTAAACACTCCAGAATGGATCTGGAGAGGTGGTAAACACTCCAGAATGGATCTGGAGGGGTTGTAAACACTCCAGAATGGATCTGGAGGCGTTGTAAACACTCCAGAATGGATCTGGAGGGGTTGTAAACACTCCAGAATGGATCTGGAGGGGTGGTAAACACTCCAGAATGGATCTGGAGGGGTTGTAAACACTCCAGAATGGATCTGGAGGGGTTGTAAACACTCCAGAATGGATCTGGAGGGGTTGTAAACACTCCAGAATGGATCTGGAGGGGTTGTAAACACTCCAGAATGGATCTGGAGGGGTTTTAAACACTCCAGAATGGATCTGGAGGGGTTTTAAACACTCCAGAATGGATCTGGAGGGGTTTTAAACACTCCAGAATGGATCTGGAGGGGTTGTAAACACTCCAGAATGGATCTGGAGGGGTTGTAAACACTCCAGAATGGATCTGGAGGGGTTGTAAACACTCCAGAATGGATCTGGAGGGGTGGTAAACACTCCAGAATGGATCTGGAGGGGTTGTAAACACTCCAGAATGGATCTGGAGGGGTTGTAAACACTCCAGAATGGATCTGGAGGGGTTGTAAACACTCCAGATGGATCTGGAGGGGTTGTAAACACTCCAGAATGGATCTGGAGGGGTGGTAAACACGCCAGAATGGATCTGGAGGGGTTGTAAACACTCCAGAATGGATCAAGAGGGGTTGTAAACACTCCAGAATGGATCTGGAGGCGTTGTAAACACTCCAGAATGGATTTGGAGGGGTTGTAAACACTCCAGAATGGATCTGGAGGCGTTGTAAACACTCCAGAATGGATCTGGAGGGGTGGTAAACACTCCAGAATGGATCTGGAGGGGTTGTAAACACTCCAGAATGGATCTGGAGGGGTTGTAAACACTCCAGAATGGATCTGGAGGGGTTTTAAACACTCCAGAATGGATCTGGAGGGGTTGTAAACACTCCAGAATGGATCTGGAGGGGTTGTAAACACTCCAGAATGGGTGTGGAGGGGTAAAAAACCCAAACACTCCAGAATGGATCTGGAGGGGTTCTAAACACTCCAGAATGGATCTTGAGGGGTTGTAAACACTCCAGAATGGATCTGGAGGGGTTTTAAACACTCCAGAATGGATCTGGAGGGGTTGTAAACACTCCAGAATGGATCTGGAGGGGTGGTAAACACTCCAGAATGGATCTGGAGGGGTTGTAAACACTCCAGAATGGATCTGGAGGGGTTGTAAACACTCCAGAATGGATCTGGAGGCGTTGTAAACACTCCAGAATGGATCTGGAGGGGTTGTAAACACTCCAGAATGGATCTGGAGGCGTTGTAAACACTCCAGAATGGATCTGGAGGGGTGGTAAACAATCCAGAATGGATCTGGAGGGGTTGTAAACACTCAAGAATGGATCTGGAGGCGTTGTAAACACTCCAGAATGGATCTGGAGGGGTGGTAAACAATCCAGAATGGATCTGGAGGGGTTGTAAACACTCCAGAATGGATCTGGAGGGGTTGTAAACACTCCAGAATGGATCTGCAGGCGTTGTAAACACTCCAGAATGGATCTGGAGGGGTTGTAAACACTCCAGAATGGATCTGGAGGGGTTTTTAAACACTCCAGAATGGATCTGGAGGGGTTGTAAACACTCCAGAATGGATCTGGAGGGGTTGTAAACACTCCAGAATGGATCTGGAGGGGTGGTAAACACTCCAGAATGGATCTGGAGGGGTGGTAAACACTCCAGAATGGATCTGGAGGGGTGGTAAACACTCCAGAATGGATCTGGAGGGGTGGTAAACACTCCAGAATGGATCTGGAGGGGTGGTAAACACTCCAGAATGGATCTGGAGGGGTGGTAAACACGCCAGAATGGATCTGGAGGGGTTGTAAACACTCCAGAATGGATCTGGAGGGGTTGTAAACACTCCAGAATGGATCTGGAGGGGTTGTAAACACTCCAGAATGGATCTGGAGGGGTTGTAAACACTCCAGAATGGATCTGGAGGGGTTGTAAACACTCCAGAATGGATCTGGAGGGGTTGTAAACACTCCAGAATGGATCTGGAGGGGTTGTAAACACTCCAGAATGGATCTGGAGGGTTGTAAACACTCCAGAATGGATCTGGAGGGGTTGTAAACACTCCAGAATGGATCTGGAGGGGTGGTAAACACGCCAGAATGGATCTGGAGGGGTTGTAAACACTCCAGAATGGATCAAGAGGGGTTGTAAACACTCCAGAATGGATCAAGAGGGGTTGTAAACACTCCAGAATGGATCTGGAGGCGTTGTAAACACTCCAGAATGGATCAAGAGGGGTTGTAAACACTCCAGAATGGATCTGGAGGCGTTGTAAACACTCCAGAATGGATGTGGAGGGGTGGTAAACACTCCAGAATGGATCTGGAGGGGTTGTAAACACTCCAGAATGGATCTGGAGGGGTTGTAAACACTCCAGAATGGATCTGGAGGGGTTTTAAACACTCCAGAATGGATCTGGAGGGGTTGTAAACACTCCAGAATGGATCTGGAGGGGTTGTAAACACTCCAGAATGGATCTGGAGGGGTTGTAAACACTCCAGAATGGATCTGGAGGGGTTGTAAACACTCCAGAATGGATCTGGAGGGGTTGTAAACACTCCAGAATGGATCTGGAGGGGTTGTAAACACTCCAGAATGGATCTGGAGGGGTTTTAAACACTCCAGAATGGATCTGGAGGGGTTGTAAACACTCCAGAATGGATCTGGAGGGGTTGTAAACACTCCAGAATGGATCTGGAGGGGTTGTAAACACTCCAGAATGGATCTGGAGGGGTTGTAAACACTCCAGAATGGATCTGGAGGGGTTGTAAACACTCCAGAATGGATCTGGAGGGGTTGTAAACACTCCAGAATGGATCTGGAGGGGTTGTAAACACTCCAGAATGGATCTGGAGGGGTTGTAAACACTCCAGAATGGATCTGGAGGGGTTGTAAACACTCCAGAATGGATCTGGAGGGGTTGTAAACACTCCAGAATGGATCTGGAGGGGTTGTAAACACTCCAGAATGGATCTGGAGGGGTTGTAAACACTCCAGAATGGATCTGGAGGGGTTGTAAACACTCCAGAATGGATCTGGAGGGGTTGTAAACACTCCAGAATGGATCTGGAGGGGTTGTAAACACTCCAGAATGGATCTGGAGGGGTTGTAAACACTCCAGAATGGATCTGGAGGGGTTGTAAACACTCCAGAATGGATCTGGAGGGGTTGTAAACACTCCAGAATGGATCTGGAGGGGTTGTAAACACTCCAGAATGGATCTGGAGGGGTTGTAAACACTCCAGAATGGATCTGGAGGGGTGGTAAACACGCCAGAATGGATCTGGAGGGGTTTTAAACACTCCAGAATGGATCTGGAGGGGTTTTAAACACTCCAGAATGGATCTGGAGGCGTTGTAAACACTCCAGAATGGATCTGGAGGGGTTGTAAACACTCCAGAATGGATCTGGAGGGGTTGTAAACACTCCAGAATGGATCTGGAGGGGTTGTAAACACTCCAGAATGGATCTGGAGGGGTTGTAAACACTCCAGAATGGATCTGGAGGGGTTGTAAACACTCCAGAATGGATCTGGAGGGGTTGTAAACACTCCAGAATGGATCTGGAGGGGTTGTAAACACTCCAGAATGGATCTGGAGGGGTTGTAAACACTCCAGAATGGATCTGGAGGCGTTGTAAACACTCCAGAATGGATCTGGAGGGGTGGTAAACAATCCAGAATGGATCTGGAGGGGTTGTAAACACTCCAGAATGGATCTGGAGGCGTTGTAAACACTCCAGAATGGATCTGGAGAGGTGGTAAACAATCCAGAATGGATCTGGAGGGGTTGTAAACACTCCAGAATGGATCTGGAGGGGTTGTAAACACTCCAGAATGGATCTGGAGGGGTTGTAAACACTCCAGAATGGATCTGGAGGGGTTGTAAACACTCCAGAATGGATCTGGAGGGGTGGTAAACACTCCAGAATGGATCTGGAGGGGTTGTAAACACTCCAGAATGGATCTGGAGGGGTTGTAAACACTCCAGAATGGATCTGGAGGGGTTGTAAACACTCCAGAATGGATCTGGAGGGGTTGTAAACACTCCAGAATGGATCTGGAGGGGTTGTAAACACTCCAGAATGGATCTGGAGGGGTTGTAAACACTCCAGAATGGATCTGGAGGGGTTGTAAACACTCCAGAATGGATCTGGAGTGGTTGTAAACACTCCAGAATGGATCTGGAGGGGTTGTAAACACTCCAGAATGGATCTGGAGGGGTTGTAAACACTCCAGAATGGATCTGGAGGGGTTGTAAACACTCCAGAATGGATCTGGAGGGGTTGTAAACACTCCAGAATGGATCTGGAGGGGTTTTAAACACTCCAGAATGGATCTGGAGGGGTGGTAAACACGCCAGAATGGATCTGGAGGGGTTGTAAACACTCCAGAATGGATCTGGAGGCGTTGTAAACACTCCAGAATGGATCTGGAGGGGTGGTAAACACTCCAGAATGGATCTGGAGGGGTTGTAAACACTCCAGAATGGATCTGGAGGGGTTGTAAACACTCCAGAATGGATCTGGAGGGGTTGTAAACACTCCAGAATGGATCTGGAGGGGTTGTAAACACTCCAGAATGGATCTGGAGGGGTTGTAAACACTCCAGAATGGATCTGGAGGGGTTGTAAACACTCCAGAATGGATCTGGAGGGGTTGTAAACACTCCAGAATGGATCTGGAGGGGTTTTAAAACTCAAGAATGGATCTGGAGGGGTTTTAAACACTCCAGAATGGATCTGGAGGGGTTTTAAACACTCCAGAATGGATCTGGAGGGGTTTTAAACACTCCAGAATGGATCTGGAGGGTTGTAAACACTCCAGAATGGATCTGGAGGGGTTGTAAACACTCCAGAATGGATCTGGAGGGGTTGTAAACACTCCAGAATGGATCTGGAGGGGTTGTAAACACTCCAGAATGGATCTGGAGGGGTTGTAAACACTCCAGAATGGATCTGGAGGGGTTGTAAACACTCCAGAATGGATCTGGAGGGGTTGTAAACACTCCAGAATGGATCTGGAGGCGTTGTAAACACTCCAGAATGGATCTGGAGGGGTGGTAAACAATCCAGAATGGATCTGGAGGGGTTGTAAACACTCCAGAATGGATCTGGAGGCGTTGTAAACACTCCAGAATGGATCTGGAGAGGTGGTAAACAATCCAGAATGGATCTGGAGGGGTTGTAAACACTCCAGAATGGATCTGGAGGGGTTGTAAACACTCCAGAATGGATCTGGAGGCGTTGTAAACACTCCAGAATGGATCTGGAGGGGTTGTAAACACTCCAGAATGGATCTGGAGGGGTGGTAAACACTCCAGAATGGATCTGGAGGGGTTGTAAACACTCCAGAATGGATCTGGAGGGGTTGTAAACACTCCAGAATGGGTCTGGAGGGGTTGTAAACACTCCAGAATGGATCTGGAGGGGTTGTAAACACTCCAGAATGGATCTGGAGGGGTTTTAAACACTCCAGAATGGATCTGGAGGGGTTTTAAACACTCCAGAATGGATCTGGAGGGGTTTTAAACACTCCAGAATGGATCTGGAGGGGTTGTAAACACTCCAGAATGGATCTGGAGGGGTTGTAAACACTCCAGAATGGATCTGGAGGGGTTGTAAACACTCCAGAATGGATCTGGAGGGGTTGTAAACACTCCAGAATGGATCTGGAGGGGTTGTAAACACTCCAGAATGGATCTGGAGGGGTTGTAAACACTCCAGAATGGATCTGGAGGGGTTGTAAACACTCCAGATGGATCTGGAGGGGTTGTAAACACTCCAGAATGGATCTGGAGGGGTGGTAAACACGCCAGAATGGATCTGGAGGGGTTGTAAACACTCCAGAATGGATCAAGAGGGGTTGTAAACACTCCAGAATGGATCTGGAGGCGTTGTAAACACTCCAGAATGGATTTGGAGGGGTTGTAAACACTCCAGAATGGATCTGGAGGCGTTGTAAACACTCCAGAATGGATCTGGAGGGGTGGTAAACACTCCAGAATGGATCTGGAGGGGTTGTAAACACTCCAGAATGGATCTGGAGGGGTTGTAAACACTCCAGAATGGATCTGGAGGGGTTTTAAACACTCCAGAATGGATCTGGAGGGGTTGTAAACACTCCAGAATGGATCTGGAGGGGTTGTAAACACTCCAGAATGGATCTGGAGGGGTTGTAAACACTCCAGAATGGATCTGGAGGGGTTGTAAACACTCCAGAATGGATCTGGAGGGGTTGTAAACACTCCAGAATGGATCTGGAGGGGTTGTAAACACTCCAGAATGGATCTGGAGGCGTTGTAAACACTCCAGAATGGATCTGGAGGGGTTGTAAACACTCCAGAATGGATCTGGAGGCGTTGTAAACACTCCAGAATGGATCTGGAGGGGTTGTAAACACTCCAGAATGGATCTGGAGGGGTTGTAAACACTCCAGAATGGATCTGGAGGGGTTGTAAACACTCCAGAATGGATCTGGAGGCGTTGTAAACACTCCAGAATGGATCTGGAGGGGTGGTAAACAATCCAGAATGGATCTGGAGGGGTTGTAAACACTCAAGAATGGATCTGGAGGCGTTGTAAACACTCCAGAATGGATCTGGAGGGGTGGTAAACAATCCAGAATGGATCTGGAGGGGTTGTAAACACTCCAGAATGGATCTGGAGGGGTTGTAAACACTCCAGAATGGATCTGCAGGCGTTGTAAACACTCCAGAATGGATCTGGAGGGGTTGTAAACACTCCAGAATGGATCTGGAGGGGTTTTAAACACTCCAGAATGGATCTGGAGGGGTTGTAAACACTCCAGAATGGATCTGGAGGGGTTGTAAACACTCCAGAATGGATCTGGAGGGGTTGTAAACACTCCAGAATGGATCTGGAGGGGTTGTAAACACTCCAGAATGGATCTGGAGGGGTTGTAAACACTCCAGAATGGATCTGGAGGGGTTGTAAACACTCCAGAATGGATCTGGAGGGGTTGTAAACACTCCAGAATGGATCTGGAGGGGTTGTAAACACTCCAGAATGGATCTGGAGGGGTTGTAAACACTCCAGAATGGATCTGGAGGGGTTGTAAACACTCCAGAATGGATCTGGAGGGGTTGTAAACACTCCAGAATGGATCTGGAGGGGTTGTAAACACTCCAGAATGGATCTGGAGGGGTGGTAAACACTCCAGAATGGATCTGGAGGGGTGGTAAACACTCCAGAATGGATCTGGAGGGGTGGTAAACACGCCAGAATGGATCTGGAGGGGTTGTAAACACTCCAGAATGGATCTGGAGGGGTTGTAAACACTCCAGAATGGATCTGGGCGGTTGTAAACACTCCAGAATGGATCTGGAGGGGTTGTAAACACTCCAGAATGGATCTGGAGGGGTTGTAAACACTCCAGAATGGATCTGGAGGGTTGTAAACACTCCAGAATGGATCTGGAGGGGTGGTAAACACGCCAGAATGGATCTGGAGGGGTTGTAAACACTCCAGAATGGATCTGGAGGGGTTGTAAACACTCCAGAATGGATCTGGAGGGGTTGTAAACACTCCAGAATGGATCTGGAGGGGTTGTAAACACTCCAGAATGGATCTGGAGGGGTGGTAAACACTCCAGAATGGATCTGGAGGGGTGGTAAACACTCCAGAATGGATCTGGAGGGGTGGTAAACACTCCAGAATGGATCTGGAGGGGTGGTAAACACTCCAGAATGGATCTGGAGGGGTGGTAAACACTCCAGAATGGATCTGGAGGGGTGGTAAACACTCCAGAATGGATCTGGAGGGGTGGTAAACACGCCAGAATGGATCTGGAGGGGTTGTAAACACTCCAGAATGGATCTGGAGGGGTTGTAAACACTCCAGAATGGATCTGGAGGGGTTGTAAACACTCCAGAATGGATCTGGAGGGGTTGTAAACACTCCAGAATGGATCTGGAGGGGTTGTAAACACTCCAGAATGGATCTGGAGGGGTTGTAAACACTCCAGAATGGATCTGGAGGGGTTGTAAACACTCCAGAATGGATCTGGAGGGGTTGTAAACACTCCAGAATGGATCTGGAGGGGTGGTAAACACGCCAGAATGGATCTGGAGGGGTTGTAAACACTCCAGAATGGATCAAGAGGGGTTGTAAACACTCCAGAATGGATCAAGAGGGGTTGTAAACACTCCAGAATGGATCTGGAGGCGTTGTAAACACTCCAGAATGGATCAAGAGGGGTTGTAAACACTCCAGAATGGATCTGGAGGCGTTGTAAACACTCCAGAATGGATCTGGAGGGGTTGTAAACACTCCAGAATGGATCTGGAGGGGTTGTAAACACTCCAGAATGGATCTGGAGGGGTTGTAAACACTCCAGAATGGATCTGGAGGGGTTGCGCACTCTGATATGT
>CM062628.1:34247377-34332377 GCA_025617555.3 Puccinia polysora
AAACACTCCAGAATGGATCTGGAGGGGTTGTAAACACTCCAGAATGGATCTGGAGGGGTTGTAAACACTCCAGAATGGATCTGGAGGGGTGGTAAACACTCCAGAATGGATCTGGAGGGGTGGTAAACACTCCAGAATGGATCTGGAGGGGTGGTAAACACTCCAGAATGGATCTGGAGGGGTTGTAAACCACTCCAGAATGGATCTGGAGGGGTTGTAAACACTCCAGAATGGATCTGGAGGGGTTGTAAACACTCCAGAATGGATCTGGAGGGGTTGTAAACACTCCAGAATGGATCTGGAGGGGTGGTAAACACTCCAGAATGGATCTGGAGGGGTGGTAAACACACCAGAATGGATCTGGAGGGGTTGTAAACACTCCAGAATGGATCTGGAGGGGTTGTAAACACTCCAGAATGGATCTGGGGGGTTGTAAACACTCCAGAATGGATCTGGAGGGGTTGTAAACACTCCAGAATGGATCTGGAGGGGTTGTAAACACTCCAGAATGGATCTGGAGGGGTGGTAAACATGCCAGAATGGATCTGGAGGGGTGGTAAACACGCCAGAATGGATCTGGAGGCGTTGTAAACACTCCAGAATGGATCTGGAGGGGTGGTAAACACGCCAGAATGGATCAAGAGGGGTTGTAAACACTCCAGAATGGATCTGGAGGCGTTGTCAACACTCCAGAATGGATCTGGAGGGGTGGTAAACAATCCAGAATGGATCTGGAGGGGTTGTAAACACTCCAGAATGGATCTGGAGGGGTTGTAAACACTCCAGAATGGATCTGGAGGGGTTTTAAACACTCCAGAATGGATCTGGAGGGCATTTAAACACTCCAGAATGGATCTGGAGGGGTTTTTAAAACACTCCAGAATGGATCTGGAGGGGTTTTAAACACTCCAGAATGGATCTGGAGGGGTTGTAAACACTCCAGAATGGATCTGGAGGGGTTGTAAACACTCCAGAATGGATCTGGAGGGGTTGTAAACACTCCAGAATGGATCTGGAGGGGTTGTAAACACTCCAGAATGGATCTGGAGGGGTTGTAAACACTCCAGAATGGATCTGGAGGGGTTGTAAACACTCCAGAATGGATCTGGAGGGGTTGTAAACACTCCAGAATGGATCTGGAGGGGTTGTAAACACTCCAGAATGGATCTGGAGGGGTTGTAAACACTCCAGAATGGATCTGGAGGGGTTGTAAACACTCCAGAATGGATCTGGAGGGGTTGTAAACACTCCAGAATGGATCTGGAGGGGTTGTAAACACTCCAGAATGGATCTGGAGGGGTTTTAAACACTCCAGAATGGATCTGGAGGGGTTGTAAACACTCCAGAATGGATCTGGAGGCGTTGTAAACACTCCAGAATGGATCTGGAGGGGTGGTAAACAATCCAGAATGGATCTGGAGGGGTTGTAAACACTCCAGAATGGATCTGGAGGGGTTGTAAACACTCCAGAATGGATCTGGAGGGGTTGTAAACACTCCAGAAAGGATCTGGAGGGGTTGTAAACCACTCCAGAATGGATCTGGAGGGGTTTTTTAAACACTCCAGAATGGATCTGGAGGCGTTGTAAACACTCCAGAATGGATCTGGAGGGGTTTGTAAACACTCCAGAATGGATCTGGAGGGGTTGTAAACACTCCAGAATGGATCTGGAGGGGTTGTAAACACTCCAGAATGGATCTGGAGGGGTTGTAAACACTCCAGAATGGATCTGGAGGGGTGGTAAACACTCCAGAATGGATCTGGAGGGGTGGTAAACACTCCAGAATGGATCTGGAGGGGTGTTAAACACGCCAGAATTGATCTGGAGGGGTTGTAAACACTCCAGAATGGATCTGGAGGGGTTGTAAACACTCCAGAATGGATCTGGAGGGGTTGTAAACACTCCAGAATGGATCTGGAGGGGTTGTAAACACTCCAGAATGGATCTGGAGGGGTTGTAAACACTCCAGAATGGATCTGGAGGGGTTGTAAACACTCCAGAATGGATCTGGAGGGGTTGTAAACACTCCAGAATGGATCTGGAGGGGTTGTAAACACTCCAGAATGGATCTGGAGGGGTTGTAAACAATCCAGAATGGATCTGGAGGGGTTGTAAACACTCCAGAATGGATCTGGAGGGGTTGTAAACACTCCAGAATGGATCTGGAGGGGTTGTAAACACTCCAGAATGGATCTGGAGGGGTTGTAAACACTCCAGAATGGATCTGGAGGGGTTTGTAAACACTCCAGAATGGATCTGGAGGGGTTGTAAACACTCCAGAATGGATCTGGAGGGGTTGTAAACACTCCAGAATGGATCTGGAGGGGTTGTAAACACTCCAGAATGGATCTGGAGGGGTTGTAAAAACTCCAGAATGGATCTGGAGGGGTTGTAAACACTCCAGAATGGATCTGGAGGGGTTGTAAACACTCCAGAATGGATCTGGAGGGGTTGTAAACACTCCAGAATGGATCTGGAGGGGTTGTAAACACTCCAGAATGGATCTGGAGGGGTTGTAAACACTCCAGAATGGATCTGGAGGGGTTGTAAACACTCCAGAATGGATCTGGAGGGGTTGTAAACACTCCAGAATGGATCTGGAGGGGTTGTAAACACTCCAGAATGGATCTGGAGGGGTTGTAAACACTCCAGAATGGATCTGGAGGGGTTGTAAACACTCCAGAATGGATCTGGAGGGGTTGTAAACACTCCAGAATGGATCTGGAGGGGTTGTAAACACTCCAGAATGGATCTGGAGGGATGGTAAACACGCCAGAATGGATCTGGAGGGGTTGTAAACACTCCAGAATGGATCTGGAGGGGTTGTAAACACTCCAGAATGGATCTGGAGGGGTTGTAAACACTCCAGAATGGATCTGGAGGGGTTGTCAACACTCCAGAATGGATCTGGAGGGGTTGTAAACACTCCAGAATGGATCTGGAGGGGTTGTAAACACTCCAGAATGGATCTGGAGGGGTTGTAAACACTCCAGAATGGATCTGGAGGGGTTGTAAACACTCCAGAATGGATCTGGAGGGGTTGTAAAACACTCCAGAATGGATCTGGAGGGGTGGTAAACACTCCAGAATGGATCTGGAGGGGTGGTAAACACTCCAGAATGGATCTGGAGGGGTGGTAAACACTCCAGAATGGATCTGGAGGGGTGTTAAACACGCCAGAATGGATCTGGAGGGGTTGTAAACACTCCAGAATGGATCTGGAGGGGTTGTAAACACTCCAGAATGGATCTGGAGGGGTTGTAAACACTCCAGAATGGATCTGGAGGGGTTGTAAACACTCCAGAATGGATCTGGAGGGGTTGTAAACACTCCAGAATGGATCTGGAGGGGTTGTAAACACTCCAGAATGGATCTGGAGGGGTTGTAAACACTCCAGAATGGATCTGGAGGGGTTTTTAAACACTCCAGAATGGATCTGGAGGGGTTTGTAAACACTCCAGAATGGATCTGGAGGGGTTTTAAACACTCCAGAATGGATCTGGAGGGCATTTAAAACACTCCAGAATGGATCTGGAGGGGTTTTTAAACACTCCAGAATGGATCTGGAGGGGTTGTAAACACTCCAGAATGGATCTGGAGGGGTTTTAAAACACTCCAGAATGGATCTGGAGGGCATTTAAACACTCCAGAATGGATCTGGAGGGGTTTTAAACACTCCAGAATGGATCTGGAGGGGTTGTAAACACTCCAGAATGGATCTGGAGGGGTTGTAAACACTCCAGAATGGATCTGGGGGGTTGTAAACACTCCAGAATGGATCTGGAGGGGTTGTAAACACTCCAGAATGGATCTGGAGGGTTGTAAACACTCCAGAATGGATCTGGAGGGGTGGTAAACATGCCAGAATGGATCTGGAGGGGTGGTAAACACGCCAGAATGGATCTGGAGGCGTTGTAAACACTCCAGAATGGATCTGGAGGGGTTGTAAACACTCCAGAATGGATCTGGAGGGGTTGTAAACACTCCAGAATGGATCTGGAGGGGTTTGTAAACACTCCAGAATGGATCTGGAGGGGTTGTAAACACTCCAGAATGGATCTGGAGGGGTTGTAAACACTCCAGAATGGATCTGGAGGGGTTGTAAACACTCCAGAATGGATCTGGAGGGGTTTTTAAACACTCCAGAATGGATCTGGAGGGGTTGTAAACACTCCAGAATGGATCTGGAGGCGTTGTAAACACTCCAGAATGGATCTGGAGGGGTGGTAAACAATCCAGAATGGATCTGGAGGGGTTGTAAACACTCCAGAATGGATCTGGAGGGGTTGTAAACACTCCAGAATGGATCTGGAGGGGTTGTAAACACTCCAGAATGGATCTGGAGGGGTTGTAAACACTCCAGAATGGATCTGGAAGGGTTGTAAACACTCCAGAATGGATCTGGAGGGGTTTTAAACACTCCAGAATGGATCTGGAGGCGTTGTAAACACTCCAGAATGGATCTGGAGGCGTTGTAAACACTCCAGAATGGATCTGGAGGGGTTGTAAACACTCCAGAATGGATCTGGAGGGGTTGTAAACACTCCAGAATGGATCTGGAGGGGTTGTAAACACTCCAGAATGGATCTGGAGGGGTTGTAAACACTCCAGAATGGATCTGGAGGGGTTTTAAACACTCCAGAATGGATCTGGAGGCGTTGTAAACACTCCAGAATGGATCTGGAGGCGTTGTAAACACTCCAGAATGGATCTGGAGGGGTTGTAAACACTCCAGAATGGATCTGGAGGGGTTGTAAACACTCCAGAATGGATCTGGAGGGGTTGTAAACACTCCAGAATGGATCTGGAGGGGTTGTAAACACTCCAGAATGGATCTGGAGGGGTTGTAAACACTCCAGAATGGATCTGGAGGGGTGGTAAACACTCCAGAATGGATCTGGAGGGGTGGTAAACACTCCAGAATGGATCTGGAGGGGTGTTAAACACGCCAGAATGGATCTGGAGGGGTTGTAAACACTCCAGAATGGATCTGGAGGGGTTGTAAACACTCCAGAATGGATCTGGAGGGGTTGTAAACACTCCAGAATGGATCTGGAGGGGTTGTAAACACTCCAGAATGGATCTGGAGGGGTTGTAAACACTCCAGAATGGATCTGGAGGGGTTGTAAACACTCCAGAATGGATCTGGAGGGGTTGTAAACACTCCAGAATGGATCTGGAGGGGTTGTAAACACTCCAGAATGGATCTGGAGGGGTTTTAAACACTCCAGAATGGATCTGGAGGGGTTGTAAACACTCCAGAATGGATCTGGAGGCGTTGTAAACACTCCAGAATGGATCTGGAGGGGTGGTAAACAATCCAGAATGGATCTGGAGGGGTTGTAAACACTCCAGAATGGATCTGGAGGGGTTGTAAACACTCCAGAATGGATCTGGAGGGGTTTGTAAACACTCCAGAATGGATCTGGAGGGGTTGTAAACACTCCAGAATGGATCTGGAGGGGTTTTTAAACACTCCAGAATGGATCTGGAGGCGTTGTAAACACTCCAGAATGGATCTGGAGGCGTTGTAAACACTCCAGAATGGATCTGGAGGGGTTGTAAACACTCCAGAATGGATCTGGAGGGGTTGTAAACACTCCAGAATGGATCTGGAGGGGTTGTAAACACTCCAGAATGGATCTGGAGGGGTTGTAAACACTCCAGAATGGATCTGGAGGGGTTGTAAACACTCCAGAATGGATCTGGAGGGGTGGTAAACACTCCAGAATGGATCTGGAGGGGTGGTAAACACTCCAGAATGGATCTGGAGGGGTGGTAAACACTCCAGAATGGATCTGGAGGGGTGTTAAACACGCCAGAATGGATCTGGAGGGGTTGTAAACACTCCAGAATGGATCTGGAGGGGTTTGTAAACACTCCAGAATGGATCTGGAGGGGTTGTAAAACACTCCAGAATGGATCTGGAGGGGTTGTAAACACTCCAGAATGGATCTGGAGGGGTTGTAAACACTCCAGAATGGATCTGGAGGGGTTGTAAACACTCCAGAATGGATCTGGAGGGGTTGTAAACACTCCAGAATGGATCTGGAGGGGTTTTTAAACACTCCAGAATGGATCTGGAGGGGTTGTAAACACTCCAGAATGGATCTGGAGGCGTTGTAAACACTCCAGAATGGATCTGGAGGGGTGGTAAACAATCCAGAATGGATCTGGAGGGGTTGTAAACACTCCAGAATGGATCTGGAGGGGTTGTAAACACTCCAGAATGGATCTGGAGGGGTTGTAAACACTCCAGAATGGATCTGGAGGGGTTGTAAACACTCCAGAATGGATCTGGAAGGGTTGTAAACACTCCAGAATGGATCTGGAGGGGTTTTAAACACTCCAGAATGGATCTGGAGGCGTTGTAAACACTCCAGAATGGATCTGGAGGCGTTTGTAAACACTCCAGAATGGATCTGGAGGGGTTGTAAACACTCCAGAATGGATCTGGAGGGGTTGTAAACACTCCAGAATGGATCTGGAGGGGTTGTAAACACTCCAGAATGGATCTGGAGGGGTTGTAAACACTCCAGAATGGATCTGGAGGGGTTTTTAAACACTCCAGAATGGATCTGGAGGCGTTGTAAACACTCCAGAATGGATCTGGAGGCGTTGTAAACACTCCAGAATGGATCTGGAGGGGTTGTAAACACTCCAGAATGGATCTGGAGGGGTTGTAAACACTCCAGAATGGATCTGGAGGGGTTGTAAACACTCCAGAATGGATCTGGAGGGGTTGTAAACACTCCAGAATGGATCTGGAGGGGTTGTAAACACTCCAGAATGGATCTGGAGGGGTGGTAAACACTCCAGAATGGATCTGGAGGGGTGGTAAACACTCCAGAATGGATCTGGAGGGGTGGGTAAACACTCCAGAATGGATCTGGAGGGGTGTTAAACACGCCAGAATGGATCTGGAGGGGTTGTAAACACTCCAGAATGGATCTGGAGGGGTTGTAAAACACTCCAGAATGGATCTGGAGGGGTTGTAAACACTCCAGAATGGATCTGGAGGGGTTGTAAACACTCCAGAATGGATCTGGAGGGGTTGTAAACACTCCAGAATGGATCTGGAGGGGTTGTAAACAATCCAGAATGGATCTGGAGGGGTTGTAAACACTCCAGAATGGATCTGGAGGGGTTTTAAACACTCCAGAATGGATCTGGAGGGGTTGTAAACACTCCAGAATGGATCTGGAGGCGTTGTAAACACTCCAGAATGGATCTGGAGGGGTGGTAAACAATCCAGAATGGATCTGGAGGGGTTGTAAACACTCCAGAATGGATCTGGAGGGGTGGTAAACACTCCAGAATGGATCTGGAGGGGTGGTAAACACTCCAGAATGGATCTGGAGGGGTGTTAAACACGCCAGAATTGATCTGGAGGGGTTGTAAACACTCCAGAATGGATCTGGAGGGGTTGTAAACACTCCAGAATGGATCTGGAGGGGTTGTAAACACTCCAGAATGGATCTGGAGGGGTTGTAAACACTCCAGAATGGATCTGGAGGGGTTGTAAACACTCCAGAATGGATCTGGAGGGGTTGTAAACACTCCAGAATGGATCTGGAGGGGTTGTAAACACTCCAGAATGGATCTGGAGGGGTTGTAAACACTCCAGAATGGATCTGGAGGGGTTGTAAACAATCCAGAATGGATCTGGAGGGGTTGTAAACACTCCAGAATGGATCTGGAGGGGTTGTAAACACTCCAGAATGGATCTGGAGGGGTTGTAAACACTCCAGAATGGATCTGGAGGGGTTTTAAACACTCCAGAATGGATCTGGAGGGGTTGTAAACACTCCAGAATGGATCTGGAGGGGTTGTAAACACTCCAGAATGGATCTGGAGGGGTTGTAAAAACTCCAGAATGGATCTGGAGGGGTTGTAAACACTCCAGAATGGATCTGGAGGGGTTTTTAAACACTCCAGAATGGATCTGGAGGGGTTGTAAACACTCCAGAATGGATCTGGAGGCGTTGTAAACACTCCAGAATGGATCTGGAGGGGTGGTAAACAATCCAGAATGGATCTGGAGGGGTTTGTAAACACTCCAGAATGGATCTGGAGGGGTTGTAAACACTCCAGAATGGATCTGGAGGGGTTGTAAACACTCCAGAATGGATCTGGAGGGGTTGTAAACACTCCAGAATGGATCTGGAGGGGTTTTAAACACTCCAGAATGGATCTGGAGGCGTTGTCAACACTCCAGAATGGATCTGGAGGGGTTTGTAAACACTCCAGAATGGATCTGGAGGGGTTTGTAAACACTCCAGAATGGATCTGGAGGGGTTGTAAACACTCCAGAATGGATCTGGAGGGGTTGTAAACACTCCAGAATGGATCTGGAGGGGTTGTAAACACTCCAGAATGGATCTGGAGGGGTTGTAAAAACTCCAGAATGGATCTGGAGGGGTTGTAAACACTCCAGAATGGATCTGGAGGGGTTGTAAACACTCCAGAATGGATCTGGAGGGGTTGTAAACACTCCAGAATGGATCTGGAGGGGTTGTAAACACTCCAGAATGGATCTGGAGGGGTTGTAAACACTCCAGAATGGATCTGGAGGGGTTGTAAACACTCCAGAATGGATCTGGAGGGGTTGTAAACACTCCAGAATGGATCTGGAGGGGTTGTAAACACTCCAGAATGGATCTGGAGGGGTTTGTAAACACTCCAGAATGGATCTGGAGGGGTTGTAAACACTCCAGAATGGATCTGGAGGGATGGTAAACACGCCAGAATGGATCTGGAGGGGTTGTAAACACTCCAGAATGGATCTGGAGGGGTTGTAAACACTCCAGAATGGATCTGGAGGGGTTGTGAACACTCCAGAATGGATCTGGAGGGGTTGTCAACACTCCAGAATGGATCTGGAGGGGTTGTAAACACTCCAGAATGGATCTGGAGGGGTTGTAAACACTCCAGAATGGATCTGGAGGGGTTGTAAACACTCCAGAATGGATCTGGAGGGGTTGTAAACACTCCAGAATGGATCTGGAGGGGTGGTAAACATGCCAGAATGGATCTGGAGGGGTGGTAAACACGCCAGAATGGATCTGGAGGCGTTGTAAACACTCCAGAATGGATCTGGAGGGGTGGTAAACACGCCAGAATGGATCAAGAGGGGTTGTAAACACTCCAGAATGGATCTGGAGGCGTTGTCAACACTCCAGAATGGATCTGGAGGGGTGGTAAACAATCCAGAATGGATCTGGAGGGGTTGTAAACACTCCAGAATGGATCTGGAGGGGTTGTAAACACTCCAGAATGGATCTGGAGGGGTTTTAAACACTCCAGAATGGATCTGGAGGGCATTTAAACACTCCAGAATGGATCTGGAGGGGTTTTAAACACTCCAGAATGGATCTGGAGGGGTTTTAAAACACTCCAGAATGGATCTGGAGGGGTTGTAAACACTCCAGAATGGATCTGGAGGGGTTGTAAACACTCCAGAATGGATCTGGAGGGGTTGTAAACACTCCAGAATGGATCTGGAGGGGTTGTAAAACACTCCAGAATGGATCTGGAGGGGTTGTAAACACTCCAGAATGGATCTGGAGGGGTTGTAAACACTCCAGAATGGATCTGGAGGGGTTGTAAACACTCCAGAATGGATCTGGAGGGGTTGTAAACACTCCAGAATGGATCTGGAGGGGTTTTAAACACTCCAGAATGGATCTGGAGGGGTTGTAAACACTCCAGAATGGATCTGGAGGCGTTGTAAACACTCCAGAATGGATCTGGAGGGGTGGTAAACAATCCAGAATGGATCTGGAGGGGTTGTAAACACTCCAGAATGGATCTGGAGGGGTTGTAAACACTCCAGAATGGATCTGGAGGGTTGTAAACACTCCAGAATGGATCTGGAGGGGTTGTAAACACTCCAGAATGGATCTGGAGGGGTTTTAAACACTCCAGAATGGATCTGGAGGCGTTGTAAACACTCCAGAATGGATCTGGAGGCGTTGTAAACACTCCAGAATGGATCTGGAGGGTTGTAAACACTCCAGAATGGATCTGGAGGGGTTGTAAACACTCCAGAATGGATCTGGAGGGGTTGTAAACACTCCAGAATGGATCTGGAGGGGTTGTAAACACTCCAGAATGGATCTGGAGGGGTTGTAAACACTCCAGAATGGATCTGGAGGGGTGGTAAACACTCCAGAATGGATCTGGAGGGGTGGTAAACACTCCAGAATGGATCTGGAGGGGTGGTAAACACTCCAGAATGGATCTGGAGGGGTGTTAAACACGCCAGAATGGATCTGGAGGGGTTGTAAACACTCCAGAATGGATCTGGAGGGGTTGTAAACACTCCAGAATGGATCTGGAGGGGTTGTAAACACTCCAGAATGGATCTGGAGGGGTTGTAAACACTCCAGAATGGATCTGGAGGGGTTGTAAACACTCCAGAATGGATCTGGAGGCGTTGTAAACACTCCAGAATGGATCTGGAGGCGTTGTAAACACTCCAGAATGGATCTGGAGGGGTTGTAAACACTCCAGAATGGATCTGGAGGGGTTGTAAACACTCCAGAATGGATCTGGAGGGGTTGTAAACACTCCAGAATGGATCTGGAGGGGTGGTAAACACTCCAGAATGGATCTGGAGGGGTGGTAAACACGCCAGAATGGATCTGGAGGGGTTGTAAACACTCCAGAATGGATCTGGAGGGGTTGTAAACACTCCAGAATGGATCTGGGGGGTTGTAAACACTCCAGAATGGATCTGGAGGGGTTGTAAACACTCCAGAATGGATCTGGAGGGGTTGTAAACACTCCAGAATGGATCTGGAGGGGTGGTAAACATGCCAGAATGGATCTGGAGGGGTGGTAAACACGCCAGAATGGATCTGGAGGCGTTGTAAACACTCCAGAATGGATCTGGAGGGGTGGTAAACACGCCAGAATGGATCAAGAGGGGTTGTAAACACTCCAGAATGGATCTGGAGGCGTTGTCAACACTCCAGAATGGATCTGGAGGGGTGGTAAACAATCCAGAATGGATCTGGAGGGGTTGTAAACACTCCAGAATGGATCTGGAGGGGTTGTAAACACTCCAGAATGGATCTGGAGGGGTTTTTAAACACTCCAGAATGGATCTGGAGGGCATTTAAACACTCCAGAATGGATCTGGAGGGGTTTTAAACACTCCAGAATGGATCTGGAGGGGTTTTAAACACTCCAGAATGGATCTGGAGGGGTTGTAAACACTCCAGAATGGATCTGGAGGGGTTGTAAACACTCCAGAATGGATCTGGAGGGGTTGTAAACACTCCAGAATGGATCTGGAGGGGTTGTAAACACTCCAGAATGGATCTGGAGGGGTTGTAAACACTCCAGAATGGATCTGGAGGGGTTGTAAACACTCCAGAATGGATCTGGAGGGGTTTTAAAACACTCCAGAATGGATCTGGAGGGGTTGTAAACACTCCAGAATGGATCTGGAGGCGTTGTAAACACTCCAGAATGGATCTGGAGGGGTGGTAAACAATCCAGAATGGATCTGGAGGGGTTGTAACACTCCAGAATGGATCTGGAGGGGTTGTAAACACTCCAGAAAGGATCTGGAGGGGTTGTAAACACTCCAGAATGGATCTGGAGGGGTTTTAAACACTCCAGAATGGATCTGGAGGCGTTGTAAACACTCCAGAATGGATCTGGAGGGGTTTGTAAACACTCCAGAATGGATCTGGAGGGGTTGTAAACACTCCAGAATGGATCTGGAGGGGTTTGTAAACACTCCAGAATGGATCTGGAGGGGTTGTAAACACTCCAGAATGGATCTGGAGGGGTTGTAAACACTCCAGAATGGATCTGGAGGGGTGGTAAACACTCCAGAATGGATCTGGAGGGGTGTTAAACACGCCAGAATGGATCTGGAGGGGTTGTAAACACTCCAGAATGGATCTGGAGGGGTTGTAAACACTCCAGAATGGATCTGGAGGGGTTGTAAACACTCCAGAATGGATCTGGAGGGGTTGTAAACCACTCCAGAATGGATCTGGAGGGGTTGTAAACACTCCAGAATGGATCTGGAGGGGTTGTAAACACTCCAGAATGGATCTGGAGGGGTTGTAAACACTCCAGAATGGATCTGGAGGGGTTGTAAACACTCCAGAATGGATCTGGAGGGGTTGTAAACACTCCAGAATGGATCTGGAGGGGTTGTAAACACTCCAGAATGGATCTGGAGGGGTTGTAAACAATCCAGAATGGATCTGGAGGGGTTGTAAACACTCCAGAATGGATCTGGAGGGGTTGTAAACACTCCAGAATGGATCTGGAGGGGGTGGTAAACACTCCAGAATGGATCTGGAGGGGTGTTAAACACTCCAGAATGGATCTGGAGGGGTTGTAAACACTTCAGAATGGATCTGGAGGGGTTGTAAACACTCCAGAATGGATCTGGAGGGGTTGTAAACACTCCAGAATGGATCTGGAGGGGTTGTAAACACTCCAGAATGGATCTGGAGGGGTTGTCAACACTCCAGAATGGATCTGGAGGGGTTGTAAACACTCCAGAATGGATCTGGAGGGGTTGTAAACACTCCAGAATGGATCTGGAGGGGTTTTAAACACTCCAGAATGGATCTGGAGGGGTTGTAAACACTCCAGAATGGATCTGGAGGGGTTGTAAAACACTCCAGAATGGATCTGGAGGGGTTGTAAACACTCCAGAATGGATCTGGAGGGGTTGTAAACACTCCAGAATGGATCTGGAGGGGTTGTAAACACTCCAGAATGGATCTGGAGGGGTTGTAAACACTCCAGAATGGATCTGGAGGGGTTGTAAACACTCCAGAATGGATCTGGAGGGGTTGTAAACACTCCAGAATGGATCTGGAGGGGTTGTAAACACTCCAGAATGGATCTGGAGGGGTTGTAAACACTCCAGAATGGATCTGGAGGGGTTGTAAACACTCCAGAATGGATCTGGAGGGGTTGTAAACACTCCAGAATGGATCTGGAGGGGTTGTAAACACTCCAGAATGGATCTGGAGGGGTTGTAAACACTCCAGAATGGATCTGGAGGTGTTGTAAACACTCCAGAATGGATCTGGAGGCGTTTGTAAACACTCCAGAATGGATCTGGAGGGGTTGTAAACACTCCAGAATGGATCTGGAGGGGTTGTAAACACTCCAGAATGGATCTGGAGGGGTTGTAAACACTCCAGAATGGATCTGGAGGGGTGGTAAACACTCCAGAATGGATCTGGAGGGGTGGTAAACACGCCAGAATGGATCTGGAGGGGTTGTAAACACTCCAGAATGGATCTGGAGGGGTTGTAAACACTCCAGAATGGATCTGGGGGGTTGTAAACACTCCAGAATGGATCTGGAGGGGTTGTAAACACTCCAGAATGGATCTGGAGGGGTTGTAAACACTCCAGAATGGATCTGGAGGGGTGGTAAACATGCCAGAATGGATCTGGAGGGGTGGTAAACACGCCAGAATGGATCTGGAGGCGTTGTAAACACTCCAGAATGGATCTGGAGGGGTGGTAAACACGCCAGAATGGATCAAGAGGGGTTGTAAACACTCCAGAATGGATCTGGAGGCGTTGTCAACACTCCAGAATGGATCTGGAGGGGTGGTAAACAATCCAGAATGGATCTGGAGGGGTTGTAAACACTCCAGAATGGATCTGGAGGGGTTGTAAACACTCCAGAATGGATCTGGAGGGGTTTTAAAACACTCCAGAATGGATCTGGAGGGCATTTAAACACTCCAGAATGGATCTGGAGGGGTTTTAAACACTCCAGAATGGATCTGGAGGGGTTTTAAACACTCCAGAATGGATCTGGAGGGGTTGTAAACACTCCAGAATGGATCTGGAGGGGTTGTAAACACTCCAGAATGGATCTGGAGGGGTTGTAAACACTCCAGAATGGATCTGGAGGGGTTGTAAACACTCCAGAATGGATCTGGAGGGGTTGTAAACACTCCAGAATGGATCTGGAGGGGTTGTAAACACTCCAGAATGGATCTGGAGGGGTTGTAAACACTCCAGAATGGATCTGGAGGGGTTTTTAAACACTCCAGAATGGATCTGGAGGGGTTGTAAACACTCCAGAATGGATCTGGAGGCGTTGTAAACACTCCAGAATGGATCTGGAGGGGTGGTAAACAATCCAGAATGGATCTGGAGGGGTTGTAAACACTCCAGAATGGATCTGGAGGGGTTGTAAACACTCCAGAAAGGATCTGGAGGGGTTGTAAACACTCCAGAATGGATCTGGAGGGGTTTTAAACACTCCAGAATGGATCTGGAGGCGTTTGTAAACACTCCAGAATGGATCTGGAGGGGTTGTAAACACTCCAGAATGGATCTGGAGGGGTTGTAAACACTCCAGAATGGATCTGGAGGGGTTGTAAACACTCCAGAATGGATCTGGAGGGGTTGTAAACACTCCAGAATGGATCTGGAGGGGTTGTAAACACTCCAGAATGGATCTGGAGGGGTTGTAAACACTCCAGAATGGATCTGGAGGGGTGGTAAACACTCCAGAATGGATCTGGAGGGGTGTTAAACACGCCAGAATGGATCTGGAGGGGTTGTAAACACTCCAGAATGGATCTGGAGGGGTTGTAAACACTCCAGAATGGATCTGGAGGGGTTGTAAACACTCCAGAATGGATCTGGAGGGGTTGTAAACACTCCAGAATGGATCTGGAGGGGTTGTAAACACTCCAGAATGGATCTGGAGGGGTTGTAAACACTCCAGAATGGATCTGGAGGGGTTGTAAACACTCCAGAATGGATCTGGAGGGGTTGTAAACACTCCAGAATGGATCTGGAGGGGTTGTAAACACTCCAGAATGGATCTGGAGGGGTTGTAAACAATCCAGAATGGATCTTGAGGGGTTGTAAACACTCCAGAATGGATCTGGAGGGGTTGTAAACACTCCAGAATGGATCTGGAGGGGTGGTAAACACTCCAGAATGGATCTGGAGGGGTGTTTAAACACTCCAGAATGGATCTGGAGGGGTTGTAAACACTCCAGAATGGATCTGGAGGGGTTGTAAACACTCCAGAATGGATCTGGAGGGGTTGTAAACACTCCAGAATGGATCTGGAGGGGTTGTAAACACTCCAGAATGGATCTGGAGGGGTTGTCAACACTCCAGAATGGATCTGGAGGGGTTGTAAACACTCCAGAATGGATCTGGAGGGGTTGTAAACACTCCAGAATGGATCTGGAGGGGTTGTAAACACTCCAGAATGGATCTGGAGGGGTTGTAAACACTCCAGAATGGATCTGGAGGGGTTGTAAACACTCCAGAATGGATCTGGAGGGGTTGTAAACACTCCAGAATGGATCTGGAGGGGTTGTAAACACTCCAGAATGGATCTGGAGGGGTTGTAAACACTCCAGAATGGATCTGGAGGGGTTGTAAACACTCCAGAATGGATCTGGAGGGGTTGTAAACACTCCAGAATGGATCTGGAGGGGTTGTAAACACTCCAGAATGGATCTGGAGGGGTTGTAAACACTCCAGAATGGATCTGGAGGGGTTGTAAACACTCCAGAATGGATCTGGAGGGGTTGTAAACACTCCAGAATGGATCTGGAGGGGTTGTAAACACTCCAGAATGGATCTGGAGGGGTTGTAAACACTCCAGAATGGATCTGGAGGGGTTGTAAACACTCCAGAATGGATCTGGAGGGGTTGTAAACACTCCAGAATGGATCTGGAGGGGTTGTAAACACTCCAGAATGGATCTGGAGCGGTTGTAAACACTCCAGAATGGATCTGGAGGCGTTGTAAACACTCCAGAATGGATCTGGAGGCGTTGTAAACACTCCAGAATGGATCTGGAGGGGTTGTAAACACTCCAGAATGGATCTGGAGGGGTTGTAAACACTCCAGAATGGATCTGGAGGGGTTGTAAACACTCCAGAATGGATCTGGAGGGGTGGTAAACATGCCAGAATGGATCTGGAGGGGTGGTAAACACTCCAGAATGGATCTGGAGGCGTTGTCAACACTCCAGAATGGATCTGGAGGGGTGGTAAACAATCCAGAATGGATCTGGAGGGGTTGTAAACACTCCAGAATGGATCTGGAGGGGTTGTAAACACTCCAGAATGGATCTGGAGGGGTTGTAAACACTCCAGAATGGATCTGGAGGGGTGGTAAACATGCCAGAATGGATCTGGAGGGGTGGTAAACACTCCAGAATGGATCTGGAGGCGTTGTCAACACTCCAGAATGGATCTGGAGGGGTGGTAAACAATCCAGAATGGATCTGGAGGGGTTGTAAACACTCCAGAATGGATCTGGAGGGGTTGTAAACACTCCAGAATGGATCTGGAGGGGTTTTTAAACACTCCAGAATGGATCTGGAGGGCATTTAAACACTCCAGAATGGATCTGGAGGGGTTTTAAACACTCCAGAATGGATCTGGAGGGGTTTTTAAACACTCCAGAATGGATCTGGAGGGGTTGTAAACACTCCAGAATGGATCTGGAGGGGTTGTAAACACTCCAGAATGGATCTGGAGGGGTTGTAAACACTCCAGAATGGATCTGGAGGGGTTGTAAACACTCCAGAATGGATCTGGAGGGGTTGTAAACACTCCAGAATGGATCTGGAGGGGTTGTAAACACTCCAGAATGGATCTGGAGGGGTTTTAAACACTCCAGAATGGATCTGGAGGGGTTGTAAACACTCCAGAATGGATCTGGAGGCGTTGTAAACACTCCAGAATGGATCTGGAGGGGTGGTAAACAATCCAGAATGGATCTGGAGGGGTTGTAAACACTCCAGAATGGATCTGGAGGGGTTGTAAACACTCCAGAAAGGATCTGGAGGGGTTGTAAACACTCCAGAATGGATCTGGAGGGGTTTTTAAACACTCCAGAATGGATCTGGAGGCGTTGTAAACACTCCAGAATGGATCTGGAGGGGTTGTAAACACTCCAGAATGGATCTGGAGGGGTTGTAAACACTCCAGAATGGATCTGGAGGGGTTTTAAACACTCCAGAATGGATCTGGAGGGGTGGTAAACACTCCAGAATGGATCTGGAGGGGTTGTTAAACACGCCAGAATGGATCTGGAGGGGTTGTAAACACTCCAGAATGGATCTGGAGGGGTTGTAAACACTCCAGAATGGATCTGGAGGGGTTTGTAAACACTCCAGAATGGATCTGGAGGGGTTGTAAACACTCCAGAATGGATCTGGAGGGGTTGTAAACACTCCAGAATGGATCTGGAGGGGTTGGTAAACACTCCAGAATGGATCTGGAGGGGTTGTAAACACTCCAGAATGGATCTGGAGGGGTTGTAAACACTCCAGAATGGATCTGGAGGGGTTGTAAACACTCCAGAATGGATCTGGAGGGGTTGTAAACAATCCAGAATGGATCTGGAGGGGTTGTAAACACTCCAGAATGGATCTGGAGGGGTTTGTAAACACTCCAGAATGGATCTGGAGGGGTGGTAAACACTCCAGAATGGATCTGGAGGGGTGTTAAACACTCCAGAATGGATCTGGAGGGGTTGTAAACACTCCAGAATGGATCTGGAGGGGTTGTAAACACTCCAGAATGGATCTGGAGGGGTTGTAAACACTCCAGAATGGATCTGGAGGGGTTGTAAACACTCCAGAATGGATCTGGAGGGGTTTGTCAACACTCCAGAATGGATCTGGAGGGGTTGTAAACACTCCAGAATGGATCTGGAGGGGTTGTAAACACTCCAGAATGGATCTGGAGGGGTTGTAAACACTCCAGAATGGATCTGGAGGGGTTGTAAACACTCCAGAATGGATCTGGAGGGGTTGTAAACACTCCAGAATGGATCTGGAGGGGTTGTAAACACTCCAGAATGGATCTGGAGGGGTTGTAAACACTCCAGAATGGATCTGGAGGGGTTGTAAACACTCCAGAATGGATCTGGAGGGGTTGTAAACACTCCAGAATGGATCTGGAGGGGTTGTAAACACTCCAGAATGGATCTGGAGGGGTTGTAAACACTCCAGAATGGATCTGGAGGGGTTGTAAACACTCCAGAATGGATCTGGAGGGGTTGTAAACACTCCAGAATGGATCTGGAGGGATGGTAAACACGCCAGAATGGATCTGGAGGGGTTGTAAACACTCCAGAATGGATCTGGAGGGGTTGTAAACACTCCAGAATGGATCTGGAGGGGTTGTAAACACTCCAGAATGGATCTGGAGGGGTTGTCAACACTCCAGAATGGATCTGGAGGGGTTGTAAACACTCCAGAATGGATCTGGAGGGGTTTGTAAACACTCCAGAATGGATCTGGAGGGGTTGTAAACACTCCAGAATGGATCTGGAGGGGTTGTAAACACTCCAGAATGGATCTGGAGGGGTGGTAAACATGCCAGAATGGATCTGGAGGGGTGGTAAACACGCCAGAATGGATCTGGAGGCGTTGTAAACACTCCAGAATGGATCTGGAGGGGTGGTAAACACGCCAGAATGGATCAAGAGGGGTTGTAAACACTCCAGAATGGATCTGGAGGCGTTGTCAACACTCCAGAATGGATCTGGAGGGGTGGTAAACAATCCAGAATGGATCTGGAGGGGTTGTAAACACTCCAGAATGGATCTGGAGGGGTTGTAAACACTCCAGAATGGATCTGGAGGGGTTTTAAACACTCCAGAATGGATCTGGAGGGCATTTAAAACACTCCAGAATGGATCTGGAGGGGTTTTTAAACACTCCAGAATGGATCTGGAGGGGTTTTTAAACACTCCAGAATGGATCTGGAGGGGTTGTAAACACTCCAGAATGGATCTGGAGGGGTTGTAAACACTCCAGAATGGATCTGGAGGGGTTGTAAACACTCCAGAATGGATCTGGAGGGGTTGTAAACACTCCAGAATGGATCTGGAGGGGTTGTAAACACTCCAGAATGGATCTGGAGGGGTTGTAAACACTCCAGAATGGATCTGGAGGGGTTTTTAAACACTCCAGAATGGATCTGGAGGGGTTGTAAACACTCCAGAATGGATCTGGAGGCGTTGTAAACACTCCAGAATGGATCTGGAGGGGTGGTAAACAATCCAGAATGGATCTGGAGGGGTTGTAAACACTCCAGAATGGATCTGGAGGGGTTGTAAACACTCCAGAATGGATCTGGAGGGGTTGTAAACACTCCAGAATGGATCTGGAGGGGTTGTAAACACTCCAGAATGGATCTGGAGGGGTTTTAAACACTCCAGAATGGATCTGGAGGCGTTGTAAACACTCCAGAATGGATCTGGAGGCGTTGTAAACACTCCAGAATGGATCTGGAGGGGTTGTAAACACTCCAGAATGGATCTGGAGGCGTTGTAAACACTCCAGAATGGATCTGGAGGGGTTGTAAACACTCCAGAATGGATCTGGAGGGGTTGTAAACACTCCAGAATGGATCTGGAGGGGTTGTAAACACTCCAGAATGGATCTGGAGGGGTGGTAAACACTCCAGAATGGATCTGGAGGGGTGGTAAACACTCCAGAATGGATCTGGAGGGGTGTTAAACACGCCAGAATGGATCTGGAGGGGTTGTAAACACTCCAGAATGGATCTGGAGGGGTTGTAAACACTCCAGAATGGATCTGGAGGGGTTGTAAACACTCCAGAATGGATCTGGAGGGGTTGTAAACACTCCAGAATGGATCTGGAGGGGTTGTAAACACTCCAGAATGGATCTGGAGGGGTTGTAAACACTCCAGAATGGATCTGGAGGGGTTGTAAACACTCCAGAATGGATCTGGAGGGGTTGTAAACACTCCAGAATGGATCTGGAGGGGTTGTAAACACTCCAGAATGGATCTGGAGGGGTTGTAAACACTCCAGAATGGATCTGGAGGGGTTGTAAACACTCCAGAATGGATCTGGAGGGGTTGTAAACACTCCAGAATGGATCTGGAGGGGTTGTAAACACTCCAGAATGGATCTGGAGGGGTTGTAAACACTCCAGAATGGATCTGGAGGGGTTGTAAACACTCCAGAATGGATCTGGAGGGGTTGTAAACACTCCAGAATGGATCTGGAGGGGTGGTAAACACGCCAGAATGGATCTGGAGGGGTTGTAAACACTCCAGAATGGATCTGGAGGCGTTGTAAACACTCCAGAATGGATGTGGAGGCGTTGTAAACACTCCAGAATGGATCTGGAGGCGTTGTAAACACTCCAGAATGGATCTGGAGGGGTTGTAAACACTCCAGAATGGATCTGGAGGCGTTGTAAACAACCCAGAATGGATCTGGAGGGGTGGTAAACACTCCAGAATGGATCTGGAGGGGTTGTAAACACTCCAGAATGGATCTGGAGGGGTTGTAAACACTCCAGAATGGATCTGGAGGGGTTTTTAAACACTCCAGAATGGATCTGGAGGGGTTTTAAACACTCCAGAATGGATCTGGAGGGGTTTTAAACACTCCAGAATGGATCTGGAGGGGTTGTAAACACTCCAGAATGGATCTGGAGGGGTTGTAAACACTCCAGAATGGATCTGGAGGGGTTGTAAACACTCCAGAATGGATCTGGAGGGGTTGTAAACACTCCAGAATGGATCTGGAGGGGTTGTAAACACTCCAGAATGGATCTGGAGGGGTTGTAAACACTCCAGAATGGATCTGGAGGGGTTGTAAACACTCCAGAATGGATCTGGAGGGGTTGTAAACACTCCAGAATGGATCTGGAGGGGTTGTAAACACTCCAGAATGGATCTGGAGGGGTTGTAAACACTCCAGAATGGATCTGGAGGGGTTGTAAACACTCCAGAATGGATCTGGAGGGGTTTTAAACACTCCAGAATGGATCTGGAGGGGTTGTAAACACTCCAGATTGGATCTGGAGGGGTTGTAAACACTCCAGAATGGATCTGGAGGGGTGGTAAACACGCCAGAATGGATCTGGAGGGGTTGTAAACACTCCAGAATGGATCTGGAGGCGTTGTAAACACTCCAGAATGGATCTGGAGGGGTGGTAAACAATCCAGAATGGATCTGGAGGGGTTGTAAACACTCCAGAATGGATCTGGGGGGTTGTAAACACTCCAGAATGGATCTGGAGGGGTTGTAAACACTCCAGAATGGATCTGGAGGGGTTGTAAACACTCCAGAATGGATCTGGAGGGGTTGTAAACACTCCAGAATGGATCTGGAGGGGTTTTAAACACTCCAGAATGGATCTGGAGGGGTTGTAAACACTCCAGAATGGATCTGGAGGGGTTGTAAACACTCCAGAATGGATCTGGAGGGGTTTTAAAAACTCCAGAATGGATCTGGAGGCGTTGTAAACACTCCAGAATGGATCTGGAGGGGTGGTAAACACTCCAGAATGGATCTGGAGGGGTTGTAAACACTCCAGAATGGATCTGGAGGGGTGGTAAACACTCCAGAATGGATTTGGAGGTTTTACAACTCCTGCACATCCATTCTGTATGTTTTACAACTCCTTTGCATCCACTCTGGAGGGTTTAGAACTCCTCCACATCTATTCTAGGGGGTTTAAAACTCCTCCACATCCATTTTGAAGGGTTGAAAACCCCAGCGCGTCTGTTCTGAAGGCTTTACAACCCCACAGATCCATTCTGGAGGTTTCACAACCCATTCAAATTCATTCTAAAGGGTTCACAACCTTTGCACATCCATCCTTGAGGGTTTTTAACCCCTCCACATCCATTCTTGTGGGTTTAGGACCCCTGGAAATCCATTTGAAAGGGTGTAAAACCCCTCCACATCCTAACCTGAGGGTTTAAACCCCCCCCCCCCCTGCATTCATTCTAAAGGGTTTACAACCCCTTAACATCTCTTCTGGAGGGTTCACCATCCCTTCACATTCATTCTGGAGGGTCCACAACCCTGCCACTTCCATTCTGGTGGGCTTTCCCCCCCCCCCCACATCAATTCTGGAGGGCTTCAACCCCCCCACATCCATTCTGGACACATTTATTTCACTTTCATATCCATTCTGGAGTCTTTATGACCCCTTCACTTCCATGCTGGAGTCTTTATGACCCCTTCACTTCCATTCTGGAGTCTTTATGACCCCTTTCCTTCCATTATGGAGGCTTCATGACCCCTCCACACCCATTCTGATGGATTTATATCCTCTTCACACCCCTTCTGGGCCATTTAAAACCCCTTCACATCCAACCTGGAGGTTTTTTCTTTGGAGATTATTTCACCCATTCCCATCTAATCTGGTGGATTTATAACCCCCCACATTCATTCTGGGGGGTTCACAAGCCCTCTACCTCCCTTCTGCAGGATTTTGGAGCCCTCATTAATTTTCTATGGAGGGCTTACAATCAATTCAGATCTATCCTGGAAATCTTTTACCCCTCCCTAATAATCACTCTGCCCTCTAATTGATTTTGGAAGGTTTTAGCCCTGTGAAGTCTAGTTGCGCAAGCAGTTGTAGTTTTTGACTTACCCCCTGGGGATTGCATTTGCTTCTTTTTTTCTGATAAGTGTTAGCATTTTGTCTTTTTGTGGTAGGAGTGGGAGTTTTCAATGTTTTACTGCTGAACTATTTTTCTAAACCGGCAAAGAGCCTACTTATTCAGGGGGGGTGGCGGGGCGCGTGAAATTGTTCTTGTTAATTGTGGTTAGATCATCATCTGGTGAAAATCCCTGTCTCTTGGCTGACTTTTCAGTATATCTCCCACACCAACCCACTTGCTGATCCTCCAACCTTGGTTTTGTAATCATGTTCTCTTTACTGACTGAATCTTTCCCTTTTGGTATTTATCTCACACTAACCCGCTTGCTGGTCATCCAACCTTGGTCTCTACCCTAATTTGACATAATCATGGACAATTACCACACTTTTGATGAAAGCAATATAATCAGCTTGGGTGAGTCCTCAAACATATATTTGTTCCATACTAATAATTGGAGTTGGCGCATATTTCTTTTTGCTAACATTCTCAGACAATGAAGAACTAGATGCCAAGTTCTTGCAAACACACCGTCTTGAAAGGATGAAGATCAGAGTCAATTCATCTAGGTGGCATCTTACCAAAAAGTGCTATGCTCTAGTGGCCACCTGCTTGAACCTGCCGCACCCATCTTCATCAATATGTCAATTGATTACCAGTTTCATCAAAACCATGATGGGTTGTAATTCCCAATCAACCCGACTACCTGATGCCCCCACAGAAACCAAATTAGATGCTTGGAAAACATGGGTGGTGCGCGTCAAAGAGGACTTAGCCAATGTTATCCAATACAAGTTGGATAGCGCAACATCATTGGCTCAAAGGCGCTTCCTCAAACATCAAGAGCTCTCTGCTATAGGACATTCTCAACATGCCCACAACTTTACTCCTGATCTGCACAAATTCTCCAAACCCATCATTTCCATATTGGTGAATACTTCGTGTGAAAATTAGTTCAATTTTATTGCTATATAAAAAAGGCGCACTTGATCAGCGCATCACTCAAGGACAGTGAAAACGCCATGCTTATTTGAAGCAAATGTGACGGGACGCCTTTCAGCAATTTTTTCCAACCCGATGCTTGTGATGAGGATGAATTTGATATCTGAAAGCCAGGTGGATGAGTGTTAGTCAACCAAAATCTTGAGTTTGGGTTGGAGGTGTTGGATAGAATTGATACATCATTGACGGCATTGGTGAGATTGATACAGCTTGTGGTGGGAGGTTTGGTATTCCAACCTGGGGCAAGATAGGATTACCTGTTTTCTTGGAATGCAGGCCATTGATTTTGTGAAAGTTTGGGTTCCTCAGTAGGCTCAATCTTGATGGCGGTTTAGACATAGCTTCATGGATGGTTATTGATGGCTCTGTGGTTGGATGATGGATAAGGCGGAAGGAGTTGGCCATATTTGTGTAGCAACATTTTGGTTGGTTATTTTTAACCACATATCTATAATTGTAACTATTTTCACAACCAACAGGATGAAGGAAGGTCAAAAGAAATGCAGAGTCCATGATTGCATACAACGTACTATCCAGTGAAGAAGGCATCATGCCAACGCGCCGCTCAGCGCAATTGAGGCACCTCTAAGAAATGTGACCTCTGGCCTCAATTGATGAACACATTACTTTTGATAGTTGAAATTCATTGTAGTGATCTAAAACAATCTATTCCAATGGGTGGGATGCTTCTGAGGGACATTCCTACCTTGAATCTGATTGAATGTTCATCTACTTTGAGCGTTCCATCTCATGCTAACCAAATCCTGCAAATGCCAGGCTTTCCTGGGAGTTGAGAACTCTCATTCCAGAGACATTGCAACGCCTTAACCGCTAAGCAAACTGACCACGGCTTGTATACAGATGGTTGCAAATGTCTACATTTGCTCATGCCAAACAGGACGGAACACACTTTTTTCTGCGCGGAAGCTTGCCGTTGCAGCCCAGTGGAGGGCAATAATCTGAACCAGGACAACTTGACCTAAGATTGTGTGTATGTAGTACATAGGCTCTCCCAAAATCCTTGGAGCCTTTGTTTTTGTATGTACCTAGGTTTTTTCTACATAGGCACAGTTTTTCCCTGAAGTATGTACATACATGCTTACCTTTATGAGCTTCCCTTTTTGGAGTATGTGTATGTACATACATGTCACTATAGTAGGCTGGAGCTTTTGCCGGGCTTGGAATGTAGCATATACCAACATACACCTAGAGCTTCTTGATGGCACTTGCTAGAAAGTGACAAACTGATTTTCATGGTGATATCTCTCTAAAACTCCTTATCAATCTTAGCAACAAATTTAGTAATCTTAGTAAACCATTCACTAGCTAGCTTTATTTTACTACTTTCATACTCCTTCTTATTATTAGCAGTAGCTCCCATTTCATAAGTCACACCTGAAAAAGAAAGGAAATCTTCAAGATCTGCTACCACTTCCTTCTTCATCTCTTCCTTCCTTCCCTTCTTTTCCATCTCTTGAGTATAATCCAATCACCAACAAATTATCCTATTAGTTCTATAATCTTTTGGGAATATTCCAAGCTGCTCTTCAATGGTCTTCAAGTCTTCAACTGGATCATCTTCAATGGGATCCACTGGTCCAACCACTCTTCCACCTGAGCAAGAATAAAACCCAAGTTACCAGTTCCAAAAACAGTTTTTTTTTGATCCAGGGAATCTTTCCAAGGCTTGAAAATCCCATGAATGGATGGTTGGGGAATTTACACTCTAAGTTGAGGTGAATAATGTTGAAATTCTGAAGATTTAAAAAAAATTGTAGTTGGGATGATTTATTTGTTTTTTAATCAAATAATTTGAATAAAGCACAATTTTTCCTGATAGGGAAAACTTTCAGTCATCTTCAGAATCAAGACCTTGTAGCTTGGACTCATCCCAATTTGGATAATTTGAGTAGTTGCACAAAGCCTCCCTATAACTACCAGCCAGTCCTATTCAACTCCTTGCTTGCTCTCCACCTCATTTAACATCCCTTGCTCCCTCAAAATTCAACCAGCTACTATCACCTACAGCCCTCAAGAAAATCAATGAGACAATTTCCTCAAGACAGCCTCAATCAAACAATCCCCTTGAGAATCCAATCAATCAACAAAGCCAACCTTCAATTTCTCAAGACCAAATGATCAACAAAGGACCAATCAATCTTCAAGGCACTATCTGGATTAAACCAATTGACCAGAAATTGATCAATTGCCAAACAAACCATCTCCAAAAACCAAAAAATCCAAAGATCCAGAGCAACAAGGTTCCTTCTGAAAAAGGAAGAACACTAGAAACTCAACCAACAATTCAAGACACGGGTTTGGAAACCCTTTCAGGTAGAATATAACCAGGCTAAGGCCCCACCTACCTTCTAAGCCATGCAAAATTCTTCCAACAGATCCAGAATTTACCCCAAGACCATCTTATCCCAGTTAGAAAAATTCCATACTTCAACCCAATCTGTGCCTTGACCTGAAGACAAAAATTTCCTTACTTATTTCATATCACTCCAATCATCTGTATTCTTATTCTTTCAAACCCTGTAAAGCAAGTTGCTTTTTTTTATAAAAAAGATTAATAAAGATTAAAAATTCAAAACTGAGAACCCTGAAGTTCATCACAATTAACAGTCAAAAACTCTCCAGTGCAAAAGGATCATCAACAGCTCAAGCACTTCTTGAAGGAAGAATCCTCAACAAATTTGACAAGAAAAACAAACTTTAACTTAAGAAACCAGCAGCTAAAATGTCCAAGACACTCACTGAAGCCATTCTGAAAACATCAATTGATAGTATCCCAAACCTGAAATATGGATAAATTATTGGTCTGTAAAAACAGGATTGAAAACTTTCTAGACCTCCACAGACTGCAAGAAACTCTTGACTCACCAGAAAAAAAATCTGAAAAGCACCAATAGCCTCATTTTCAGAACCATCCTCATTGCCAAGCTAGAGCCTTTGATTCATACAAAAATCATCAGTCAAGGAAACAAGGAGGATTCCAAAGCCATCTGGAAGTCAATTCTCAGATTCTTTGCTTTCTCAGAAGCAACCAATAGAGCCAGGGTATAAAAGGAATTTATTTCAATCACCTTCAAGCAGAATGACATTACAGATTTTGTCACTCAAATCAAGAAAGCCATCAACTGGCTTTATGAAGTGGGAATCTCCATCCCTGAAGACATACTAGGTTAAATCATCCTTGAAAAGTTTCTGCCAAGCCTAGGAAATTTCAGCCCAAAAATTACACACTCTGAAAAACCCATCAATCCAGAACAAGTTCTCAGCCACCTCAGAGTATTCCTGAACAAAAAAGCTGTGACAAGCCCAGTTAAGACCAAACCAGCCTTGCTCCATACCACCAGTCCCAAAACAACCAAATCCAAAAAGGAGAAGAACTCCATCACTGTTAGCTGCTTACATCACTGCCATTTAACCTTAGAAAAGTACCTATTACTTTATTCTGGTTCTCCCTCTCACGTCATCTCAGAATCCAGTCTGTTCAAACACTCTCAACAGAAAAACTAGGATCAGTAAAAACTGGATCTAGAACCCAATTACTGAACATCAAAGGATCTGGCACAGTGTGCTTAAGAAATGAAAGCGGCTCTGAAATCTGGCTAAAATATGTCTTACATTTTCCCAGTTTATCAAAAAATCCCTTGTCTGTCTGCTGTCTGCTCCTGGACCAATACAAAGTTTCCTTTGAAGTAAATGAATTTTCTGTAACCAAGGAAGGAAAAATAATAAGATTTGATTGGATTTATTGAGAACTTATAACCAGCAGGCTGAGAAATCAAAGAAAACCAAAAAGGAAGCACATCAGAAGGAGACTTCAAAGAAAAATAAATAAAATAGGAAGATAGAAGTGTAGAGTCCTACAGCGTTGATCAATGAGCATTGTTTAATGAGACAGCTTTGAGTTGAGGAAGATCTATGGACGGAAAGACAATGGAAGAACAGAAATAGATAGGATTTGAGTATAGATGGAGATGGACTATTCAAAGTATGGAGTCAGATTGAGTTCAATGAGGTCTTGTTGGAGATATCCTCATCTTACCGGTCACAGATTGATGTATTTGAGTCAAGCAATTATTTGATGGTGGGATGTTGGTCGTAGAGGAGATTGGAAAAGAAAATAGAAATGGAAGCAAATAAGAAATGCAGGAAGAAGAAAATAGAGAGAAGAAGAGGAAGATAGAATGATCGGAAGAAGAAGATAGAATGGCAGGTTGATGATGATCTCAAGACTGGTAAGAAGGGGTGAGACCAAGTGTGAATGAGAGGAAGTCCCCGTCCTTGACTCAGTGTGCACCCGCGCAAAGAGGCAAGGTCAGAAATGAGTGGAAGAGTACTCAAGCGCGCAGAGGCGCAGTAAGAGATGAGAGCGGGAGAATACTCAAAACCCCTTGTGACTGGTAAGATGGGATCAACTTAGTGTTGATTAGATTGATGAGGAAATATTGATTTTTGAAGAAGTTGGAGGGCTCCAAAAGAGGTGGCCTTAGTCAAAGATTTGGCTATCATTTTGTTGGTGGAAACAAGATGGAGGTCAAACTTAGCAAGAGAAAAGTCTTCACGTAGACCTTTAGTTTTGATTTCAATGTGTTGTGACTTGGAGTGTGACCCAAATTTTTTTATTTTATTGTCTAATCCTTCATTATCTATATATATTACTGGTTTGTTAGAAGAAGAGCCATTGATTTCATCTACAAGGTGAGCGATCCGCTTCAATTTGAGGTAGCAATTGAGTAAGGCATTGAGTTCAGATTTGGTAGAGGAGTATGTGACATTCCACTGTCTTGAGGAATTCCAGAGTACTGGACTAACTTAGTGTAGTAATATATAGCCGGTTTGAGGCTTGCAAGAGGTGGGGTTGTTGCCCCACGTAGCATCACGGTAGCCCGAGATGCTATCTTTGGATGAGTTGTTCTTCAGAGTCAACTTGAAGTCCCTAGTGGTCTTGAGGTATTTCCATACCTTGCGTACTTCTTTCCAGTAAGTGAGTCCCGGTTTTGAATTGAATCTTGCTAGGCTGGATATTTCAAAGGAAATATCCGGACAAGTGTATTGAGACAGATGGTTCAGCAGTCCAATTTTAGATCAATAGTTAATATTTAGTTGACAAAACTGAGCATGGTCTTTGTCGGAAGCTGGCTCAAGATGAAAGTTTTGAGTGAGAGGGGTATTAATGTTTTTGCAGTCGGTGAGACCCAATTCTTCCAGGCCTCTTTCAATATGTTTTTGTTGACTTAGAAATATACTGTCCCCATAAAATTGCATTAACATTCCAAGGATTGTATTTGGCAAGTGACAGGAGGAATTTGAGAATCTTTCCAAGAATTTAACTGCAAATGAGTCAGATTTCCCTACCAGAATCAGATTGTCAACATGGAAGTAAAGGACTTCCCCTGACATAGAATTGAGGTACAGACATGGGTTGCTGGTGGATTCATGGAATCCTTGAGATTTGATCCACGCGGTAAGTGTCTCATACCAATTCTTGGGTGACTGATGTAAACTGTAGAGCAACTTCTTCAATTTGAGATAGGGGGATTTTTGATTCAATCCTTCATGAGTTTTGATTATCACAGTTTTGTTCAAGGGAGTGTGGAGGAAAGCCCCTTTTACATCAAATTGAGTGAATGTCATTTTATTCTTCAAGCCATAGATCAGAGCAAGACAAAGGGATCCAATTTTCCCTGTTGGAGCCCAAGTCTCTTCAAAATCTACACCTTGAACCTAGTCAAATCCTTGCACGCATAAACTTGCTTTATACTTCACGTGCTCCCCGTGGCAATTCTCTTTAACTTTGAATACCCATGTTGTGTTTAATATATTGTTGGGTTCCCCGTAATATTCTTCCCAGACTTGCTGGGTTTCAATTGTGTTGAGTTCTTCTTTGGAAGCTGCTTTCCACCTAGGCCATTCAGAACATTTTTGGGCGGCCTTATAAGAGGGAGGTTCATAATAATGATGAAAGCCGTATCTTTGGGGTTTTTGAAGTTCATGTCTGGGATGTAGATTGGGTTGTTGCCAAGAAGGTTCCGGATCAGAATGGGAAGGAGGAGGCGGGGATTGAGGTTTGGAGTGGAGAAAATCTTCTTGATCAGAGTCAGAGTCAGAGTGATCCAAGACAGGTTCCCTAATTGAATATTGTTTTTCATTTGTGGAGAAATTGTTTTTGTAGGAATTTGAGTCAGGTTGAGAAAAGAAATCCAGTCCTGTCAATTTGAAGAAGGGAAATTCATTGAGTTGATTCTTGAGGAACTTAATGTGTTTAGTTTCTACAACAGCTCCAAGCGTGTTTAGAATTAAGTAGGAGTGGAAGGTGGGGTTGAATCCGACTAGAACTCCTTTGAGACCTTTTTTGTCAAACTTTCTTCCCTTTTGAAGACAATTGGCCAGGTAGATCACAGAAGAACCTACGGGTTGTAAGTAATTAGCTGGGAGGGTCTTACCAAACATAAGTTCCCAGGGAGATGATTGGTTACCTTCTTGAGGGATCTGTTTTAGCATAAACCAACAACTACATGTTACTATGTGCCAGTAATTCTTGGCTAGACGGGACAAGGAGAAGGTGGACCAGGCGGATTCAATGATCATCCTATTTTCTCTTTCAACTGGTCCGTTATGTTGAGGATGGTATGGTTCTAAAGTGCGGAGTTTAATGAATTTCTTTTTGGAGAAGTCTTTTAGGGTAGAATTTTTGAATTCCATTCCTTTATCTGAGAATATTTCAGAGGGATAGTAGTTCAAACGTTTATATTTGGTCTCTAGAATGTTGATGATTGTTTTGGGAGTCTGATCTTCAGAAGTTAGAGGAAATCCTGCAAGGTAGCCAGTATAATTGTTGACCGGGGTGAGAAGATATTGATGGCCAGCCTTTGATTGAGGAGTAATTGGGCCGACCAAGTCAAGATGAATTTGTTCTAAAGGTTTTCTGGCGGGAGTAGAAATATTGGAGAAGGGGTATCTGGTAATCTTGCTCTTGACGCAGCTGTCACATTGAAAATTCTTAAGTTTGTCATTGGAGAAGCAATCCTTTAGGAGAGGTTTGAGAGTGGAGATAGATGCATGGCCATACATTTTGTGTAAATCTGATAGAGTATTGGAAGAGTCGGAGGATTGATTGGCGACATTTGCAGAATTGTTTTGGCCAGTTGATTGAGGTTTTTCAATGAAAAACAAATTGTCTCTTATTAAGCCCTTCAGCACAATTTGATCTCCGCGAGTCACCTTGAATGTATTGCGGGTTTGAGAGAGGTTACAGCCTTTCTTTGCAATAATTCCAGGGCTGATCAGATTAATAACTATGTCTGGCACGTAAGCACAATCTTCAAGCGTGATCACGGAATCATTCCATTCTAGTTTGAATGTCCCAATTCCTCGTATGTTGAGATTGGCCTCCAATTTTCCCGTATTGATTTCTTTTGGCTTGTCTTGTAGTTCTATGGATGAGAAAAACTTCAGGTTGTTAAAGATGTGGACGTTAGCTCCAGAGTCCAAGAGTAAATTAGGATTCTTATCCGCATTAATCCAGAGAGTCAGTAAAGCATGGTAATTGATTGTCAGATTCTTCTTAAGCTTATTTTTCCAATTTTTTTGTTGTTTAGTCCACCATTCAGGGGCAATTTTGGGGTGGAGATGAAAGCACAAAGACTCAGCGTTAGGCCAGTTGGGATTGTGATACCCCTCACGGCATCTCATCTTGGTTTTCTTTTTGTCCTTATAGTTCCTTGTCTTGGTCAAGACTAATGAGACATTGGTGGATGGTTTATTCAGGTTGGATTGAGCCTTTCTCTTGTTGTGGTATTGGATAAGATGGTTGAAAACCAAATCCATTTTCAAGTTCTTTTCTACATGCATAATTTGTTGTTTGAGACTTCCAAGTGTTGGAGGGAATTTGAACAGTAGTAGGTACGCTAAGATATCATTAGTTTGTTCAATCCCAACATCCATCATTCTTGTGATAGTGTTTCTCATTTTGGTGATGAAACTCTTGATGGCCTTTTTGAATAAGACGGAATGAAGGAAGTGGTTAAATACTCTTTCTCAATTTGCTGTCTCTGAGGAGGCAAATCTTCTTGTAATTTTGGCCCATAAAAGCTTAGAGGATGAGATGTTTGTGGAATTGACAAAATTTGCGTGAGTGGTAATGTTAATCTTGGATATTAATATTGCCCTGATTTCTCTATCTTGTTTTGATGACAGGGGGCCAGAATTTTGAGTGATAGCGTCCTTGATATCCTTGAGTTCAAACAACATGAGCATATTGTCTCACCAGATAGAGTAATTCTCTTTGTTCAAAGGGGGTATAGCGTTGACTGATGCTTTCAGAGCAACTTGATGTAAATAATTGTTTGCTCCAGCTGGTTCATACATGGCTTTATTGGTTAGGTTTGTAGGTAGGTCTTTTGGCTTTTAACCGTAATAAGATTTGATTGGATTTCTTGAGAACTTATAACAAGCAGGCTGAGAAATCAAAGAAAACCAAAAAGGAAGCGCATCAGAAGGAGACTTCAAAGAAAGGTAAAGAAAATAGGAAGATAGAATTTTAGAGTCCTACAGTGTTGATCAATGAGCGTTGTTTAATGAGGCAGCTTTGAGTTGAGGAAGATCTATGGACGGAAAGACAATGGAAGAACAGAAATAGATAGGATTCGAGTATAGATGGAGATGGACTATTCAAAGTATGGAGTCAGATTGAGTTCAATGAGGTCTTGTTGGAGATATCCTCATCTTACCGGTCACAGATTGATGTATTCAAGTCAAGCAATTATTTCATGGTGGGATGTTGGTTGTAGAGGAGATTGGAAAAGAAAATAGAAATGGAAGCAAATAAGAAAGGCAGGAAGAAGAAAATAGAGAGAAGAAGAGGAAGATAGAATGATTGGAAGAAGAAGATAGAATGGTAGGTCAATGATGATCTTCAGACTGGTAAGAAGGGGTGAGACCAAGTGTGAATGAGAGGAAGTCGGCGTCCTTGACTCAGTGCGCACCCGGGCAAAGAGGCGCGGTCAGAAATGAGTGAAAGAGTACTCAAGCGCGCAGAGGCGCAGTAAGAGATGAGAGCGGGATAATACTCAAAAAAAAAAATCCTCAAAGGACACTACCAGAAAAACCTTCTTTTCTTGCCTCTCAACCAACTGAAGGTAAAATCTTTCCTCTCCAGTACCAAAATACCAAACAAATCCCTGGGACATTCCAGTTACCATAGAATTAGGAACAAGATGGACATACGTGTTAAACCAGACACAGTATGTGAATCCTGTGAAGTTTTAAAAATAACCAAGGCATCATTCAAAAGTAGAAATGGCTCAGCTTCCAAACAATTTTAAGAAACCCACTTGGAAATCATTGGACCAATCATTCCAGCTTCAATTCAAAATCATAGATACATCCTCACTGCGGTTGAAAGTCACTCAAGATACTGTTCGGGCCTCCCTCTCAAATCTCAAGACAAAAAATTCAAAAAACTCTCTCAAATCCTAGATCTGGAAGCCAAGAGATTTGGATACCACCCATGCATTCTAAACTGAGACAGAGGCGGTGAATTCAAAAAAAAAAGCTTCAAGGAATTCTGTAAAAAGAATTTGATCAAGACCAGGTACTCCAATCCATACAAACCTCAGAAAAACATTCTGGCTGAAAGACACAATAGAGCTATACTCAATTCACTCAGAAACATCCTCCATGACTCATGCTTAAACAAGAACTTATGTAATTTTTCCTGAAGGCCAGTACTCTCACCTTGAATCAAATGAACAGTCACAAATCCAATTAGTCTCCATAATCTCTATTCATAAATAAAACTCTTCCTTGGGACTACTTCCATCCCATTTGGAATCCTGTCTCCTTCCTATCTATTCCCAAGAAATCCTTCTCCAACCTTGAACCCAAACGCAAAACTGGCACTCTGATAGGCTTCAATTAAAATCTCAGATCCTACCACATACTGGCAGACTCCAGAAGAATTTTTGAAACCAAAAATTTCAGATTTATCACCTTTGTTCCCAAAAACAATAACAAATCATCCCTAGACCTCAAATTCAAGAGCAAAAATCAAACTAATCCCAATAGACAACACAGAGAACCAACAAATCTCTCAGATTCAGACTCAGACATCGCAAGTGATTCACCATCCAACAGCAGCAAAGACAAAGGGTCAGTCAAGAACTATGATGAAGAGATTTCACCTAATCACAAAAAAGAACAGGAGAGCCAATTGAAATTCCCAGCTCCAGAAGGACCACCTTCTCCTCCTAGATACAACCTCAGAGAAAGATTCTCAAGAGTCAAGCCTTCCAAATACACATACTGATAAGATTTAAGAGATTTTATTTGACAACTAAGAACCAGCAGAATAAAATTTATGATCAGAGTTGCAATAGAAAAGAGATCAAATAGAAAAAGACAACCAACAGGTAATGTGGACACAAGATACTGAACAGGCTAAAGAGGCTGAGACGTAGATTCTGGAAAGATGGGAAGAAGCAGACTTGAGACAGGGAGAAGGATACAGGATGTTTCAACAGATGTGTTATCAGTTTGACCATTGATCATAGAGATGAGGTGCAAATCATCTTACCAGGCAATGAATGGCAGCAAGTACTGATTGAGAATCAATTGGAGTGTTGGATGGTCAAGCAGGAGAGATTGGCAAGTAGACAACTTGAAGGACGTATAGATTAAAATGTTCAGGAAAAGAAGAAAAGAAGAAAGAGGAGAAGAAGAAAAAGGAAGTATGAGAAAAAAAGGAGAAAATAAATATATCAATAAAAAGGAGAACCTCCCCATCACCGCAAGTCAATCTCTAAAGAAGAGCAAAAGACCCCTGGGAGGGATCTCTTTAGGTTAGTTTTCAGAGCGCAGTAGTTGTTTCAGAGCGCTGTAGTCCAAGAGAGAGAGTAGTCTTCCTTCAGGTGTGGGATTGAATGATATTCCTAACACTCCTTGTGGCTGGTAGGATGGAGCAGATCTTGAGACTGAGTTGCAGTAGAATCAAAGATGAATTTTTGGAGAAGATGTAGAGAACTGATTGATGAAGCTTTTTTCAGTGAGTCCGCCACCATTTCTTCTGTTGTGATCCACAGGAGATCAAATTTGTAGTCTTGAAACTCTTCCCTTAAACCTTTTGTTCTGATATCTATGTGACAAGACTTAGAGTGAGAGCCAAATTGTTTGATCTTGTCATCAAGTCCTTTATTTTCAATATGCAGGACAGGTTTGGGACTGGGAAGATGGTAGATTTCACTTATGAGGTTAAAGACCCATTTGACTTCTAAGAAACAATCAATCATTGCGTTGAGCTCAGATTTGGTAGACAAGTAAGTGATTTTTCTTTGTCTCAAAGAGTTCCAAATGATTGGACTGCCATAGTGGAAAATGATGAAACCGGTCTGAGACTTCCAAGAAGAGGGATCATCCCCCCATTTTGCCTCACTGTAAACAGCTATATCTTTTTTTTGGGTTGAATTGGAGGAAAGGTTTCCTGTCTTTTTTAGTTTTGAGATATTTCCATAATTTACAAGCTTCCCTCCAATGGTTCATGCCAGGCTTCAAGTTGAATCTATCAAGACTGGAGACCGCAAAGGCAATATTGGGTCAAGTGTACTGGGAAAGGTGGTTAAGAAGACTGGTGAAACACCCAAAGTTGATGTTCATTTGAGTGCATTGAGCATGGTCTTCATTGGTAGCAGGCTCTAGATGTAAGTTTTGAGTTAGGGGAGAACGGGTATCTTTGCATTTGGTGAGACCTAGCTCCTGCAATCCCCAGTCTATGTACTTTGGTTGACTCAAGAGGATCTCACCCTCTTTTACTTCCATTAGCATGCCTAGGTTTGTGTTAGTTGGATGACAGGAAGATTTTTTGAATTGTTTTAAGAAGCTTGATTCAAAGATCTTGCTTTTTCCAATGTGGATGAGGTTTTCCACATGGAAGTAGAGTACCTCTTTCAATTTGGGATTATAGTAAAGGCAGGGATTTCTACTTGATTTGAGATAGCCTTGAGACTTGATCCACTCGGTCAGCATCTTGTACCAGTTTTTTGGGCATTTGTTTAGTCCGTACAGTTATTTTTTTAGTTTGAGATAGGGAGATTTTCTATGAGATCCTTTGGGAGTCTTGATGACAACCTCTTCCTCCAGAGGTGCATGAAAGAAGGCGCCATTTACCTCAAATTGTGTGATGTTCATTTTTTCTTTCATTCCATACAGAAGAGCAACTTGCAATGAGCCATGTTTTATTGTGGGGGCCCACATCTCATTGTAATTGATGCCCAAGACTTGATCAAACCCCTGAACACACAACCTTGCTTTATACTTTACCAGCTCTCTGTGACAGTTTTATTTTACCTTGAAGACCCAGGTGGTGTTAAGGATGTTGCTAGGTTCTTCGTAATAGTCTTCCCAGACCTCTTGTTGTTTGATGGAATCTAATTCTTCCTCAGTGGCTTTCTCCCATTTGAGCCATTTGGGACAGTTTTGGGCGGCTTTATATGACAGTGGTTTGTAATAGTGATGGAATCCATAACGCTGTGGTTTGCAATTCTTGCGCTTTGATAGTTGTTACTATTTGTTGTTATTTGAATCAGGAGCAGAGACTTGTATAGGTTCTGGCAAAGGAGAAATTTGCAGAATATTGGGATTGGAGTCCAGGTCCAAGTTGGCATTTGAATTGTTTCAAAAAGTAAATGCTTGTCAACGGTGGAGAAGTCTGAATTTTTGATATTCTGTGGTTCTTGATAGAAGAGATCCATTCCATTTTATTCTAAGAGAGGAAGTTTTGCAAATGCATCTTGAGGAATTTAACATTCTTTGTTTCAATAACAGAGCCTAATGAGTTAAGAATGTGATAAGAGTGAAAAGAGGGATTGAACCCAACTATTAAACCTTCATTTCCTTTTTCATCAAACTTTCTTCCTTTTTGACCTTGATTCTTGAGATATATCAGAGGTGAGCCTACAGGTTTAAGATAGCTTGAAGTTTCTTGTTGAACATGAGTTCCCAGGGGGATAGGTGGTTACCTTCCCAAGGGATTTGGTTGATCAAAAAGCAGCAACTCTTTGTAATCATGTTCCAGTAGGTTTTTGGTTAGCATGAATATGAAGAAGTTGCCTGGAACCCTGATTCAATTATGGTTCAATTGGCTCTTTCTGACCAGCTGTTATGTTGGGAGTGATAAGGTTCAGATTTCACCAGCTTGATGTGCTCCAATTTTTCAAAGTTTTTGAGAGTTGAGTTAGTGAACTCCATGCCTTTATAGGAGAAGGTCTTGGAGGGATATTAGTTGAGTCTTTTTGCTTTGATCTCAAGCATTTTGATCACTACTTTGGGGGTGTTGTCTTTAGAAGTCAGAGGGAAGGCGGCTAAATAGCCAGAGTAATTGTCTACTAGGGTAAGGAGGTATGGGTGACCGTTCTTTGACTGTGGAGAGATTGGTCTGACAAGGTCAAGGTGGATTTGTTCAAGAGGTTTATTTGAGGGAGTAGATACAGCGGAATACAGAGATCTGACAATCTTTCTTTTCATGCAAACGTCACATTGAAAGTGATTCAGATTTTCACTAGAAAAAAGGCCTTTGAGAATTGGTTTAAGGGTAGAAATCAAGGCGTGGCCATAAATGTTATAATTATGGTTAGAAATTAGCTTAGGCAAATGAGCATTATTTAAAGTAAAAGAAATGATGGACACCTTTTTTCAATAATTGCTAATGGGCTCTCACAATGGGGCAATACGTTGGATGATATTGGTGATGAATTTGATTGGATGATGAATGGATAATGGAAAACAGCAGGGAGAAGTTCTCCTTAAGTACAAAAGATTGGCCTCTTGTGAGCCCATGATACAAAAAGCCAAAAGGCAAATTTTCCGCCCCAAAAGAGCTCTACAGGCTCTAAAGGCCTTGTTACTTGGTTTGGGATACATCAGCCCGTATGGCATCAGTCCCCGTACCCTTACAACCATCCTATTCCAGTCATTTCTGGTGTTTCCATCGTAATGGGGCTGGACCAGCCCCTTAGCTGTTCAAAGGCCTGGCTGGTTGTCTGTAAAAACCAGACCTTTTACCTCACATGCTTTCTGGTTGCCTCATGCAACCAGCCCCTGGCCATAAAGAAGGCCAGGTGGGACCCAGGACACACCTGGGTTTGGTCTCAGACACACATGGGGGGGGTGTAACCGGCGGACATACCACCCCCCCCCCCCCTCTTTCTCTCAAATCCCTGGAGGGGGCGGTCAAATCCCCCTACCAGGGGCCCTGGAGGTTGATACCCCCAGGGCGTTGTCAAGGTAGGTGGGCTGGAGGGTGGTCAAATCCCCTCCAGCCCGTTGCTCCTCCCCCTTGGTCAAGGGGGGGGGGAGAGCACCCCTTTTGATGGTGGAGGGGTGGTCAATTCCCCCCCACCGCCGGTCGCCTTGCTGCAACCAGTCCAGCCACCACATTTGGTGGGGGGGGTGATGAGGTCCCCCCCACCCTGACCAGGCGCCTCTTGCAACCAGTTGCTGGCTGGTTCAACCCAGCCAGCCCTCCTCCTCCTCCTCGCAATGGCAAGCAAGGGGAGGGGGAGGAGCCGGTGCTATTGGCCCCAGCTCCGCAGCTCTGACTCCCGGCAGCCGCAACTGGGGTGGGGGACTTAATTTTGAGTCCCTCTGCCCCCTACAACGGCCCGGCGCGGGCCGTCGGGCCCCATAAACGGGCCAAAAGCGAAAACATTGGCCCCAAGCGGGCCGCAAAATGGGCTGCGACACAGGCGGGGGCCCCAATGGGCCTCCCCAAGCCCAAAAAGTGAGTTTAACATACTTTGGGGGGCCAGCCCATCTGGCCAAGTATGTCCAAAATAAACCTTGGGCCCAATCATGCCCATACAAGCCCATCTGGCTGTATTTGCCCATATACCCCACCGGGACCGTTAGGGCCTGTGTACCAATAGACCTGTTTCACACGTTTTGAGGCCAGTTTCCCCAAATCCGTGACATCCACACAGGCACATATGGTCCGTGTGTGTGTCCAATGGGCTGCAGAGGCCCCATGTGCATCCCATTTGGATTACGCTCATACGTAGCACACGCGTAAGTGCATACATATTTTAACAGTACATCTTATGGATTTCTTCCAGAGATAGACCTTTATTTGAGGCCAATTTAGGTGAGTGATTGATATCATTGACTGAGATGTCTTTCCCTATTATCCTAGGCTTCTCAATAAAAAACAATTTTTACCTGATCAAAACTATAAGTACAGTCTGACCCATCCTTGTGATGTGGAACTGATCTTGATTTTGAGTAAGATCACATCCTTTGCTTGCTAGTAGTACCAGGCTGATGAGATTTACACCTATGTCTGGGATATAGGCACAGTCTTCCAGGGTAATGACTGAGTCTTTCCATTCTAGTTTCACTGTACCTGTACCACGTATCTTTAGGTTGGCTTTGAGCTTGCCCGTTTTCACCTCTTCTAATTTTTATTGCATTCTTAGTGAGGAGAAATATCTCTTGTCATTGAAGATATGAATATTGGCACCAGAATCCAGAAGTAAATTTGGACTGCTGTTGTCATTTATCCAAAGTTTCAGAAGGGCATGGTAGCTGATGGTGGGTTGTTTGCTGATTTTACTCTTCAACTCATTTTGTTGTTTGACCCACCAACTAGGAGCAATCTGTCAATTTAGATGGAAGCAAGATGATTTGGAGTTAGATGCCTTTAGATCATGGTATCCTTCTCTACAGCCCTTTTTGACTATTTTTTTCTCTTTCTCATATTTAGTTTTTGTCATTACTAAAGTTAGATTGGAATTAGTCTTGATGGTTTTTGACTGAGCCTTACGCTCTTTGTTGTATTGGATTAGATGGTTGAAGACCACATCAACAGTTAGGTGCTTTTCCACGTGCATGATCTGCTGTTCTAGATTTTCAAGAATAGGAGGTAATTTTAAGAGGACTAAATAAGCAAGGATATTGTTGGGTAGTTCTATGCCAACATTGGTCATTTGGGTTAGAGCCTTATTTGTATCTGTCACAAATCCTTCAATGGCATTTTCATTGAAGCTGAAGTGGAGAAAATAATTGAACACCTGTGTTTGATTGGCAGTCTCAGATGAAGCAAATTGATGATGAGTTTCCACCCAGAGAAGCTTGGATGAATTTATGTTGGCGGAGTTGACCACATTGGTGTGCTTTGTGTCATCTCATTTAGATAGGACAACTTCTATGATTTCCCTGTCTTGTTTTATGGATAGTTTTCCCAAGTTCCTTTTGATAGCGTATTTAATGTCCTTGAGATCAAACAACATCAGCATTTTTTCACGCCAGATTGAGAAGTTTTCTTTGTTGAGAGGGGGAATTGCATTGACTGCAGCCTTCAGTGCAACTTGATAAAAGTATTCCATAGCTCCTGCTGGTTCATTTGTATTTGTTGGTTCATTCATCTTGATGGTGAGTTAGGATTTCCAGTTTTAGCTTTCAACCATGATAAGATTTAAGAGATTTTATTTGAAAACTAAGAACAAGCAGAATAAAATTTATGATCAGAGTCACAATAGAAAAGAGATCAAATAGAAAAAGACAAAGACAACCAACAGGTAAAGTGGACACAAGAGACTGAACAGGCTGAAGAGGCTGAGACGTAGATTCTGGACAGATGGGAAGAAGCAGACTGAAGAAAGAGGAGAAGGATACAGGCTGCTTTGACAGAGGTGTTATCAGGTTGAAAATTGATGATAGAGTTGAGGTGAAAATCATCTTACCAGGCAAGGAATGGCAGCAAGTACTGATTGAGAATTGATTGGAGTTTTGGATGGTCAAGCAGACGAGATTGACAAGTATACAACTTGAAGGAAGTTGTAGAGACTCCTGTGGGATTATATAAATAAAAGTAGCAAATAGCTTGCTGGCAGTCCTTGAAGGGGAATTTAGTATTACTTCTGCTCCTTTGGAGTATTTAGTATATACTAAGAGTGGTTTTGAATTTCCTGCCCTTCTAGTACTATAGTAAGTCTGCAAAATAATTTATTTAAATTAATGGCTGGTTTCTTTGAGACTTAATATAGGTCTCAGATCAGACCTAGATCAGTTATTGGTTGATATTGGTAGGGTTTGTTGAAGAATGGACCAGTTGTATTGGACTATTGGTTATTTATTGATCAGATATATTTGATATTAACCAATATTCCAATATCAAAGGTTTCAAGGGTTAATCAAAGGGATGGTTCAGGAGAGGACCCAAGGATGGGTTTACCCACAGGGGGCTGGGTAGAGGAAAAGGTTGGTGGTTGCTTTTGTTTGTGCTCTCTTTCTTTGTAAGGGTTATTTATTAATTGAAGGGTGGTTCTTCTTTAATTTGGTGCTTAATATTTAGGTCACAGAAGAACCCTTATTCAAGCACCTTTTGGGTGGTTTAATTGTTTAAGGTGTGTTATAACTTGGTTTTTGATTTCCTGTTTCCTTTATAATTGGTTCACTGATATTTTATCTGGGTAGGTACCACAGATGGGTACTGATAGAGTGGATTGAGCTGGGGTGTTATGAGGATACAACTTGGATAGGGCAGAGAGGCCCTCCTTAAATAGACAAATCCTGCCCCCAGGGGTGCTCAAGGCTGCCCCTGAGGGTTCTCCCTTCTCTAGTGAGTAACAGTGAGATACAGTTACATGAGGCATTTCTGCTGGTTTGGAAAAGCTTGTACAGTTACATGAGGCATTTATGCTGGTTGGAAAAAGCCTGTACATGGGTTTCATGCATGCACAGCTTTGAATAGATTGCTGTGTAGTTCAGATAAGGTATATTGCTGTGCTGTACTGGTAGTTTATTCAGTGCTACTTGATTCTACCTACATGTATTGCTGTGCAATACTGTTGGTTTGTTTGGTTCTGGTTAAGGCTGGTTCCACTTCCTCCTCCATACATTGCTCCTGTATACTTCTGCACAGCCTCCTTTATGTGTATTTGTTCCTGTATTACTTCTGCACAGCCTCTTGTATCTGTATTTGCTGCATGTTTGTTTGGTTCTTGCTTGAGACTGGTTTGACTTCCTCCTGCCTATATTGCTCCTGTATACTTCTGCACAGCCTCTTGTATGTGTATTTGCTGCATTTTTGGTTCAGGTGACCAGATCTGACATGCTGCACTGCCTCCTGTATCTGTATTTCTGTATTCTGGCTGAGGTGACTGGATCTGGACTGGTTGCACTGCCTCCTGGATCTGTATACTGTATGCTGGATGAGTTGACTGGATCTGGCATGCTGCACTGCCTCCTGTATCTGTATACTGTATTCTGGATGAGGTGACTGGATCTGGCATGCTGCACTACCTCCTGTGTCTGTATGCTGTATTCTGGATGAGGTGACTGGATCTGGCATGCTGCACTACCTTCTGTGTCTGTATGCTGTATGCTGGATGAGGTGACTGGGTTGGTGTATGGTTCTGGTGTTGGGAGTAAACTGTTACTGGTATGTACTTGAGGGTTTGAAAGGTATGTCTTTATGCCTTCCACAGAGCTGTTACACCTGGTTGGGTATGAGTTTGCCATAGTTGAAGGGTTCTTGGGCTGTATCTTCTAATCCATGAGAGATAGAGGGGTACTTTGGCTGAGTGACTATAGGTTATTTGTGATGTAGAATCCATTTCTGAGGCTACTTTGAGGGTTTTAGCTGTTGTTCCACTACAAAAGTTAGTCTGATGGCTATAGGACAGGTTTGGTCTACCACAACGCGTAGATTCAAATGATCAGGAAAAGAAGAAAAGGAGAAAGAGGAGAAGAAGAGAAGGAAGTATGAGAAAAAGAGGAGAAAATAAATATATTGAGAACAAGGAGAACCTCCCCATCACCGCAAGTTGATATCCAAAGAAGAGCAAAAGACCCCTGGGAGGGATCTCTTGGGGTTATGTTTCAGAGGGCGGCAGTTGTTTCAGAGTGCTGTAGTCAAAGAGAGAGAGTAGTTGTCCTTCAGGTGTGGAATTGAATGACATTCCTAAAATTCAGAACACCACACAAATTTTTGGAAGCAATCAAGACAGAGTTTGACTCTATTGAACAAATGGAAGTGTGGGAAGATGCAACCACAATGCCCGACTCCTATCTGAGGACTTCCATGGTTCTTAAAACCAAGCGGGCCGCTGTTTCCTCAACTGAAAAGAAAAAGGCCAGACTATGCATCCAAGGTCTCAAACATATCCATGGGATAGACTATGAAAACACTTTTTCACCTACTGGGAAGTTCACCACTCTTTTAACTCACCTCATTCTTTCCATCTCCAAAAAATTCTCTCTCAGACAGTTCAATGTGAAGGCAGCTTTCCTATATGCACCCTTGAGGGAAGACATCTATGTCAAAACTCCCTTGAGATGCCCAAGAACTGCCCCTTTCCTCAAACTGAAGAAATGGCTCTATGGACTCAAGCAAGCTCCAGCCAATTGGTACAATACACTCACTGACTGTCTCAAGTAAATCAAATACATTCCTTCCAAATCCAACCCTTGTCTCTAAATTCATCAAGACTCAAACTCAGTGCTCTTCTTCCATCTAAACAATCTCATTTTAGCTGGAAGAACCCAAGAATTTGAAAACCTCTTCCTCAGGAGCTTTTCAAACTCCTTAGCTCACATTCCAGACACCCTCCTGACAATGGACCTGACTATCTCAGACCTCACAATAACTCTCTCTCAAAGCAAACTCATCAAAAAGGGACTTGAACTTCTTGGTCTTCTTAATTGCAAAACCTTCCTCACTCCTCTTCCACCAACCATCCAACTTGCGAATGCAAGTAAGAAAAAAATAGAGCAGTTCCAAAAACTTGATATAAACTACAGAGCCTACACCTGAATCTTGAACTACCTTGCTTGCCAAACTTGACCAGAAATAGCTCCTGCAGTATCCATTCTATCTCAATTCAACTACAACCCAGGAATAAATCACTTGAAGGAGGTGCCGCACTGCTGGAAATACCTGGCTAGAACCACCTCAGACTCTTTTCCCCTCTCTTTCCTCATTCTCATCCTCCTCTAGAATTGAATATTTTAGCAACACCACTTGGGCAAATGATCTTGACTCCAGGAAATCAAGGAGCGGGTATATCTGTTTCTGGCTCAACTGCCCCATCTCTTGGAACTTCTTTAAACAAAAAATATCACAATATCATCCACCAAAGCCAAATTTAACTCAATTGCCAAATGCCACCCAGAAGCCTGTGGATATTAGAACTGATTCAACAGCTATGGCCAACCCACTCACTTACTCCTGTCTTCAATTGAGATAACAAAGGACTTACCAAAAAAATCAAGAACTTTTTCTCAAACTCAAAGAACAGAAATCTAGACATAAAGATCAAATGCCTTAGAAATATATACAAAAATGAAAAATTAGGGCCAATGTTAAATTTGAAACTTTGCAACCCCCATTCACTACCTAGAAGGGGTTGCTTGGCATGATTTGCAACCCATTTTGGTTTTCAAACAGCCGCTTGCTACCTTATAAGGTTTTGAATGGCTGTTCAGAACCTAGGCTAGTCACAAAAAGCCGCTCACAACTTGATTTGGCATTGTGAATGGTCATTTGCAACCCCAAAGGGTTGAAAAAGGCAGTTCACTACCCGTTTGAAAAAAAAAAGAAAAGAAAAGAAAAAATAATCACCAATAAGAATAAATAAATATGAATAAAGATAGTGCATTATTTTTCTCACGCATCCAACCCTTTATTTCATGCATTTCAGTCGTTCCCCTTAGGTATTTCACGCAAAAATACTTTATTTCAAGCAACTTGCAAGAATTCATTTTTTGAAGATTCTGACTGCGCAGCCCCATAGCAGGGTTTCTTGAACCCCTAACCAAAATCTTTGGGAATTTTGGAGCCATTAGAACCCCTTCAGATATGCAATCAAAAAATGAAAAATTCCATAAAAAACAATTTTTGCATGGGTTTTTGGATAATCATTCTGGCTATTTTCATTGTTTTTTTTTGACTATTTCAGCTGCCATGAATTTTGACTAAGATTCATATATTCTTCAAATTTTTTTTTGTCATATTTTTTTGATTTATCCACTCACCTTAAAAAATTGCTTCAAAAAACACAAAAAATCAAAAAAATTAAATTTCTCTTTGGACATTTGAATCCTTTTATTTTCCTTTTTATTTCATTTTTTCGGTATTTCAAGCTATCAAAAGGTTAAAGCAAAATTAAAAGAGCATTAAATGTTTTTTTTCATATTTTTTGGATGTATCATTTTAACTTAAGAAATTCCTTCAAAAAAGCAAAAAATTTGAAAAATTCAATTTCCTCATTTGACTTTTTGATCTTTATGTTTGCCATTTAGACTTATTCTTTTTGGTTTTCCAAGCTTTGAGAATTTTAAGAGAACTATTCAAGATATTTTTGAAAAAATTTTAAGGATTTTTGGATGTCATTTTTTACCTTTAAAAATTCCTTCAAAAAACAAAAAAATTTGAAAAACTTACTCTTCTTTGAGCCCTTCACATGCATATATTCAAATATGACTTGAAATTTTTTCCTGGGACCACCACCTGTATTGGAGTGCCACAATTATCTTATGAAACACCCCCTTGACCTGTTCCACCCTCCCATCACCCCCACCACACCATCCCACTACCATACCATACCACACTGCACTGCACCATACCACACCACACCACACCACACCACACCACACATCCAACCACTCAAAAAAGAAACTTAAAACTCAAGATACTTTCAAAAAAGAACATCTCTTTTTCCAATGGCTCAAGAAAACATCCACCCGCTTTTCAAAACTGTTTCAACTGTTTCACCAGGCCCATCCTCCATCATCTCATCTAATAAAACTAGTGACTCAAATCCTCTTGCTCCTTATTCATCTAATAAAAATCTTGATTCTAATCCTCTGGAGCCTCCTCCTGAGCTATCATATAATTAAAAGGAGGAGCTTGTTGAGGCTATCCAATCATGGGCAAATTACAATGGATACGCCATATCTACCAGATTATGAAATTTCAAGAATCAGGCCTACACTTACCAATTTTATTAATTTGGGGAATATAAACCCATAAAAGATACTTCCAAATGAAAAAAATCAAGAAAGACCCATTTTCCTTTCAGTTTATCAGGGAATTTTTCAAAAAGATTGGGTGTTTGGGTGGAAAAGGTTTTATTTCCAGAGCAAAACCATCCACCTTCCATTTATCCTTCCACTCATCCCATCCACAGAATAATCCAAGGGGAGAAAAAGGAGGTGGTTGAAAATTTATCCAAAGCAGGATTTCCCCCTTCAAAAATTCTCAACTCTCTTATACAAAACTAATCATCACATATACATACAAATCTCCCTAAAATTTACAGCAAAAGATCCCAAATACAAAATAATTCCCTTGATGGCAAAACTCTTGTGGAAGCACTCATACTGGAACTCAGGAACTCTTCTTTTTACTAAAAAATTAAAAATGTGGATGGTCAAATTAATTCAATATTTATTTCACACCCTGATTCCATGAAACTTCACAACCTTTTCCTTATTCTCATTATGATGGACTGTAAATATAAAACTAAAAATTTTGGAATGCCCCTTCTTCATATCTTTGGGATAAACAATTCTGCTAGCAGATTCTCATTTGCATTCTTTTTCTTATCTCAAGAGAAAAAACAGAACTATGATTGGGCCCTGACTCAACTTCAGGAAATATTTGAAGATAAAGACCCTAGTGTGATTTTGACAGGCAAGGAACAAGCACTTATTAGCTCAATTGAATCAGTTTTACCTTCCTCTCATCATGTTCTCTGTGTCTGGCACATTTTCAAGAATATTCAAACTAATTGCAGGAAGCACTTTAAATCAGAAGATGAATGGAAGATATTCCAGAAACAATGGCATTGTTTGGTCTATTCAAAATCTGAATCAAGATATCACAAAAACTTCACAAAACATTCTCTGGTCTGGAATACTCCCAATTCCAACTACCTTCTTGAATACTGGATTCCTCTAAAAATAAAATTTTTCTACTATTTGGCAAACAAATAATTTCAATTTGGAAACACAATTACATCAAGAATAGAAGGTTCTCACTCCTACATTATAAGATTCATCAATTCTTCTATTGGCTCTTTCTATAATTTGGTTCAAAAATTTACAGTTCCATCACCATCCAAGCCCATGAGAGAGCCATTGAAGCCTCTCAGCAAGAAGTCAAGCATCTTATTGGTTTGCCTCACTGTGTGGATCATCCTTATGGAAAGATAAGCCACTTTTCCTCAAAATCATTCATTCATCTCATCAAGTTCTTGATTCTTCCACCAATTGCCACAACTGTGATTACTCTTCTTACATGGGTATACCATGTGTTCACAAAGTCAAATTGGCCATCAGAAAGGGTAAACTCTTCCAAATTGATGATTTTCATCCTCAATGACATCTCAAAGCTCCCATCTCAGTAAGTTTTTCTTTTTTTTTTTTGGTATTCAAGCTCAAATGAATAGTGTTCTGATTGATTTTTATTTTCCATTCTCCAGGTAAATGTGTGCCCTGGATCAACTGAATATTCAGCAAAAATTGAAGTTCCAACCAAAGACAATAATGAAAACCTATATTTCACTAAACTGTTTGAAGCATTCAGCAAGTTGCCACCTGGAGAACAGCTATATTATCTGGGTGAAAGCATGAAGCTGTACAGTGGAAGATATCAACTTACCCTGATTGAAGATCCAAATTTCACTGAAAGAGCAAAAGAAAGAGCAAGACCCAAAGGAGCAGCCAATAATTTCAAGAAGATCCCTCATTCCTCAAGCTGAAGAGATCCATCTGGTTTTTAATATTTAGGAGAACCCAAGGGGAGAGGAAGTCCTAAGAAGAAACTCATAGCAAATTCAAAGTTCAGTCACCAATTTTTTGGACAAAAAAATATTCCAACATTCATAATTAATTTTTTTTCTTATGTGTTCAGGTTTCAAGAAGTTGCAAGGCCATCCAAGGGAATGGGAAGGTAAAAAAGAATGAAGAATCAGAGGAAGAGTTAATTTTATAACTATACTTATTTTTTCTGCAATGGGTTGTTTTTTTTTTTTTGATGAGTCCTTCTCATTTTTTTAACATAGAGTGAATTTCTGACTGAAGAGAAATATTCAGAAGATGAAGAGGTGCCAGATTTGTATGAAGGGGAATTGTTGACTATCTAGTTGCATCTTTATTTCTTTCTTATGTTCTTTCTCAGTGTCTTTCTTCTATTTCTTCTATTTCTTTTATATTTCTTGATTTCTTCTCATTATGCTATTCTCATGTGTTCATGACAAGACTGGTTCGTCGCGCGCCAAGCTATATTCATTATTCAATATTCATTCTCATACCTCTCACGCGTCAAAAACTCTTTAATCCAACATCTCCAGCAACCCAGAGAGGAGGAACTTGTCAATTTCTTCTTTTTACTCGTTTAAGTGTTTCTTACTCCTTCAAACATTGAACACTGAACACTTCAAGAAGAATGACCATCAACAAGGAACATTTTCAGTAATTTTGTGCGATCATTTCTCTGGAAAGTACCGCCGATCATCTTCATTAACTCACTTTTATTCATTTGATCAGCTCAGTCTACACAAGAGGTGTTTCAGCTTTAACTCAACTTGCCGCTGCTTAAGTCTCAGGTCTCATTTATAATTTTGGCATTTTTCCTGTTGCTGGGTATGATTCTCTTAATTTCTTTCTTTCTCTAGTTGAATAAACTTGAACTGTCTTCTAACTGTATTTGTGTTTTAGTCATTGGTCATACATACATTCAGTAATTCAAGTTATTTCAACACAATTAACAGTTGGAGAAGGCGCCAATCAACTTCAACCTTTTCGCCTACTGAATCAATTGACCAGCCATGTCAGAATCCATGACTGCTACTATTCTCAAAACGGCAATTGAAGCTATTCCCCTTCTGACAATGGACAACTTTTCCATCTGGCGTAATCGCATGGTGAATATGCTTGATCTTCAAGAAGACCTGTTTGACAAAATCACCCAGAAGAAACTGGACAGCAACGGCAATCCTGTAAAGCTCAGTCATGTGGAAAATGTACAAATCAGAAAAATCATGACCTCCAAGTTGGATACCTCAGTTCAAGCAAATGTTATCAATCCTGAAAATGAAAAAGACGCGCATTGTATCTGGGCTAGTATTAACAAATACTTTGCTTCCAATCACGCTTCAAATTGCGCAAGAATCTTCAAGGAATTTCTCAGAACTCCATTCTCCATCTCTAACATTCTTGGCTTTATCACCGATACCAAAACAGCCATCTTGCGTCTTCACGAAGTTGGAATCAATCTACCCATCAATATCATCGCGTACCTTATACTTGAGAAACTTCCACCCTCCATGGACACAGTTGTTCAACAAATTACACATTCGGACAAGAAGGTGACTCCCAATCATGTGCTGGATCATCTTAGAATTTTTCACAATAACAAGTGTCTTGGAAACAGATCAACAGTTGACAGAAAGAAAGAAGATTCCACAACGGTATCTTTTTTTAACAAGGAGCTAAAACCCTGTCAAAGCAACTGGCATAATCCAAAAGCTGCCCATCCTGAAGGTCGCTGCTGGAAGCTCTACCCTCAACTCAAGCCAGCCTTTCCAAGAAAAAAGAGAGTCGATGGAAATGACTCAAATCCCTCAACCACGAGTGTTAGATCCTTTCAATCCTTTCACTCCAGTCTTCATCCTTCTTCATCTCTCTCCTTTATTCTTGACTCAGGGTCATCAACACACATGGTGTCTGATGCATCTTTCTTTTATCAATTAGACCAATTGTTAGGAGGAGTTATCTCTACTAGCTCAGGCGTGGACAATCTTTGGTACTGTGGGAAGGGAATCATGACCTTGAGAGATGACAAAAATCATGTGGTAACCCTAACCAATGTTCTGTACACACCAAACTCCACGGCTAATTTGATATCTCTTTGCTCATTGCTGTTGGATGGGTTTGATGTTTCCTTTTCTGTTGATGAAGTGATCCTAAAAAAGGGAAAGTGGTCGGTGACCGGGTATTATGACTGCAGTATACCCGTTTTTCATTTCAAATCCTTGCGCGAAATCTATCATCTAAGTCATGATGAAGTCCTTCATATGTCTCTGGGACACGTTAGCTATCATTGGATAAGGCAAAAATTGGGAATCAAAGTATCAAAACCCAGGGAATGTACTGCCTGTGCAATCAGCAAGATTACTCGTGCTTCATTCACCTCCAAGCATCAACAAGCAGAAAGGCCGTTTCAAGAGCTGCATTGCGACCTGATTGGACCCATTAAGCCAAGAAGTATTTACCATGACGCTTACATACTGACCATTGTGGACAGTTGTACAAGATTTTTAGCTGCGATTCTGATCAAAGACAAGAGTCAAGCTTCCTCAACCATTCAATACCTCATTAATCTGGAATAAAAAAGGTTTGGTTACACACCTATGATTCTCCATTCGGACAGAGGCACTGAATTCCAAAATGAGTCGATGAAAACTTTTTGCTTGGAACATAACATCAAACAATCCTTCTCTGATCCCTATACGCCAGAACAGAATGGCCTAGCAGAAAGATATAATTGATCTATACTTGAATCACTTCGCTCGGTTCTATTTGACTCTAAGCTTCCAACCAAATACTGGAGCATAATTATCAAGGCATGTGTTCTCACTCTTAACCAAGTCCCTGCTCATAAATCCAAAATGTCACCCTATGAGCAATTCAAAGGTCGAAGGATTGAATTGAGCTACTTTCACCCCATTGGGAATCCTCTTACCTTTGTTTCTGGGGAAAAACCTCTGTTCACAAAACTTGAACCACATGGAGAATTTGGACGACTGATCGGCTACAATGAAGAACTGCTGTCGTATAAGGTTCTCACGGAGGATAATTGAGTTATCAAAACTAAAAGCGTCAAACTTCTTGACTTCAACGCCTCCGTCAATTGGTACTCTTTGGACGATGTGTTAGAAATAGAGGATGATTGTGCTTTTACAGGGGATGAGACAACTTGGACCGTGCCTCAGGCTGATGAATTAAACAACAAATGGATGGTATCCTCAACCACCTCTTTTACGCCACTAGACACTGGTGAATCTCTCTTCAGTCCAACATTGGAAGAATCCTTATCCTCCGCAACAACTCCAGCCTCCAATCCAATGGAAAACTCGAGCTCAGCTGGTCGTTATATTCTCAGAGAGCAAACGGAAAGAATCAAACCCCTGCAATACTCCCACTCAGCTAGGTTGAAGAAGGACCCGGGTTATTGGAAAGATTTGCGCGGTACAGAGATGGAAGACATAGAAAATCAGAATGTCTGGGAAAATTACGAGGGCACGCCGGATCAATTTCTCCGAACAATGTGGGTTGACAAGTTAAAAACGGCAACACTCTTGATGCTGGAAAGAAAAAAATCTTGCCTCTGCATCATGGGGAACTTGCAAACACCGGGTATAGATTTTACTGAAACGTTTGCCCCAACTGGGAAGTTTACCACCCTTCTTCTGCTGCTAATACGTGGACTTAGCTGTAATTTGAGGATTTGTCAATTTGACGTGAAAGCATCATTTTTGTTTGCTCCTCTAGACAAGGACATTTACATTGTGAAGCCGGATGAGTGCAATCAAAAATCACGTTTCTTGAAATTAAAGAAATCTTTATACGGGCTCAGACAAGCTCCAGAAAACTGGTTCAAGACTCTGGCATCTTGGCTGGAATCTATCGGGTACAGAGAATCTGACTCTGATCCTTGTCTATACATAAACATGCTCAAAAATTTGTCCTTGTTCTTTCACGTAGACAACCTCATAGTTGTCGGGGAGGTAGAATGGTTTGAAGATTCCTTTGTGGAACGCTTCCCTAGGTCTACAGCGCATGATCTGGACACGGTGCTAGGGATGAATGTCACAATGGATAATGGAAGATTGGCTCTAAATCAGAAGACTCTCATACTCGATACCCTTGAGGAACTTGATCTGGTTTCTTGTCAACCGGTGTGTACCCCTCTCACTCCCGGATTGCATCTAGTACAAGAAACGGACAGCAATTTCAAGGAGTTTGAGAGACTGAATATCAACTACACAAGATTCAATGGAATAATAAATCATCTCGCCTGTAGGACTCGACCCGACTTATCTGCTGCGGCATCTCTACTCTCCCAATTCAACCAACGACCCGGTCTTACACACTGGAAAGAGGTAATTCATGTATGGAAGTATCTCGCAGGAACTGCAGGCCTTTCTCTGGTGCTTAACCCCTCTGGTTCTAGTGATAGTTTGATTGCTTACTCTGACGCAACCTGGGCTGACGATCCAGAAACTCGACTGTCTCAATCTGGATTTCTCGTGGAGTTTTTGTCTTGCCCAGTTGCATGGAAGAGTCGTAAACAAACCAACATTACTCTTTTGACAACGGAAGCCAAGCTCAATGCTCTGACCAATAGCGCTCAGGAAAGTCTATGGATAAAATCTATCATTGAGGAAATCTGGCGAAAAGAACTAGCGCCTACGACTTTCTTCATAGACAACAAGGGTCTATTGGACAAAATTAAACACTTTGGAGCCAACTCAAAAACAAAACACATCGACATGAAGATGAAATGGCTTTGGGAACAGTATGGCAAGAGAATAATATCTGTTCAATTGATCTCGTCCAAAAACATGGTAGCGGATGCCCTGTCAAAGTCCTCTAACAGTTTAATGCTTGATCTGCTTCTGAGTCATTGTTGTTGGTGATCGGCACCAAATTATGGGGGGATGTTGACTATCTAGTTGCATCTTTATTTCTTTCTTATGTTCTTTCTCAGTGTCTTTCTTCTATTTCTTCTATTTCTTTTATATTTCTTGATTTCTTCTCATTATGCTATTCTCATGTGTTCATGACAAGACTGGTTCGTCGCGCGCCAAGCTATATTCATTATTCAATATTCATTCTCATACCTCTCGCGCGTCAAACACTACTTAATCCAACATCTCCAGCAACCCAGAGAGGAGGAACTCGTCAATTTCTTCTTTTTACTTGTTTAAGTGTTTCTTACTCCTTCAAACATTGAACACTGAACACTTCAAGAAGAACAACCATCAACAAGGAACATTTTCAGTAATTTGGTGCAATCATTTCTCTGGAAAGTACCGCCGATAATCTTCATTAACTCACTTTTATTCATGTGATCAGCTCAGTCTACACAAGAGGTGTTTCAGCTTTAACTCAACTTGCCGCTGCTTAAGTCTCAGGTCTCATTTATAATTTTGGCATTTTTCCTGTTGCTGGGTATGATTCTCTTAATTTCTTTCTTTCTCTAGTTGAATAAACTTGAACTGTCTTCTAACTGTATTTGTTTGTTAGTCATTGGTCATACATACATTCAGTAATTCAAGTTATTTCAACAGGAATATTAAGAAGATAAATAGCTGCAAGATTTGGATGTAATTAAGATGGTGAGCTTTCATTTTCTTTTATGTTTGGATAATTTGTTGGATATTATTTTTTGTTAATTTTTTTATTCAAACATTTATCAAAGGTCTGGAACCATTGTGAATAATCAAGTAGCTTCTCCTGAATAAAATCCTGGGACAAGAATCATAAGACTAAAGGTATCCAATGAAGATGGTAATGCTCCTTACCATCCTCCAGTGGGGAAGTTATTAGCAGCCCCAAAAATCAGCAAGAAAGTGAGTAGATTTGGTATTTTCTCATTTTTTAATTTTTTCTGATTTATTTTGGGTTTTGCCTCTAGGTTTCCTGCCCATTATCTTATTCTTCTTCTGGAATATTTGACCAAGCATCAATTGAAGAAGTGAGTATTATCTTTATTCCATATTTTCTGTTATAAAAAATTCTGAATTTTAGTTTTAGTTCCAATTCAAATATTCCATTTCCCCAGAAACACCCATTCCACATATCTCCAATGTTCAAGATGTTCATGGGGGGTGGGAACTGTGGCTTTAGAGCAGCAGCCATTTGCTTTGGGAGGATCTCAGAAGACTGGATTGAAGTCAGGAATGAAATGGTGAAAGAGCTGGATTCAAACCCAATCTTCAAGGACACAAGATTACTATGTGATATCTGGGGTGAAACTTTCCAAGAAGCAAGAAGGCAACTAAACCACCTTTATGCCCCAGATCCCATAAATATGTGGATGAAATTTCCACGCCATAGTTTCCTTCTGTCTGAAACATATAAGTGTCCAGTGGTTCTGTTTTCTTCTTTATTGCCTTGAACTTATCTTCCTCTGAATTCCCCTACCACTTCAAATTCCAAATATTCTTCTATTTGCTTCATTCTTTTGGAAGAATCCAAACATATAGTCTCATTCAAGTTCACGTATGATCATTGGCCAGCTCCTGGGTTAGATCCACTTTGGAAAAGCTTTTTTACAAAGGTTTAAAATCTTGGAAAACCATTTTTCAGAGAAATTTGGATCTTGGTAATAAGGTTTTTTTCCCTCCTCAAGAATCAAGTAGAAAAATAAAACCAATGATAGTTGAATAAATTTTAAAATTGCTAATCCATATTTGTTCTTCATTTTTAATTATTTGAATGAAGCTTGTAAGGTGTATGCAAGAATGCAGATTATCTTCAAAAAGTACTAATGAACTGTTTTTTTAAAAAAAATTCAAAATTCTGAAAGCTTGAATCACCCAAAAAAAATTATCTAGGCCAACAAAAGGATTCAAAAATCCAGTGAGAAAAGTAAATTCTTGGAATTATATGGTTTTTTGATGGAGTTTTTAAAGGTCAAAAATGACAACCAAAAACCCTGAGAAAAATTTTTAAAAATCTCTTGCATACATGCTTTACAATTCTCAAAGCTTTAAGCACCAAAAAAAATAATTCAAAATTGCAAAAATAAGGATCCAAGAGTCAAATGGGAAAATTGAATTTTTTGATTTTTTGGAGGAATTTTGTAAGGTAACATAATACATCCAAAAAATCTGAAAAAAATGTAAGAAAAAGAAAGAAATAAAAAGAAATAAAAAGAAATAAAAAAAATAAAAAGAAATAAAAAGAAATAAGAAGAAATAAGAAGAAATAAAAAGAAATAAAAAGAAATAAAAAGAAATAAAAAGAAATAAAAAGAAATAAAAAGAAATAAAAAGAAATAAAAAGAAATAAAAAGAAATAAAAAGAAATAAAAAGAAATAAAAAGAAATAAAAAGAAATAAAAAGAAATAAAAAGAAATAAAAAGAAATAAAAAGAAATAAAAAGAAATAAAAAGAAATAAAAAGAAATAAAAAGAAATAAAAAGAAATAAAAAGAAATAAAAAGAAATAAAAAGAAATAAAAAGAAATAAAAAGAAATAAAAAGAAATAAAAAGAAATAAAAAGAAATAAAAAGAAATAAAAAGAAATAAAAAGAAATAAAAAGAAATAAAAAGAAATAAAAAGAAATAAAAAGAAATAAAAAGAAATAAAAAGAAATAAAAAGAAATAAAAAGAAATAAAAAGAAATAAAAAGAAATAAAAAGAAATAAAAAGAAATAAAAAGAAATAAAAAGAAATAAAAAGAAATAAAAAGAAATAAAAAGAAATAAAAAGAAATAAAAAGAAATAAAAAGAAATAAAAAGAAATAAAAAGAAATAAAAAGAAATAAAAAGAAATAAAAAGAAATAAAAAGAAATAAAAAGAAATAAAAAGAAATAAAAAGAAATAAAAAGAAATAAAAAGAAATAAAAAGAAATAAAAAGAAATAAAAAGAAATAAAAAGAAATAAATATTTTCAGGCCAGCCTTCACTGATTAACAAAAACACCAAGAAAGAACAAAAAAAGAAAAATATGAGTACAAAAAAACAAACAAAAATGAAAAAGGCCTAAAAAATACAAGTTCAAATTGCGTGAAAAAATACAAGTGAGTTCAACTTGACTAGCCCTAAAGTAAAAGTCCCAAAACATACAAGTTTAACTTGACTAGCCCTAAATTAAAGGGCCACCAAATAAAAGTTCAACTTGTCACTAGCTCAAAAGTAAGAGTTCCAAAAATACTAAGTCTTTTGACCAGCCCTAAAGTAAAAACACCAAAAAAAAACATCTTCAACTTGTGTTAAGCTGATCCCATCTTAAGATGTAAAAATACTCCTTATTATGGGATCAGCCCAACACAAGTTGAACTGACTTACCATTAAAATCTCATTCAAAACACTCATCATAATGATTTTAACTCAAAACACTCCAAATAAAGATTTTAAAAATGTGATAACCCTTTATATTAGTAGAATTACAATATCAGCATCAGAACCCAAACTCAAATGATGAAATTAATCTACAAGTTAGAATAAAACTCAAGTTGATCTTTCATTTGATCAACCCAACAAGCTGCTTTTTTATAAATCATGGAACGTGTTTTGGAAACTATTGGTGGGATTGGAATCACATCTTCCTTTACCACAAGCTGGACCCAATGGTTATTTTTAACAAATGAAATGAATATTGGGTATGATTTTTCTTTTACACCCATTATCATAGGTGTATAAGTACAACATGAATCCAATGAAATGAAACATATTGTTCTTCCATAATTATCTGCTATCATTTGACCCATGTCCAACTTTGAAAGCCATTTTGATGATGGAATCTTTTGATTGATGTCATTAACATCAAGTCTTTTTTCTGTCTTTTCAAAGTCTTTAATTCCCCCAAAGATCATAGAACAGCACCCCTTATTTTTCCTCAGTGTGTCAATCAATTTCTTTTGTACATTAAGCCATTCATTCTTGTCATACCCAAGTGATTTAGAAATGAATCTAAATCCACAATTTCCATCACCAACTGGATCCAAAAGCTCACCCAAGAACTTATGTAAGTTCTCAGGTAATTGATTGATTTAAGTTGCTTCCTAAAAAAAAAAAGTAGTTAGCCACAATTCTAATCTCATCAAAAGAATCAACACTTGCAAAAGACAAGCTTCTGTTTGACTGCTCAATTTCTTCTTTTTCATCCTTCAAAAAGGAACATTATTCCGACGCCACCAACCCCAATGAACTTTCAGTTTCTTTGACTGAACTATGAAATTTGGATTCTGAGCCTCAAGGCTAGTAATATAATCATCATTTTCCATCAGTTAGCCAATAAAAATGAATGTTTCTAAAAATACAAGACTTACTGTCTTTGGTCCTTTTGATCCCCTTTTAATCCTTTTTGCAGTCTTTTCCTCTGAACTATGAGATTCAGATGAAGATCCTTCTTTGGGCTACAGATATCAATTTCCCATAAGTTCATTAAACCATAAAAATGAACATTTCTCAAAATAAAAGACTTACTGTCTTTGGTCTTTTGGGTCCCCTTTTAACCCTTTTTTCCCTCTAAATTTCTCTTTCCACATGCTCAAATTTTGAAAGTTCCCAATGATTTGCTTTTGATTTTAGTTGATTTTGCCTTGAATTTAAAACCTTTGGCTCAATCCTTGGCTTTGTGATTAAAGCGCCTTTTTTATTGAGCATTGACCTTTGAATCTGTACCCCAACTTCTTTAGTTTTTTCCCTATACATGGAATTCCACTTGTTAAATATTTGTGATTCTTCATCAAGCCCTGGATCTGTTTCAAACTATCAAAAACCAAAACAATTATCAATTTATCAATCCAAAAATTAATCTTTCAATCCAATAATTAATCTGTCAATCCAATAAGTCATCCGTCAATTCAATAATTGGTACCCTTCAAAAAATCCCACTTAATTCATTGGAAGGTTCATAGCCTAACTGCCACTGAGGATGATCATCCTCAGGCACAATGGATCCTCTTGATGCTAGTACTTCACCTAAAATATGGGAAAAAGGCAAGCCCATTGTTTTTGAATATGCCTTTGAGCACACCTTTCCAGTGTGGTTGTGCTTTAGCATCTCAAATTGTTCCTTAATGAGTTTAATTTCCTCAATTGAAAATTTCTAAGCTTTCACTGCTCATATGCCTGCGGGGATGCAGGACACTCAGAGAATGAGGACACTCCATTTCTGAAGTGTCTGCATTGGCTTGTACAAGAAGGAAGGAGTGGGTAAAACTCTGGGGCAAGGAGAAGACAGGGACTTGACCTGATGGCCTCAATCCTCAATCACTCCCAAGAACTCCCTTTCATATCCTCATCTCCTCTCTATTTTTTTTCCTTCTTCTTTTTTTCCTTTCTTTCTCAGTTCTCATCCTGCTCAAACCAATGCCGCATTGCATAATCAGATTCCTCAAGATTGACACTGCTCTGAAAGCCCTGTTCTCTTCCCCAGTGAGATATCTGCTCAAAAGCTGTCTACTTATTCTTCAGTGTCTCTGAATTGTCTCCTCAGCTGGTGCTCCTTGTCTTGTCTTTTTCTCCTTAGTCTTGATTGTTCTACTCATGTTTTCCACTCTCACCATGATCCTCAAGGCCTGATGTTGGTATTGATCCCCATCTCTTGTTGATCATACCTTTTTTGTTCAGTTCCCAGTTTACAGTAATATCAATCTCATATTCTCTATCACGGTTAAAAGCCAAAAGGAATCAGCTGACCTATGAGCTTGAATCACCACCAAACTGGGAAATGGTGGCAAACTTTGTTTCTGAAGGATTCAGGCAAGCAATGCTGAAGACCGCTTTGAATACTATTCCAAGGCTCAGTGAGGACAACTATGTCGTTTGGAAAGATAAGATGGACGCTATATTGGATATCCGTGGGTTTGCGGTGGCCATTAACAACAGTTCATCTACGCTTGACAATGACATGAATGACAAGATTAAATTACTTATCATATCAAGACTAGAGACCTTGACACACAACAAAATTGTGACCCCAATAATAAAAACTCCACCAAATTACTCTGGAAGGCCATTATTGAAAATTAGGCTTCATCTCAAGCCTTGAACAGGGCACAAATATTCAATGACTTCTTGTATTTGCGTTTCAAATTGGACAAGATCAAAGACTTTATCACAAGATCCAAGGTTTCCTTGAAGAAAATGCTTGAAGTTGGAATAGTCCTACCTAACAACATCTTGGCCTACCTCTTGCTGTTCATGTTTCCTGTGACCATGAAGGACTTCAAACAGAAAATCATGCACACTGATAAGGAACTCACTGTTGAATATTTTCTAAACCATCTGACTCAACTGAAAAATGAATCCAAGGCACAAGGCTCCCTGGAAAATCAGAATACTCAAACTGAAGTGGCCTTGACAAACACAAAGACAATGGCTGCTTCAAACTCACTTGGCAATACTGGGGAGAGTCAAAGATGTTCTGAAGGTTGGCACAATCCTAAACAAGAAAGATTAAAATCAGCCAACAATTTTTGGAATCTGCATCCAGAGTTGGCACCTGATTGGTGGAGGGAAGATCAATCAAAGTGGAAAGCTTTCAAAAACAAAAAAATTAGTCCTGTGGCTCATTACTTGGTGCTACTCTCAATGTGGATTAATTATGGCAATCCCAAATCCAAATTTATCCTGGAAAGTGCAGCCTTGATTCACATGATCAATGACGATAGGAACTTCAAAGAGATTTCACCTTGTGAAGAAGACCACATCAAAACCAGGAAGGAGGGAGCCAAACTGCCAATAAGAGGAAAGGGGACTGCTGTGCTGGTTTGAAACAACTTCACCTTGGAATTGTAAAATGTGTTTTATGTACCTAGCTTGGCCATCAACCTACTTAGTGAATGTGCATTAAAACAGGCTGCATGCGATTTACAGGCAGCAAATGACAGCTTCAAAATCCCAAAAGAAGTTTGTACACTTTTTAGCAGAACAATTGTCAACAATCTCTATACTATGGAAACTCCCAGGTTCAATTGTCCTAGTTCAAGTGGCCACTCTGCAAATCTAGCCTACTCTCCTGAGGAAGACCTCATGTAAATTCACCGCAACCATGGACACGCCTTGATCACGCGCCTAGAACAACTCACAAATCACATTCCCCCATTGGTGAAGAGAGTCTTTGAGTGCATCCACTGCGTCAGAAGCAAAATAAATAAATCACCATTCAAGGAAACCTCCACACCGGCTAAGAAAGTTTTCAAAAAAATTCATCTAGACCTCATGGGACCCCTTAAACCTCAATCACAGGGGGGTCACCATTTCATTTTAACCCTGGTAGAAAGCGCATCCGTCTGCATTGGGGCCTTTCCAATGAGCTCAAAAGACAAAACTCCAGGGATCATCATTGACCTAATTGAGAAGGAGCAAAGACACCAAGGATATTTTCCCATGGAAGTGTGCTCTGAAGTTGGTGATGAATTTGTCAATTGGAAAATGCATTCCTTCTACAATGAACACCACATTTGCAAATTGATCTCAGAGCCATATCACCCAGAACACAAAGGGAAGGCAGATCAGGCAAACAGAAAAATCATCAAATTGACCAGGACAATGTTAAAAGATGCTCAAATCCCAGAAAATCTTTGGTACAAAGTTATAAAAGCAAGTTCACTCATGCTCAATCAAATCTGCAGAGGCAATGATTCAGAATCTCCATGGGTCAAGGTACATGGGTATTCCTTACTGGCAACTTATCTGAGACCAGTGGGGAACCCGTGCACATACCTCATTGCTTGAAGATAGAAGGGACAGAAGTTCAAGGAAAAGGGTGATGAATTGATAATAGTAGGCTTCAATCCTTTGCTTTTTTCTTATTGCGTTCTAACCAAAAATAATTCTATTTTTCATACAAAGCACATGAGATTCCTGAATATGGCCCCTCCTCAGAATTCAAATTTGAAATTCCCAACCAATAATTGGTGGGAGAATGGTTGTGATTCAGATCCAAACCCTCAAGTTAATCTTCCAAAAAATCTTCTCCAACCACTGATGTTCCCCCCTTCACAGAATACAGGGAAACAGCCAACAACCTGATTTCCTCAGATTCTGATGAGAGCTCAGCCCCAGAACCTGGTTTGTACAAAGAGGTGAGTCCAGAAACTCAGACACATTCGCAACTTCAGGCGCCTTTGACTCAACCACCACCGCCAGCAACTGCACCCACAAGAATTCTCCAAGACCAATCAACAATCAAACCACCTCAGAGATATGGCTTTTATGATTATTACAAACCAAAAGGCTATGAAGATGCGCTGGAATGTGAGGAATTTTTCAAATGGATTACTGCTGGATGCAGAACTGTCATCTATTGAGGCTCTAGACGTGTTGGAAGATTAAAACAAACCAGAACCACTAAACCCTCTTTGGACAGTCTGGATCTACAAGCTCAAGGAGAACTGCCATGGTGACCCAGTCAAATATAAGAAATTCCTCTGTGTAAAAGGGTTTAGTCAAATCAAGGGACTCAAATATTTTGAAACATTTGCTCCCACTGGCAAACCATCTACGCTTCAACTGCTGCTCCTTTATGCTCTCAAAACATCCCCAAAGGTGCAACAATTTGACATCAAAATTGCTTTCCTTCACTCACAACTAGAAGAGGAGTTTATTATTCAAACACTGAAGGGCTCTCAACATTGATAAAAGTTTTTCAACCTGAACAACCCGCTGTACAGATTAAAACATTCTCCCAAAAACTGGTACAAAACCCTCATGGCGTGTTTCAAGGAGATAGTATTCCAAGAATCTGCATTTGATCCCTATTTGTACCTGTCTGGAAATGGCAAGTCCAATCTTTTCTTCCATTTCAATGATTTGATCTTGGTTGGAAACAGACAAGAATTTGAACAAAAATTTCTAGAAAAACTCAGAGGTTCTACGTGTCAGGACCTGAACACTATCCTTGGGATTAAAATTGAATTAAGTCCTGGGAAGATACTTCTGAGCCAGCCAAATCATATCCAGCATGGTCTAGAGGAACTAGGCCTGACCAAGTTTAAAGGGTCAATCACTCCTCTCACTTGAAACCTTCAGCTCAGACCTGCCTCCAATGATGAGCATGAGGCCTTCAAAACTCTCAATATCAATTACTGATTGGCAATAGGTATGTTGAATCACATATCCTGCTACACCAGGCCCCACATTGGCTTTGTGGTGTCCAGTTAGGCCTGTTTTTCCGTCAAACCTGAAATCACTCACTGGAATGAACTGAAGAAGACCTGGAAGTATCTGAAGCTCACTCAACACTATTGCCTCAAGCTTGCATATAGGTCAGGATCAGACCCCTTGCAGTATTTTTGGATTCTTCTTGGGCCAATGATCCGGATAATTGCAAGTTGCAAACTGGATAAGTGTGCATTGTTTTTGGGAGCCTGGCATCCTGGAACAGTTGCAAACAGTGCAAAATCACATGGTCCTTGATGGACGCTGAATTGAACGCACTGGTGGATTCTTACCATGAGGCCACCTGGATGAAGTTGCTGATGAATGAAATATTCTCATTGAAAATTGAAGCCATTCTGCTGAACATTGATAATAGTAGGCTAGAAGATTAAATTCAATGCTTTGGTTCCAACTCCAAGAAGGGGCATTTATATTTAAAAACTAAAGTGATGAGGGACAAGCTTAATGCTAATAGGATTTCAATAAATCTTGTAAAATAATCTCACATGTTTTCTGATTCTTTGACCAAATCAGCCTCTGCTCAAAGTATCTCCCTCCTGTCTCCCTTCTTTTTCCCTTCTTGCAATATCTCATTGGTCATGGAGGATTGTTAAGCTTTCACCGCTCATACACCCATGGGGATGTGTGACACTCAGGGAATGAGGACACTCCAGTTCTGAAGTGTCTGGATTGGCTTGTACAAGGAGGAAAGAGTGGGTAAAACTCCAGGGCAAGGAGAAGACAGGGACTTGACCTGATGGCCTCAATCCTCAATCACTCCCAATAATTCCCTTTCATCTCCTCATCTCCTTTCTATTTTTCTCCATCTTATTTTTTTCCTTTCTTTCTCAGTTCTCATTCTGCTCAAACCAATGCAAAATTTCATACTCAGATTCCTCAAGATTGACACTTCTCTGAAATCCCTGTTTTCTTCCCCAGTGAGATATCTGCTCAAACATTGTCTACTCATTCTTCAGTGTCTCTGACTTGTCTCCTCAGCTGGTGCGCCTCATCTTGTCTTTTTCTACTTAGTATTGATTGTTCTACTCACGTAGTCCACTCTTACCATGATCCTCAAGGCCTGATGTTGGTATTGATCCCTATCTCTTGTGTCCTCAAATCTCTTGTTGATTTTACTTGTTGTGTTCAGTTCCAAGTTTACATTAATATCAATCTCATATTCCCTATCAAAAATTTGTAACCCATAGGTAATAGATCTGTTGCAAGACCTGTCCCCAACTTTATTTGAGATTTTTTCAGTGCTACATGGACTGATTGGATTTGACTTTCAATAGTTCCTTCAAGGTGTTTCCACACATCCAAAATGTTCCCCAAAGATCCCACCGGTAATTGTCTCAAAGTGGAATGGGCCCCTTCTACCCAAGACGTAGTTTTCTTTCCAAAGTCTTGGTAGACACAAATCCAAGCTGTTACAAAAGTCTGTTTGATAGGAAAAATATTCTTTTCCATATACTCAAGTACATCCTCATGGTTTATTCAAGAAACACTGTATACAATTTTCAAAGTAAGCACTCCCAACAGAGATCAATTCCCAACAGAGATTGATTCCCAACAGATATCAACAGTCAATAAATTGACTCACTTGGATTTCAGAATCATTTTCTTCTGCCTCCCTCTTGGTCTCAGAGGCCCCAAACTTTCCCCAAAGAGTCATCAACTTTTCCCAACTTTCATTGTCATTACTGAAGCACACTTTACAGTTTTCTTGTATGTTTTTAGACAAGTGCCATGTACAACACTGTCTGGATGACTTGGGAAAACTGTGTTTAATAGCACAAATCAGAGCCTTTTCATGGTCCATCACAAAGACTTTTGGAAGCCTCTTGTGATCATAAGCCAACTCCCTTGATGTGTTCAAAACCCAACTATAAAAATTATATGTTTGTTTTTTTATAAAAACAAAATCCTTTGTAAAAATCTTTTTGCTAGCAGTCATTCCTACAACATGCAATGGTGGGATGTTGTACCTAGTTTTTTTATGAGTAAAATCCAACAAACCAAGTTGTTTGAGTTTTGTTCATATTTTTATAGACTCAGGATGAGACAAGAATAAGGCCTGTGAGCCCATCTTTCATGCCCTCCCTAAGTAAATCTAATACTTGACCTTAGATTCTCCTTGGTTGAGGATGCACTTAAGGACTTTCTGATGGTTGATGATTGTGGAGGCCATTTCTAATGAAGAGATGCCACTTGGGATCTGCTAATTTCCTACTTTCATGGATCATGAATTGAAACCCAAACTTCCTAGTGTGAGTCTGCCCTTGAAATTTGGTGAGGAATGGCCATTCATTAATCCAATATTGGTCACAAGCTAGATCAATGTATTTATCCTTCCTTGATTTTAAATTTTTCAATTTGTAGCCATGCATTGCTGCCCATTTTTGACAATAAATCTAGGCTTCTTTCTACTAACAAAGGCTCTCAAAGGAGGAGGGTCAAGCAGTTCTGGAACCCCTTAGTTTTATAGTTACATGTTTACATTAGTATTGACCAAGCCAAATCCTATTCAGTCAAATGACATATTAAATGCCACCTACCACCTTTAGTCAATTCAAGTTGTGATGGAAAATCATTTTCCTTTTGTGAAGAAAAATCTTGTACCTCAATTGTAACTCTAGATCCACCACAAAAAAAGTAGTGGCACTTGCTAGCAGGTGCCATCAAGGAAGCTCTGGTTGAAGCTCTGTCAAATCTCTAGTTGAAGTTATTTTCATTCTCTAACATGTTTTGGTTCACAGTGACTGTGCACAATGCAGAGTGACTGTGCACAATGCACAGTAACTGTGCGCAATGAACAGCAACTGTGCACAATGCAGAGCGACTGTGCACAATGCACAGCAACTGTGCACAATGCACAGCAACTGTGCACAATGCACAGAAACTGTGAACAATGCACAGCAACTGTGGACACTGTACAGCAACAGTGCACAATTCACAGCAACTGTACACAATGCACAGCAACAGTGCACAATGTACAGCAACAGGGCACAATGCACAGCAACTGTGCACAATGTGCAGCAACTTTGAACAATGTAGAGCAACTGTGCCTTGCAGCTTGGATAAATATTGTGCACAGTCACTGTGCATTGTGCATTGGAGCATGGATAAATATTGTGCCCTGTTTCTGTGCATTGTGCACAGTTTCTGTGCATTGTGCCCTGTTTCTGTGCATTGTGCACAGTTTCTGTGCATTGTGCAGAGTTGCTGTGCATTGTGCACAGGCGCTGTGCATTGTGCAACGTTGCTGTGCATTGTGCAAAGTTGCTGTGCATTGTGCACAGTTGCTGTGCATTGTGCACAGTTGCTGTGCATTGTGCACAGTTGCTGTGCATTGTGCACAGTTGCTGTGCATTGTGCACAGTTGCTGTGCATTGTGCACAGTTGCTGTGCATTGTGCACAGTTGCTGTGGATTGTGCACAGTTGCTTTGCATTGTGCACAGTTGATGTGCATTGTGCACAGTCAGTGACTGTGCATTGGAATGTCAAAAAATTTTGACCTGAGCTTGGTAGGAGCTTGACCTGAGGTTGGCCATACATTGGGCAAGAGCTCTTTGATGGCACTTGCTAGCAAGTGACATGCAGATCTCTGTGGTGAGATGAGGATGCAATTTGGGCTTCCAATGTTTTCTTTTACAACTCCTTACCCAAATACCTAGATTCCACCAAAAACTTGGTAAGTAAACTTTTAATTAATTCCCTTAATGTAGCCTTGTTTAATCTGGGAGGGCTTGGGCTTGCCACTGTTCCCATAAAACAAAAAAAATCAAAAGCAATTTAGTATTCCATGCAATTTTCAATCCAACAACTCCAAAATTTAGCTCACTTTTGGGTCAAGAAAAATTAATTTATCCAACAGGGATGTGGGGTGTGTACAAGTTTTTTGGCAAGAGTTTTTGCCAATAGGAAGAGGGTTTGATTCCTAAGTTTCTTTTTGTGGTCCAATAATAGTCCCACATAGTAAGCCACATCCCTAAATTTGGGTTGAGGCCACTCAAATATGGTCCAGGGGTGCCTAGGTACCCCAATTCCCCCCTCAAATGACCCATTTGGGGCTATTTTGCCCCAAATGGGCCTGTAAAACACACGCAACCCCAATTGCAAACCCTGGAGGTTGCATTTTCAATCAATTCCAGGTTGAAAACCCCCTTTTGCAACCCAATTTGAGTTGAAAACGGGGTTTTGTTATCTCTTGGGGGTTGCGCCAGTTGGAAGCAACCTGGATCATGCTTTTTTGGGGCGTTATCTGGTGGGCACAACCACGTACAGTTGTGAAAGGCCATTCAAAATTTTTTGCAACCTTTGAGTTGAAAATTTAACATTGGCAAAAATTAAAGGTCAATTTGATTCCTTCAAAATATATGGTTGCCAATAGGCTTACAAAAGCCTGCAGCTCATTGGCAATGGTAATCAGCCTGAAGCTCAACATCTATTTCAATACTCAAAAAAAGGCTCTTCAACTCAAGGCAGGGGGGGTGTTGTAATTCTAAAGATTTTTTATAAAAAATTGGAATGATGTAGTTGTTTTTACAGCAACTATGCCAACTAAAGCACAAGTTATCCTGATTGGGAGAACTTTCTTTCATCTCCAGAATAGAGACTTTGTGGCTTGGACTTATCCCAATTGGTAAATTTTGTGTAGTTTTGCAAAGCCTCAATTAAACTACTGCCCAGTCCTCTTCAAATCCTGGCTTGCTCTCCACTTCATTCACCATCCCTTTCTCCCTCAAAATCCAACCAGCTACCATCACCTCCAGCCCTCAAGAAAATTGATTGCCTCAAGAAAATCAATCAAAAAATTTCCTCAATAAAGCCTTGATCAAACAACCCCCTCAAGGATCTGATCAATCAAAAAAGCAAACCTTCAATCTCTCAAGACTGATTGATCTCCAAGCCACCACGTGGAATCAAACCATTGACAAGCAATCAATTGATTTCCAAAAAAACAATCTCCAATGACCAAACAAGCCAAATACCCAGAGCTACAAGTTTCCTCCTGAAAAAGGAAGAACACTAGAAACTCAACCCACAAGTCAAGACAAGTGTTTGAAAACCCTGTCAGGTAGAATGTAACCAAACTATGGCGCCCACATACCTTCTAAGCCATAGGAAATTCTGCCAAAAGACCCAGACTTTACCCCAAGACCATCTGAGCCCAGTTAGAAAAATTCCCTACTTCAACCCAATCCGTGCCTTGACCTGAAGGCAAAAAGTTCCTTACTGATCACATCTCACTAAAATCATGTGTCTTCTTATTCTTTCAAACCCTGTACAGGAATTTTCTGGTTTTTAGAAAAAAGATTAAAAAAGATTAAAAATTCAGAACTGAGAACCATGAATTTCATCAGATAACTGTGACTAACACAATTTATGGTAAATTTTTCCTGACCCTGATGGAATCAAGGAAATTGATGCCACCTGGGTACTCAATTCCAAATTTAATACAGTTAGAAATTTTATGAAGAAGAAATCCTGAATCTGTTCCAAAGGCTTCAAAAATGTCAAAGGGATTGAATACCATAAAAAATATTCCCCCCTAAGAAGGCCAGCCTTGCTCCAAATTCTTCTATCTATGGAAGCCTCCCTGAACTTTTTTCTTCATAAAAGGGATTTCAAGTCTGCTTTACCCAATTTAAAATAATTTGAGGAGTTATTCATCACCCCAAAGTTTTGAAATAAAAATTCCTCCAAAACATTTCCAACACTTTTGAATTCCCTTTATGGTTTGAAACAGAGACCAGGGTTTATTTAATCTGGCCTTAGCTCCTACTTTCACTCACTCCAATTAAATTCATCTAATTTTTATTCATGTGTCTTCATTAACTCTGGCCCATTGAAAATATGCCTATTTTTTGTCCACTTAGACAAAGTTGTCATCTTTTGAACAGAAGACAATTTAAAAAACTCAAAGCAAGGAATCAGATTATGGTTTGAGATGGGAGACTTGGTTGAATGAAAATGGTTCCTGTCAGCTTCCTACTATTTACATAGAAACCTTTCAAAAGTAAAAAAATAAGAATAAAATCATAAAACATTAGAAGGAATGGGAATCCCAAAAAATATTAGCACATTTGAAATTCCCACACTTCAGTGCAAGAATTCCTGCAAAAAACACGCGCAAATTCCCACACAAATGGCTCGCAAATTCCTGCACAAACAGCGCGCAAATTTCCGAAATTTGGAGCGCTAATTCCTGCACAAGCCGTGTGCCAATTCCCATAATTTTGCGCGCTAATTCCCGCAGTTTGGCGCGCCAATTCCTGAGCTTTAGTGCTTCTGCAACACTTTTGCGCATGCTTAATTAGTTGAAGAACTCACAGGCACAACCCCTAAAAACTCCTGTATGCCGCTGTCAAATGAGTGTGCCTGTCCGCTGTTTGAACCCAATCTCAAATTCCAGCTTTCTGCCATTAAGCCCGCGCGCATCAAATCAGCAATGACAACTCCTGTCAACAAGGTACAGCATGTAACTGTTACAACCTAAATGTATATTTCATGTGTATTTGATGACATGATATATGGATAAGGGAAGTTTTGAAACCTCTAGAACATGAATGAAATTCTGAAAAAAATTCAATCATAAAGATGAAAAATTAAACAAAATAAAAATAAAATTTGTCACAAAAATCACATTTTCAAATCTTTATGAACCACAAAAAATATCAAGAAGCTCCCTTTAAAATTATTAAAAACTACCAAAAAGCTCAGAAAATGACGGAAAATCTACAAATACCCACTTTCAACCATGTCACTATAAAGAATACAATACAAAATTAAGAAATATGTCACAACTGCATAAAACAGTTAACAGGTTCTGACAATTATTTCACCCATAAATATGACATAGACAGGTACAGCTGAGCAACAGAACTAAGAATGTGTTCCAGAATGGCGCTGGCCAGCCTGCTAGCCTTATCCCACAAGCACAACCCTCTCTACCTGTCCTGATAAGGCCCTCTTACCACAAAAAGGTATATACACAGTCCTTTTGGGATTATTTAAACCACAGTAATTTTTTGTATCAATCAAGACCCATTTCCATCTATGATCATGCGTTTATAAGAGATAAAAAAGTGATATATGGCCTTAGTCTGTTAGTACAACTATTAATTCTAGCCCCATTGTTAACTCCATTGAAGAAAATCAGCAAAAAAACTCAATTATTGCCCTGAGACCCTTTCAACTGTGAATTTCTGCAAGATTCTTGGAGTGCCTAATTAAAGAAGTAAGCTATCTCCTCCTTGCCTCAAGAATTAAGTTCTGTGAGACAGCCAGTCCACCCATTCCCCTTGAGTAAACCCCTTTTTGTGAATCAATTAGGACCTCATTTTCCCAAGTTCATTACATGGTTCAAAGTAACCCCTTGAAGAGAGGTTGTTTCAATAAAGATCCCCATCCTTGTATAAGCTGTGGCCCCTCTTTAAAAATATAGTAAAAACTATTTTAACCAAAGAAAATCCCAAACCTTGCACTTGCTCTCATCATATCATTAATCCTGAGAATTTTACATGTTTTCTTGGAATAATTATTGTTCCAACATCAATATCACTTTCTGCAGCTAAAGGACTGCAAGTTTGCTGGTATCAGTAAGCTGAAAGGTCCTTTGAATGTTTATAAGGTAAAATTTCTTGAAAAGAACCATAAAGAAAACTAAAGCTCTATACATCAGCTGAATTTTTGAATAATTTGACATGGCCAACTGCAAACTTCCCTAAACTCCCATCCCTAAACATGCCACCAAAATTCCAATCTTTACAAATCTCACACATTCCAAATTCAACTACCTACAAGGTTTATGACTCCTTGAATATCTGGTTCAGTGAAGCAGTCCAGACCTGGCCTTCTTCTGGAGATTTCTCTCAAATTTCCTCAACTACCACACAATTACACATCAACAGAAATTCTTCAATTCCCTTTGGAACCTCAAACACACCAAGGATCTTGGAATTACCCTAGGTGGTCCTGCCAAAACCTTTTTTGACTTGATTGCCTATTTCAATGCTGACCATGCACCTAACAGAAACCAACAATCATTTACAATGAGTGTTCTGTTGTTTGGAAGTCCTGTGCTGTGGAGATTCCCCAAACATGCTGTAATTTCTTTCTCCACTGCAGAATTCAAACACTGATTTTGCTTGGAATCAGGGCAAGACCTGCTCTGGGTCACCCAGCTGTTGGACTCTCTGTCTCCCTGCTTCAAAATAAGCCCCATCCCACCAAATTTCTACTGCAACAATCAAGGTTCTGTTAAGCTCCTTAAAATTCCCCTGTACCATCATCAAACAAATAAGATTGACATCTCTCTTCATTATATTTGGAAATATATTGCTGATAAATTCAAAATCCTCAGTTAAATTCCAACAACCAAAAATTTGGCCAATTGAATGACCCAATTCCTATAACTTATACTCACTCACAAATTTCTCATAAAACTCATACTTATTGATCTTGGCATGGTATAGAAAAAAAGGGTATTTTTTGGATTTTCCCATCACATGACTATTAGAATACCACAAAAAATGAATTCAAAACCAAATATCTTCCCACAAAATAGCTATCCAAGCTTATGCTTCTCTCCAGATTAGTTTTTACCAAGTCTTAATTAGAGAATCAGTACTCCCTGATTTTGCCTTCTTCCTTACTGTTTTTTAATGTTTATTTTCATTTCTACCTGCTTCTAAGTTATCCCTTTTTCTCCTCTTGTGACTTGCTCCTCTTTCCCATCATCTGCTCCATCACAGAACTCCCTCTCTAACAAAATCTTTTTTATTATTATTTTACTTCAAAAGAATTCCCTTTTTTGCATTGAATTGTGGTCAAAAAACAAATTTTAACCAGAAATTTAAAATCTGAATCTTCTCATTCATGAGTTTTGATAAAAAGAAGAAAGAAAAAGGAAATTAGGCTAAAATAAAAATTCAACGGGAGCATGAGGATGATGAAGGTTTCAAGTTTTGATATGAAAGTTCCAAAATTAGGTGATGAATTTTCTATCAGCTAATGCTACCCATAGAAGCTGGGTAGAAAACAATAAATTATATGAGATTGGAGAAATTAAAACTCCATTATTTAAAACTTTAAAGACAAAATCAATGCCTAATTAACCTATTTCCTGGACAGCTAATTATACACCTTTCACTTTTGTAGTCCTTTTTCACCTGTTTCAAAAAAGTTTCATTCAATTCAGTTTTCAACATCCATTAACCAATTGAAAATTACTTTAAACATTTTCTCTTTTTGCTAGCATTTTACCACTCAATTTAGATTTCCCAGGTTTTTTTTTTCATCACAGTTGTGACACCTCAAATTTTACTGGCTTAGGATCCAAAAATGATAGATTAAATATTGACAGTGTACAATTTCAAATCAAAATTAACTTCTTGAGAAACACTGAAAACAATCATGATCAATTTATTCCTGTACAGTACATTCATGATTGTGTGCCTAGTAGATGCCAAGGACCTCACTCCATCTAGCTACTAGGGGTGATGAGAAGATTGGACCAAAAATTGGAAAAGATTCCAGATATATGATCTGTCTAATATTGGCCAAAAAAATTAGATTCAAGAGTTTTTGTTGAAAGGTTGATCAGAGGGTGTCCAAGATCACACACTAATAAGAGCTTGATGGCTGAGGGGAAAAAATATCTGAATCTATAACAACTTTATTACTGGAATGAATGCTCTAAAAATTGGCTAGAAGAGAGGACCATAATTTATACCTTTTGGGCCGCCTCATGGTATTAGTCTTTTACCAGCCAAAAATGGAGGACCCAGGCTTGCACTAAGGCTAAGGATCTATCCGTACGTTTTTTTACCTGATCTGGAAATCAAAGAAGTAATGGAAGACTTATGAAATCATCTTCAGATAACATCCATGTGTCCATTTCCTTGATTATATCATTTTACCAACCAGGTGGGTGGTTTCCAATTAATAATTCATGTGTAAGCCTTTGTTTCCTGATGCCAAGGGCTTAGTCACAGGATCTGGAAACCTTGACCTTGATTTCAATTTTAAGTTTGAGGCTTGGTTGACCACATTTTTTTATTATAAGCCATTCATGTGGGTATCCAGCCCCTTGTTGCAATAATTTATGTACAGTTGTAATTTTCAGGCTACAGGGGTGTAGCTGGGTCCCAAGGCAATTTGGAGTGACCTATAACAAAAAGGCCTTCTTTTTTTTGCTCTTTAAAGGCTCTCTGTGTGTTACAGTAACCAGGTGGTACTGTTACTGGGGTCCAAACCTCCTTCTTGATCCCAGTTACAGTTGCCCTGTCTACCTGAGGTACAGGTTTGATGGGGTCCAGGGCCCAATTTTTTGGAACTTTTTGTGTGATTATTGGGGTTTCATGAGTCTCACCACCACATGGTGGCACTCATTGAGCCCCATGGGGTGTGGAACCAAGCTGTAGGGTGTATCTGATTCACCCTACGTTCTGGTTTCCATGGTGGCTGGCTAGGAGGTTGTTGCAGAAGTGGTTTTCCTTGCTCAATGACCAGGGGGGCCAGTTCAGGACTGCACAACTACCAGTGGGGCTGGTGGTTTGTTGCAACAATTTCAACCTTCCTATCCCATGCGTGCAGTTTATGTGGCCGCTTTCCATGGGCATAGTGCAGCTTGTGACCACCTCTGCAACCTTTGGAGGTTATGCAAGCTGTGCGTGGGCCTGGAGAGACTATCTGCGGCCTCTCTGCAGTTGTGGAGGGCCTGCTTCTGAATGCAGGGTTATTGACAAAATACCTTTTTTTCCATAACTCCACAAATATGCACAATTATGGGTTTCTGAACAATTTTTTGTTCAGAAACTCATACCTGCCAACATTGTGAGCTAGGGTACATGGGTGGATGTGGTTCCACCTGAAGGGATGGGAATGGGGTGGTGGTGCCAGTGGGTGACCTAATTTAGCACCAAAACTCCATTTTTGTAATAATCTTTCAAGATTCCCTACTACTTATGGTATTTTTCCAATCATCATTAATTTTTTATTTATTATCATAATCATTTTATTTTATTTCTTTTCTTGGCTATGTGTCAGTTGTCTTTGAATAGTAGCCAGCTGACAAGAGGGGGGTGGGACCTCCAGCCCATCCCATTCAAATTCCATTTTGCAAAACCCCTTGTCCAGATTCCTCAAGCTGATTCCAATGATGACAATTTCAACCTGAGTTTCAATTGAGTTGGGCAGCTTATATGGGTGGACTGAGAATTAAGATTTCTTCCCCCCCCCCCAAAAAAAAAAAAAAAAAAAAAAAAAAATTAAGAAAAAGTATCTGTTGATCATGTGGAGCATGAAACCCCTCATGTTTAAGAATTTTCTTTTTCATGGGAACAAGAGAGCTCTTGAACAGGGGATTCAGAGCTTTAATCACAGGTGATGAAAAGGATTTGTTGGAAAACTGCCAAAGGTTTTCCAAGATTCATGACCACAAAGAGCATGCGCTGTAAACAGGCAGAGTTTGACCACCAGGTCTGGAAGAGGCCAGGATGATTGCGCCCATAAGGGCGAAGCTCCGACTTGGTCATCTAGGATTCAAAGGAACTTGATGTTGAATGAAAGTGATGGAGGAGCTCGAGTGGCTTGACGAACCTGACTGGCAGACAAGAGGTTGTACGAGGGTGAGGGAGGGAAGACGGGGTAAGTTCCAATTGATCAACAAGGACGGATTGACAGGAATAAAAAAAAACATGGGGCAGAGATAAGGAGTGCTGAGGGGAGAGGGGAGGGAACTGCCGGTGATGAAAGGTAGTCGAGTTTATGAAAGGGTTCCCGAGTCAAGTAAGATTGACGAGACGGTGGAGAACGGCCGCTGAGGATTGGAGCTAGGAGTAGGCATGGAACGTGTGAGGGAGGACGAGGGGATGATGACCTGATGATGCCCCCGATCGGGTTATGGGCGGCGTCATTGAAGCTGGTTGGGATCAAGTTCCCAGTTTGGACGTGGAAAGTCCAACGACTGAGGGGTCTGCGAAAGAGGAGTGAAAGGGGTTCAGGTTCAGCGGGATCCAAGGTGATCACGGTGATGGGCAGAAAGGAGAAATGAGATGGGGATAAAACTTGCAGGATATATTTGTTCTTGCTTTGGAGAGCTTTTTCACCCATAAATATATTTATTTAAATAAATTAATAGATTGATCAGCATGCTAGGAAAAACCTATTGGTGCCTACTAACAATTTTGAGTACAATCCAATTATTGATAGCTCGTCATAGTCGGGGAGGTGTTGATCGAGCCATCGCAAGGTACATAATAAAAGGAGCGCATGGACACATACAGAAGTGCACAAGTTACTTAAAATGAAAAAGGGGCTTTCACTCGATTCGATCCAATCCGATTGAAGTCTTCACTCGGAGAGGAACCGGATGGAAATCCTCTTAGGTAAAGATCAAATCAACTAGTCGTGTGATCGACCTTTCTCGAAGCTACAAACACTAGGAATGGCCAATCCATGGCTCGGATGAGTTGAAGAGCCTTCATAGATAAATATCGACCTTGATTTCCAGCAACCAACTGTTATGAACGTCTGAGTCGGAGACTGGGATACTACATAAGCCTGTGACCCCCATCGTCGATCGCAAGGTCTTCTTTGTCAAAAAGGATAGCTGATCGATGTGATAGTGGTGTGACAGGGAAGCTACAATATCTATACTAGCACTTGCCGTTATAAAATCAATATTTAAAATAGGCACATCACCCAAACTCAACGTCTGTTAAGAATACGAGTTATTATTTAATAATAAGTACGTTCTCATGGATTTAGTGGTTGAGAATTTTAAGATTGCCTTAATTTCCAATTAAATAAATAGATAACCACACGCATAAGGGTATGGGAGTACTTTTCCTCAACTACCAGAATATAAAAAGTCACTATATTGCCACAAGAAACACGATTCCCCTGGCGGAAATTATAATATTCTCGATATACTTATAACGAAGCCAACTTGCCAAGTACACTGGGCGTAGGGATCTTCACATAAATCCATACAGCATCTGATTCTTTGCACCAGTCCAACAGTTCGCACCGTCGATCGAATCGCGATAAGTGGATTGATCGAAGACGATGGATGAAAAGTTGATGACGGCCGAACTTCAATCGATCGACCAGGAGGTAGTCGGCCAGCAGGATCCAGTCCTACTTCCTGATCAGCATCATCATCCATCATCCACCCATCTTCATCCTCGACTCCAGAGCCTCCATCAGCATCATTCACTCCAACTGACCCCGGTCCAGGTGCAACTTGCCGACTTCAACTTCCCCACCTCGGTTCCTCCGCCCATCAATCCGATCGGATCCAGATCGATCAAGAATGTCTTACTCTGCATACTCATCCCTTCCTTAGTCATCTCTCTCTCGATCTGGCCCTTCGCCTTCATCTCCACCCTCGTCCCGATCCTCGTCATCATCGGCTTACCTATCTGGCTGACTACTTCCATCGTTCGTAATGACCTTCTTCGTCAGCCAATCCGACGTATCCTCACCATCCTCTCTCGTCCACGCATCCTCTTTGCTCATCATCCATCCTACTTCGTCTTCACAGCTCTCGCTCCTCTGTTTGGCCTGGATCCCTTACTTACTCTTCGCTCAGGACGATCGACCATCCCATACCTACCTCCTCTTACCCTCGCCCACCAAGGCCCCAAGGATCGTTCTCACTCGTCAGTGACGTCACCCTCAGCCTCTTTGCTTCTGATCTCTCCCCCCCTCCCCTTCCCCCTCCCCCTCTGACGTCATGATGGCTCGGTTCGATCGTCCGGCTTACTAATCTGTTTCCCCTCCTCCTTAGTCATCAAACATCTCTCGATCCTCCTCAGCGTCAACTGGATCGAACTCATCCTGGACTATTCCTATCGAAAGATTATCGTCATCGGTCGTCACAAATCTGCCCAACAACCCCTCCTGAGGAGAGATATCATCTACGCCTACTCCGATGGCCACCATCGTCGACGTCATCAACGCCTGGATATCTACCTGCCCCCTTCCTTCTCCCCCGATCAGCACCTCGCCCCCGTCTTTGTCTTCATCCATCCTGGTGGTTGGAGGTGGTTCGACAAGTCCCACTTCCTCCAACTCGGCCTCAGACTGCGTCGATCAGGTTTCTGCGTCGTCATCCCCGACTTCGTAAGTCGTCCAGAGATTCGTCGCTGTGATGATCGGTACCAATGGCTTGCCGACCGTCACACGACCCATCCGGCTCACGACTGACGTCCTCGTGATCTTCCTCTGACGCCTCAGACCCAATTCCCCGACGGAAGGTGTCCCAGCTCCGTCCGTGACATCACGACGGCTCTCAGGTGGGTGCACCGGTCGATCAGGTCAGTCCTCCTCATCCTCTGAGCCTGCTTCCTCAACCCCTTGCTGCGTACCTCCACGGACCCACTGAGCCCATCGAACTCCCCCGGTGGAATCCACAGTGAATACGGTGGTGACCCTCAGAGGATCTTCCTCGCCGGCCATGGCTCAGGCGCCCATCTCGCCCTCCTCACCGTGCTAGAATCTTCCATCTCGACCAGTTTGGCCGAACACGGTTATCCCAGTCCCTACCACTCATTCTCCACCGAATCGATGGAACAGGCTGACTTGCCGGCCATCGAAGGCATGATCCTTCTCTCTGGAATTTATGACCCCATCAAGCAGTTGAGGGATGAGGCCCAGGTCGGCTGGCACGAAATCTTGGCCCTCAGGAGGTCACTCGGCCCGACCCATTCTTTAACCCTTTCACATTCTCCCGCGCACCTATTGCATTGGGGGCGAAGCTTCTTGTTACCAAAACACTTGCCCTCGAAATTTTTGATCATCCATGGTGGTATGGGCCCTCTGTTATTTGCTCCCACAAACCTTACCGAACTGATCGATCGCGCCTGCTTCTACAGGTCAAGATCGCAATGTCCCCATCCTTCAAAGTCATCTCTTGAGTACTCTGCTGGAGAGCATCAACCGTCAAACCCACGACGATCAAAGCTCATCCTTCTCAAGGGACAGCTTGGGCAAATCGGAGATCAAGGTTCAATTCAAAGCATTTAAAAACTTGGATCACCTGAGCTCTTTACTCTCCCTCATGATTGCTGAGAGTCATCCCCAGAACAATAAAGACAGTTACGGCAAATTGATCATGAGTGAAATCCTGAGTTTTGTCGATTGATCGCTTGCCACTCGTTTTCTTTCCTTTTACTTAAAATGATGCTTTTCTTTGTATAGCAAGACCAAGGCACACCAGTTTTGTCATCATGTTCTTGGTATTATTTTGTTGCAACGCCCGTTTTCGATTCAAGCGCATGCCCAATTGACCTCAAACAAATCTAGGTCCGATCTCTCTTCATGATTTGTGCCGTTTTTTCTTCAAGCATGCTCTGTATATTTGATTGTAAAAATTGTTTTTTGCTCTCGGAAGACCTGTTGGACTCCATAGTCAACAGTCATCTCACTCGATCGGCTCAATTTTTTCCTTTATGGTTCCCCTCTCCCTCTTGCTTTGACTCCACCTTTGTAGATCAAAAAAAATCATTGGATCTGGCACCCTGTTGGCTTGGTTTTCAATCTATCGTTCCTTTGTAATCGCTCTCTGTCTCTCCCTCTCTCCTTCGGTTTGGTGTGCCCCCCTCAAGCAAATTCATGTATCGCTTTACCAGCTAGTTAGTTCTTTTTATTATTGCAAGGACTGAGAGATGAGTGAGTTCGTTCTAATTCTCATGGGCCTCAGGGACGTGCTCCTTTTCATTTATTTATGTCTAGACCTGTTTTGGTCGTGAGTGTTTTTTTTTTTGATGAGATTGAATAAACTTTGCTCGCCTGATCGATTGATCTCTTGACGAAGTTTTGCAAATAATAATGATGATGATGATAACCATAAAGAAAGAAAGAAAGAAAGAAAGAAAGAAAGAAAGAAAGAAAGACAGAAAACACTGGCAACAGAGAAAGTAGGAAGAAAGCCTGTGATGTAAGTTGAATCCCGTGGGGTGTTTATAGGTCGCACCTTCCAGCTGGAATCCATCGCTTGCAAGTGCGTTTGGCCAGGGGCAGACGCTGAGCCAAGAGTGCCCTGCAGCCCCAGAATCACTGTAATAGAAAGATGCCGAGACAGTTTATCTCAGCAGCCAACTTCAAAAGGAAATAATACCAAAACTTGTGAGTGGGGGGAGGTAGTGCACAAAAACCATTCTGGACTTGTGCTGAGTGAGGAGGATAGCAGGGTGGTGGTCGCCAAAGGGCAGAGGCCCCAGACCATCGAAGATTATGGATCAGGGGACCGGCCATCACAAACGCGACCAGAAAATGGTGATTGAGAGGATGTACATACATGCATACAGGAACCAGGTGATGGAAAAGCAAGAGTGATGATTGGGTAGGTGTTACTGTTGAGGTGACGGATCAGAGAGTTCAGGAAACTCCGGGGTGATAGATTAGGTATGGGAGATTCGAGGTTTCGGCAAAGATCATGAGACGTTCTCAGCTTGTCATTCTTGCACGTTGAAGCCTGTTGAGATATGGCCTTTCTTCAACTTGTTGGCGCACCAAACTCTCTCAGCACATCTAACTAAATCCTGTTATGATTCTTGAATGTTTGAGATAGGTACTTATAGCTTACCTTGACCACTGGTACATATGTTTGAGGTACATACCTTTAGTTGTCCAACCAACAAGATCCTACTCATCTTGTATGACTGTAATACGTTTTGTTATCCAACCAGCTTTTACAATAATAATTCAAACGTGAACGCTACTAGTTTTCTCCAAGCCACCACTCCTCATTTGTACTACCCATGTCACTCAATCTTGATACTCATATCTCACCTCTTGTGAATCCTGTGATTCCCTCTGTTCCATCCTTCTCCTCAACCATGTTATCTTATGAGGGTGTATCAGAGTTGGCAAACTTGCCTTTTTTTTTTCTTTACTTTAATCCTTGGTTTCAATAATAATACCCCAATCTCAAACCCACCATTAAATATTCAGAATAGGGGCGTATCAGAGTTAGCAAACCCACCATTAGAAACCCACCATTTTTTTGACCAAACCCGCCATTTTTAATGGCGGGTTTCTGAAATACACATAGCCCCTAACTGGTGTATTTCAAAATGGCAGGTTTCATGAAAATGGCCAATGTCAAACTTAAAACCCACCATTTATGCATCATCATCCATCCACCATCCATCACATCCAAAACACCCATCCACATCAGCAAATCCATACCAATCCCATCTTCATCACATCAAACACATCTCATCTCCATTGCTTCATATCTCTATGGCTTCATATCTTTATTGCTTCACATCTTCATCTTCACACAAATCCCATCATCATCTCATCAACCCACATCAAATTACCATCTTTCTCAACATGTCCCATCAAACTTCCCAGCAGCAAGTTGAAAATGCAAAAAAGCTGACTGAACTTTTCTTAGTATTTGACTGCCATTCAGATTCCAATTCAGAATCCAATTTGGAATCAACTTGGTTGGCTTTGAATACAAAATATTTGAAGATGATGTTACTGATCCACCTCAAGTCATCCCGGTCTCATCTTTTCCCTCATCATCTTCTATGAGAGAACAGATTCTTCCTCTCATCCTTGCTTGCTTTGGTGAGTAATGTTTGATTTTGAATTAGGTAAAAAATCCCTTCACCAATTTTTTTTAGTTTTGGTTGTTCACCCAAGATTCCTAGGCTGAGTTGAGGGGTTTTTTTTTCCCAGTTGGTGGGGTTGACTTAGACAAAAAAGACTCAAAACTTCCAAAACCCCCCACCTCACCCCACCAAAATACTGGTTGGTCCACTCCTTCCTCCTCCTCATCAACCACCTCCACCTCAACCGTCACCTCCACCTCACCCATCACCTCCACCTCACCCACCACCTCCCCTTCTCCTTTGGTTGGCACCCCAGGTAAGCTTCCCCCCCTCCTCCTCATGCTCCTCTTCATCCTCCCCATCATCCAATGCTCATCCTTTGATTCATCCACCTCCATCCCCCTTCAGGCCCCCCCACCCCCTTGGTTGATTCCCCAGGTAAGCTCCCCCCTCCCTCCTTCTCATTCCCCTTTCCCTCCCTCTCACCCCCTCTCACTCCCTCCCACTCACTCACCAATTGTCAGCCCTCTGATACCAGGAACCTTGCAGTCCTTTAACTGCAGAGAGTGATAAAAAAATACTGGAATAATAATAATAAAAATTATTCCAAAAATAAACACTTAGAGGCTCAAATAAATAATATAATAAGAGCAGTTGCAAGGTTTATTTGGTTTGGCAATAAAAGGTTTTCAATATATATATAAAAGACCGGCCACAGTATTATACTACTGGGGGTATTTGCAGACAAAACAACCTCTCTTCAAGGGGCCTCCTTAGGCAGTTTAAGAACCTTGGATTCAAGATGGGTGCCTTAGAAAGGGCTTATCCACTAATATGGCCGGGCTGGAAAGCACAAGGGCCAAGACAGGAAGGGAAACACTCACTCTGAGCGCTTTACCACAAAAATCCTTCAATAATTAGAAGGGTTTCAGAGCAGTTGGGGAGGATTGCTTGATTTAACTTCAATTGGTTGATTGGTTTAAGAAATAATGATAATACTAAAGACTAAGTCATAAATCACTTGCTTAGAATCTTCATAAGCACTTGACTAGGAATGACACGGATTCTGATTGATAATAATAATTCCTGGTAAACTGATAATCTTCTGAATAATGGGTCCAAAGAGGTCTGTATAACTACCTTTTTGGGGTGATTTTGAGCTTCTCAGAGCACGTGGAGAGGTTTCTGCTCATGGGCTGAGGCTTAAAAGCCATTCAGGGAAAGATTAGAACGTCCACTTGGTGCTGTCAATCAGCTGACTTTAGATCAGCTGGATTTCCGTACTATTTTAGCCACAGGATCTGTTAATCTATTATAGCGTAAATTTGATCATTCTGCACTCATCCTTCATTTGTACTATTTTTATTGCTTTAAAGTGAGCAAATGTGGATGTTTACTGACTTTCCATCATCTGCTGATCACTTAAATAATTTTTAATAATTTCTATGAACACTCCTTGTAGTGTTTTGTGGTCTTCAAAGATCAGAGTCAATGATTTATGTGGTAATCCTTGATGTTTGATTTATTATTAAAAAATGGTTTAAACTTAATTTTTATTAATTTTATTTAGGTCTTGATCCTTTTAGACTATTACTAATGCATATGTCAACTTTTTACATATGCCAGGCAACCCTAACTAGGTTGTAGCTCTTCTGAGCGGTACCTGGTTGTCAGATTAGTCACAACGGATCCAGACGCAGGGATCAGTCAGTACAGATGCGCACGGGGTAGGATCTGCTGCGTGTGTCGCAGAATTAGCTGCATGCGGGTCTCTAGTACGTGGGAATTTGCTACTACAAGTACTTAGGGATATGTAAGGATGCGGGGCTGCGCGCGGGAATTGTGACATAACACATTTCCGCGTGTAACTCCTAAAATATACACAACAACTCAATTCTGAGTGAATTTTAGGTGTAAACCCTATACGTGACAACACATGTGAAACATTAGGATGGCCAAAAGGTGCCATACTGGTGTCGTAATTTTTAGTACTTTTCTTTTTAATTATTTTAAAAATGTAAGGACTTGGATTTCAAGGGTGGGGTCAGTGAGTGACCCCACCTAATTTTTGGTGAGGAATCCATTTCTTTGATAATATTTATGGATTTCTCACTCCTTCTTTTGTCAATTTAGATATTCTTGTTTAATTTGTTTTTTATAGTTTTGTGTTGCTATGACAGGTTGCTCTGTACATAGTACCAAGCTGACACCAATACCCCCCCTCTCCCCCCTACCACAGTCTCCCTCAGCTTGCCGGCCTTGCCCCCCCTCCCATCTTGCTTGGCTCAACAGCCTTGCCCCCCCTTGCCATTGTTGGCCCCCCCTCCTTGCTTGCGCCCTTGCTCTGGTCCGCCCCCCTCCCATCTTGCTTGGCTTGACAGACTTTCCCCCTCCTCCTTGCTTGGCTTGCCAGCCCTGCCCCCCCTTCCCATTGTTTGCCCCCCCCCTCCTTGCTTGGCTTGCCAGCCCCACCCACCCCTTGCTCCATTCCGCCCCCCCCTCCTTGCTCAGCTTGCCCGCCCCGCCCCCCCCTTGCCATTATTGGCCCCCCCCATCCTTACTTGGCTTGCTGGCCCCGCCCCCCCCCTTTGGTATCCCTTGGCTTGCTGGCTCCACCCCCCTTGCTCTGGTTGGCCCCCCCCTCCTTGCTTGGCTTGCCAGCCCTGCCCCCACCCCCCCTTGGTCTCTGTTGGCTCACCGGCCCTGCCCCCTGCCTTTCTCTCATCTGCCCCCCCCCTTGATCCCCTGCAAGCCACCCCCCTCCCTTGCCTTTCCGCCGGGCACCATCTCCCCTGGCCCTCCTAGCCTGCCCCAAAGCCCAGCCCAATTTGCTTGCACCCAGGTATTTTTTTTTCTTTGGTGATGACATGACTGTTTTTTTTTTGGTGATGACATGAATTTTTTTTCTTTTTTTTCTTTCCTTTTTTTTTTTTTGGTGATAAGCCCATCCCAATTAGTTAATGCCCACAACCAGTAATTTTTGTTTTGTTTTTTTATATTTTTTTTGTTTTGGTGATCACATGACTGACATTTCTTTTTTTCTTTTTTTTTTTTTGGAAATCCTTTTTTGGCGGCTTTTCCTTCAATTCTATCCCTTCTCCCACCTTACTCACAATGTTATACACTAAATTGAATCCCTTCTTGATTCTCACCCCAAGCGGAGCATTTGCCTGGGAGGGAACAAGATGGAAGGAGATGAGGTGCCAAACATAAAGAGAGGTGGCAAGCAGAGGGCTTTGAAGCAAAAGAGGGATCAAATGAGGGCATTGGAAATCTCTTTGGAACTTGCACAGGAGGGCATAAATGAAAAGTTTGTATGGTCTGGATGGAAAATGGCCAATTTGTTTTTCCTGACCTTGGCTTTGGCATTGATTTCAAGCAAAAAGGTATAGTGAAAATGGTTTGGGCAGCCAGTAAGTACAAGCACTGTAATTTTCCTGCTGTGGAGACTGCCACTCATACAAAAATGGAAATGTCAATGAAGATCAAAAAAACAACTTGAAACACATTCAGGTACTTGGGGATTGGTAAAATATACTCCAGGAAAAAAATATGAATAAAAAGAAAAAATATTTTTTTATTTGTGGGGTTATAAATAGTCTTAAGCATTGTTGTAATCAAAAATGATTTTTCTTTTTGTTTTTAAGTTTTTCATCAAAGAAAATATATTTAAAAGCCCAGAATTTGAGTAATCTGCTTTAATTAATCTACTGTTCTACTGCTACCAATTTATACCACAGCCATTGACAACTTATCCTTTTTTTCTGTTGCCAGTTGTTCCCTCTCCATTTCCAGTTGTGCTTGCTGTCAATCATTCTTCTTTTACTATTTTTGAAATTCTAGCTCAGCCTGTTTCAACTTCCACTTAGCATCCCATTTTTGTTGATGAACCAAACTCTTGGCTTTCTGCTTTTGAAAATCAATAGCCAGTTGACAATCCCACTTCTCCTTTTCAAACTAAAGTTTTTCAGATTCAATTTGCAATTTCACTGTTTTTCAGACGGGAATAGGAATGAGCTTGATTTGGAAAGCAAGGAGAATCAAATTGGGTTACTTGAATCTTGCTTCTCCATGATCTCCTTAAAGCCCAAAAAATTTGAAGTTTTTCTCCTCTTTTGAATGCTATTGTGGTTGATGTTGATGGAATTGGAGGCCTTTTGCTTTCCCTTTGAAGAGGAGGTTTGTGTGGAAACATCATTGCTCTCATTTGAAGGTGATGTGGGAGGCCCCATTGGCTTGAGTTTTTGGCCATTCAGGAATGGATAAGCCTGTTTCTTTCAAATCTAAATCAGTAAGGATTAACCAGACAGAAGAGAAAAGAAATTGGTTCCTTAATTGAGAAGATGTTGATGGCAATGGTAATATGGGAATGAAATCCTCTGCATTGGCCAAGTTCTCCAGCTCTTCCACCCCAGGAAGAGAGCAATAAAAAGAAGTAAGTGGGGGGTCCAAGGTGGGGTTGACTCATCAATCAATGCGGAAGTAGATGTGATTGGAGCTGATTTTGTTTGAATATCCTCCTTGGCATTGGATGGGGGCCACTCCAAGGCAAAGGTCTCATCAGGGTCCTCATTGCTAGGCTGAGCATCCACAGCTAAGTCCTTGACATCAACTGAATCAGATTGTTGGGAATCAAAAGCAGAAAGAGGGTTGATGTTTGCCTTCTTTCCAAAGATTTCATCCATTTGAATATAAAAAGGACAAATGGAGTCCAACTTATAAACCACCAAGTTGATTCCTTTGGATTTGTTGGAGACAGTGATACAAAAGCAAGTGGAGATTGAGATGGAGTGGGCCTTTTTGTACTTGGCTTGATAATTTTTGAATCACTCCCTCATCTGTTTGGATGACAGATCAAGCCTACCTTTTTTTTTTTATTCTTGAGTTTATTGGCAATCAGGAGATAAGCATTGACCTTGGGGGATGAAGGTTGGCCAATGTGTGTTTCATTGTTGGATCCAAAGCAAGCATTGTAGTTGGAAGGAATTTTAAGCCAGTTTAACAGGATGATGTGATCAGCTCTCTTGAGATGACTTGAGCCTTTGGAAGCTGATGGGGGAGGATTGTTGGATATTGAGCTCCTGGGGGATGTTTGCTTTGGACCATTGGATTGTTTAGTGGACTTGCAGGGGGAGGATTGCTGAGGGGCAGTTATTAGAGTGATGAAGCAAAGAGGATAAGAAAAGATGAGAGTGATGAAGTGAAAAGAGGGATAAATCCATGAGAGTTAGGATGTGATGAAAGAAATAAATAAATTAGGGTGAGGGAGTGATGAGGATAGTGATGCAATGAGAGTTAGTTGTATATGATGAAATTGATAAAGGGATGAGAATGATGAAGTGATGAGCACATTGATGCAATGAAATTTAGCTGGATGTGATGAAAGCATTGAAGTGATGAGAGTGATGAAGTGATTAGGATAGTGATGAAGAGATAAAGAGCGTTGAATCAAATTTTTTTCTGATGAGGTTGGAGGTAGAATTTTTCCAAGGTTGGAGGTGGAAAACTGTGATAAAGGGATGAGATTGATGAAGTGATGAGGATAGTTATGCAATGAGATTTAGCTGGATGTGATGAAAGCAATAAAGTTATGAGGGTGATGAAGTGATGAGGATAGTGATGAAGAGATGAAGAGTGATGAATCAAATTTTGTTCCAATGAGGTTTGAGGTAGAATTTTTCCAAGGTTGGAGGTGGAAAACAAGGGGTTTATGAAGTGGACAGGTGATGAAATCATTTATTAAATTCACTTGAAAAAACCAATTTATTTCCGGGTAACTCTGACACTTCTGATGTGAAATAGGTGGGTTTTTGTTATTTTAAATGGCGGGTTTGAAATGGCAGATTTGGTCTGAAACCCACCATTAAAAAATTGTGGGTTTGCTTAACTCTGATACGCCCTAATAAATCAAAAAAAGCCCACTGAATTCACAAATGGTGGCATGTCATAGTTACTGGTAGATAATTTTTTTTTTCAAAAGAAGTATATAAATTTCCTCTCACATTCAACCATGCCTCAGGCCACACTTACCCACAACTTTTCAAACTTTTTTCCTCTCATGGATTTTTGCTTT